>LZPO01075853.1:830462-850820 GCA_001675575.1 Neotoma lepida | reverse complement strand
CGGTTTTAAACATCGGGTGCACACATCCACACATAAATATACACGGTTTTAAACATTGAATAAAGAAGCCAAGTATGGTGGCACATGCCTTTATCCAACCTGGTCTACAGAGCTAGTTCGAGGACAGCCAGGGCTACAAAGAAAAACATTGTCTAGGGAAAAAATTAAAAATAAAATAAAAATAAAAATAAAAAAATAAAGAGAACNTGACCCCCAATAAAAATCAAGTACTAGTCCACTCCTTCCACTGACAAGGCACATAGTAAGGCCAGAAGAGTGAGGAGAAAAGTTCACAGTTAAGTAGCTGGTTACAAAGCTGGAGTCCAAGGACAACTCTCTGTACCTTGGCCTAACATACCTTAGTGCCCCCATCAGCACCTCACAGAATTCATAGTCTTCAATTCACATCTCGTAAGATTTCAGAAAGAAACACAATGTTCACCATGAGATTGAAAGCAAGTCAGGAAAGCAAAACAGAAGTCATAAAGGTTGAGGGCAGAGGGCTTCTTAGCCATGCAGACCTGTCACTCATCTCCAAAAGTGGCCAGCATTAAACTGCCTGGAGAGTGTGAGTGTGTGAGAGTGAGAGTGTGAGAGAGAGAGAGTGTGTGTGTGACTGCATTTACCTGTCTGGGACTTTGTGGTGGCCATGTAGCATTGGTTCTGAGGTAGCGACTGGTGGAGGGCTGGGAAGGTTGGTAAAAGCTGCTGTCGTCCACATTCAGAAATGTTTCTGTTGATATCCTCTTTTGGTTCCTTATGGTCTCGAACTTCTCTGTGGTCTTTGCTGGCTGCATGCTTCAAAACAAAGACAAGTAATTACTATAACTGCAGAAGCAGATGGTGACTAAAATAACATACATCGAAAAATCAATTCTTTTTCTCATTTAATTCCCATTTACTGAAAGACAGGCCATGGTGGAGGAAGGTATAAAGTCCATAAATCTGCATAGTACAACTATGAGCAAAGAAGAACCTAGCTCTAGAACACATGAGCAGAGAACACTCGGTCCTACTATCCTTTGCTGGATGAAGAATCAGGTCTGAGACAGAGCTGATTTCGTAATTTAAATGTATCTCTGATAAACAAGTCATTTAATAACTCCCCTTTGCCTCTACAGTGATGATTCCATCCCAGATACCAACTGAGGAGAAGGAGGGGGATGAAGAATCACAAAGTTTTCCTAAGGGGTGAGTGATCTAAGATAATATATAGTCTTCACTGCTAAGGAANAGTGACTTGGAGATACTTAGATAAGAAGCCTACCAAAATTCAAGGTTAGCTTGGGATTGACAGTGGAGCTACAACTATAAAGGTAGGAGAGGGAGCCATGTTAGCACACTGCTGCTATACCTGCAGGGGAGATAGAGACTGGGAGGCAAGGCTAGGCTGCCTTGTCTCTTAAAAGTGTTCTGAAAGGAGCAGGCCCATGATCCAACAATCTCCTGAATTGGTTATTAGTCTAGCTTCCTGCAAAGCAGTTATCTGTGATGTCAATACCAAACTCCCAATACCTTACACCCCTGCCTTTAACTCCAAACTGCCTGTACACCACTAAAATTCCACGTTGTCTATGACCATAAACTCACCAATACTTTGGCGATAGCTTCATCTTTCAGTTTAAGCCACATAAAATTCAGCTTGAACTAAATTTTATTGTGCAACAAGTGACTGCCTAAAAATGAATGGCACTCCAAGACAAGGCTTTCTCCAGCATATATGATTTTGGAGAACACAGGATATCCACATATAAAAGAATGAAGTACGCCAGGTGTGGTAGCAAAGACTTTAATCCCAGCACTCTGTGAGGCAAAGGTGGGTGTATCTCTGTGAGTTTGAGGCCAGTCTGGTCTGCACAATAAGTTCCAGGACAGTCAGAGCTATGGAGAGAGACCTCGTCTCAAAAAAATAAAAATAAAAAAGGAAGAGGAGGTGAAGGAGGGGACTTTTTTCCTCATACCATATAAAGGAGAATACACACACACTCTGCTGTCACCCTAGCACCCCACACACACACACACACACCCCACACACAGAGAAACACATACTCCTCCTCCTCCACCTCCTAGCATTAAATGCTCAGGATTCTACCCAGACAGAACCTGGGCAGCAGCAATGTGAGTTCTCAGCCTGACAAATCAACGCAGTCAGAACTCAACACTGAATTCCATCAGTACCAAGAACCAATCCCCCATATGGCAGAATGGCAAAACCATCTCCACCTAGGCACCTAAATGGAATTAACTAGAACACGTAGGAGTGGGTTGCAGAAACAGATCCAGAGGAAAAAGCGGACAACAACTAACTCCTAAAGCATGTACAATTCTGACAGGAAAGAAGCGGGAAAAACTTNAAAGATCGGAGTCAACTGAAGAGTTCTCACAAATGATACCACGAGAACACAGCCCCAAACATAACATTGATAAACTGAATTCAATCAAATAAGACATCAACCTTCAGTTCACCAAACTGAAAAATCAGGCTGGGTATAGTGGCAAGCAACTCTAAAACTAGTAGTCAGGAGTCAGGGATAAGAGTTGCTGCACACCTTGGTAATTATATCCTTGGCTACTTTACCCAGAAATAGAAAAAAATTATATACACATGAACCTAAGTAGTCACAACAGCTATAACTGAATAGCTTAAGACTGGACATACTAACTCAGGAGACAGAAGCAGAAGGATCACTGCTTTAAAGGAAGCCAGGTCTACTGAGCAAGTTCAAGACAAGCCCTGGACACATAAGGCAGCCCAAGGAGAGCGAGCGGGGGACAGGGGCCATGAACAGACAAGGATGGGATCTGTTGTTTTGGGAAAGACATTAGAGCATGCCTCCTAACTGACAAAGGGCTCTTATCCAGAAATCCTGGGGCTAAGGATTTATCTCAGTGGTAGAGGACTTGGACTGAAAACCAGCACTGAGTGTATAAAAGGAGGGAAGGAAAACAACAGAAATCTTAAAGCTAACAAAATACTTTGTCATAAAAGTGCAAAAGATATGAAAGGCATCTCTCTATCACCAAGAGTGCTGGCAAATGACCACTGAGAAGAGCCCCATTGCACTGGCAGGTGTGAGGAAGTTCAAGTTAAATTATGACAAGGCACTGACACAGCTCATCAGACACCAGATAACAGCAGCAGCNGTACAAATGCTGGCAATGACACCAGAAACCAGGTAGCTCTAACAATGAAGATGGCTCAGGAAAGAATGGAGCTTGCCACCAAGTCTAATGACCTGAATTCAATCCCCAGAACCCACATTTGAAAGGACAGAGCCAAGTCCTGCAAGTTGACACCTAACTTGGACCACATGCATGCAATGGCACATATGTACTGTGTACATGCATACTTGTACTCGCTCATGTACAATAAATGAAAAAATAACTAAATAAAACATAATTCTAAAACTTTTTAAATGCTACTGTTAAGAAGACTGAAAAAAGCACATGTATATTTTAATATACATGTGCTTCCTGTTAATCATTAACTTTTAACTTTCTTGGGTTTTTTTCTATTAACATTTTTAATCCATAATTATTTTTTACAGTCTCAGGGTTTTTCATTTTACTATTAGCATATTTTAATTACACATAATAGTAGGATTCATTATGATACTTTCAAACATGTATACAATGTTTTCTAAGCATATTCACCTTTCATTACCCTCTCTCGCTCTCTCTCTCTAACGTGCTTTTTGGTTTTGGTTTTTTTTTGTGTGGCAAGATCTCTCTATGTATCCCTAGCTGTCCTGCAACTCACATCCACCCACCTCAGCCTCCTGAGTGCTGGGATTAAATGTATACAGCATCATACCCAACTATCCTCTTTTTTTTTTTTAAAGATTTATAATTAATTATATGTAGGTGTGTTGATCTGCATGTGAGTATGTGGAAATCAATGCGGGTGCCTGAGGCACCAAAGGCAGCAGAGTCCACGGAGCTAAAGTTACCGATGGTTGTGAGCCCCAGATATAGATGCTGGGAACCAAACTAGGGTCCTCTGGAAGAGCAGCTGTAGAAGGCGCAAGGTCCTTATGCACACAGATGCACTAGGAAAATCAGGAATGTTAAACACTTAGGAATGTCTCTTCAAAGAAAGATATATATATAAAACTTGTTTTCTACCCAGAAGCCTGGAAATGGATGTGGTTAATGGCCTGTTGACCTCTATGCTATCTGTGGAGTCAGACCACCCCCTGGCTCCCCAGATTCTTATGTTTATCTTCACTCTTCCTCCCTAGACCTTTATCTGGATCATTATTTCTCAGTCAGTAGAACTCATCTTTATGGGAGCTGTTACATGTACTTTACAAATGGAGCAGACTTTTGTGTTATCTGTATGATCAGGCCATACAGACTCTTATGTTTATCAAGCTAGCCAAGCTAAGAATTGGGGGCCCCCAGTCCAAGTGACCAGCAGGTGTTCCATTAGGTTGGACCCACATGAATGTTTGGCAAGTGGACAAAACATCTGATGGCTATGGGACTCCATATTACAAAGTTGGCNGATGGCAAGCAGCTCCACCCTGTACTCAATACAGCGACTACAGATCCACACATAGCACTCGGGCAGTCTGAACCAGTACCACAAAGATAAAAACAAGCACTCTTGGAAAAACAAACATGAATAAGAGCTGCTGCAATCCAAACAGAACTCCTCTGAGGAATCATAATTCCTAAGAGACTGTGGAAGAACTGTAGTATCTCTCTATACCTACTCATCCATCCATCCATCCATCCATCCATCCATCCATGCATCCATTCATCCATCTTTGTCTATCTATCTGTGTGTGTGTGTTTGTGTGTGTGTGTGTGTGTCTGTCTGTCTGTCTGTCTATTGTTGTAGGANATTTGTACACTGTGTAAAGATATATTGCTGTGATTGGTTTAATAAAGAGGTGAACGGCCAATGGCTAGGCAGGAGGTATAGGCAGGACTTCTAGGCAGAGAGAGGAAGTAGGAAGTATTCAAGATACAGAGGAGACACCAACAAGACACAGAGGGAGTCGGACATACAGAATGAAAGAAAGGTAAAAAGCCACATGGTAAAATATAGATTAATAGAAATGGGTTAAGTTATAAGAGCTAGTTAGGAACAAGCCTAAGCTATAGGCCAAGCTATCAAAACTGGTAAGAAGCCTCCGTGTCATTATTTGTGAGCTGGCAGCCCAAAGAAAAACCCATCTACAGTCTATACATCAAAGGTTAATAACCCTAGATCTTGTTCCCCAATCACTTCTCTATCGGATTTTTTTCAGACGGTGTCTTTCAACACAACCTGGGGCTTACTGATTCAATTAGCCTGGCTAGCCAGCACACCCCAGTCTCCTCCTATCTAGTGGCACTAGAATTATAGGAATGTGACACAGCATCCAGGTTTTGTGTGGGTATGAGGGATTTGAACTAGGGTGTTCACGCTTCCTCAGCGAGCACTTTGCTCACTGAACCATCTCCCTAGTCCCATAATCAGTATATTGTGTGGGATAAGATGAAATATGAGTTAGGCATGGTGGCACATACCCACAATTCCAGAACTTGGAAGGTAGGAGCAGGAATATCAGAAATTAAACTCTAATCTCTGCCTGAGCTAAGTGAGACCCTATCTCAAACCAAAACATAAATACATAACATTTTTTTAAAAGTTAAAAAAAAAAAGGGCTGGAGAGACGGCTCAGAGGTTAAGAGCACTGGCTGTTCTTCCAGACGTCCTGAGTTCAATTCCTAGCAACCACATGGTGGCTCACAACCATCTGTAATGAGATCTGGTGCCCTCTTCCGTATACATAATAAATAAATCTTAAAAAAAAAAAAAGTTAAAAAAAACACCGGGCAGTGGTAACACACACCTATTTTCCCAGCATGCGGGAGGCAGAGGCAGATGGATCTCTCTAAGTTTCGAGACCAGTGTGGTCTACAGAGCGAGTTCCAGGATAGCCAGGGATACCCAGAGAAACCAACCCTGTCTTGAAGAAAAAACAAAACAAAACAAAAAACAGGTATTAAAATTTAAAAACATCAACATAAAGACCAGAATGAAAGAGTTAAAGTATAGAGCAGGAAATAAAAAACAGATAAGGTATATCATACAAGGACACAAAATTCATAGTACAGTGCTCACAGACAAGGGATGTTATGGGAGGGACATTGACAACCACACATTATGCACTCCTTACATGTTTCTGGAGCTGACATCAAAAACCCACAGACTGGCAGAGTCTAGGGGAAAGGTTCCAAGAATGCAGCCCTGAAGGCTGCAGAGAAAACAGCAAATGACCTGCACATGAAGGCACTAGAAATCACAAGGAACGCAGTCATGAATCAGAATCCACCAAAGCCAAATCCACAACAGCAAACAGTAAAGTAACAGGGTTGCAGACATTTTGAAAACATGCACCAAATACATGTCATGAAAAGCACATTGAAACAAAGTCCAACCAGCTATTATAGAGAAGCACAGCTTTCTCTCAGTGCTAATGTGCAGAACTCATCTTGCTCTCAGTAATCTTGAGGATTACTGAATCACAGAGTAAAAAGAAGCCTTCAGGAAAAACCTTAAAAGAAGGGCTGATGTGGTATCATCTGACTTGGTTGTTCATGTATCTACTGATACCACTGCCATTAACTGGCTTTTTCCTTTGTTGCATGAAAGTCTATTTGTTTTCATTAATGCAAAGGAGGAGAAGATAGAAAAGAAGACATAAAATTACCAGGCCCAGGATGGACTTTGGCATGGTCTTGCGTGCCCTGTGAACCCTGACATCAGTGCCTGAAGCTGTAGGCTTCCTGTCCTCTGTGTCTGCACTGCCTTCCCCAGGCACAGCAGGTGCTGTGGTTGGTGTCTGAGGAAGTGCATTTGGAGTCCTGCATTTACTGGCCCCTCCAGGAAGAGTTTTTGCCGCATGACCAGGAAGTGAAGAGGCTAGAGTGTTGGGAGTCCTCAAGGGCTGCCCCTGCAGGGCTGGTTTATTTAAGAAATATCCATTACTGCCAATGACGGAAGTCTGCATGAAGTCGTCAGCTGTGACATGGTTTTGCTTTCCCATTTCTGTGTCTCTTTCTGAAAGACCATTTTCGGCCACTCGAGATGCTCTGTTGGAACCTTCCTGTGGACTAGCTCTTGTGCTCTCCTGAGTATGTTTGGGTGCATTTGGATGGCTGGTGTCACCACTCTTTTCACAAGACCCATTGGTTTCTCCATCTACAGCCATGGGAGTCTCTCCTGTCTGTTTCTCCGTGGAACTTTCATCAGCAGCCATAGGTGTATCTGTGAACAGAGAAAGGAGTGTCACAGCTGCTGGCACCCATCAATCCCTAGAATATCACCTTAAATTATAATTTATTTGGCCAACATACACAAAGTTGTCTACAGTGCTAGCATGTAGGTAAGTGGGAAAACTCTTCCCTAACATGTGCAAGGCCCTGGGTTCAATTCTCAACACAAAAAAGCAAAAAAACCAAAAAAACCACACCTGTCTATAAAAATTATTTCCTATAAAAACCAACACTTAAATTCTAATAAATAAATGCTAATTTATTACTTAAAACATTAACTTTTTGGTTAAGTTTGAGAAGTCAGCCTGTTTCTAAAAAGCCTGTAGGTTGGAGATTTTAAAAGGGGTGGGGGTTCAGGTATTAAGAGTATGTATTATTCTTACAGAGTACCTAAATTTGGTTTTCACACTGGGCAGTTCCTAACCACTTTTAACTCCAAGTCCAAAGGATCTGTTTGGTTGGAACCTCCAGCTCGCCCCCGCACAATCCAGAAAGCACCATTCTCCCCTCCTCAACCCTACCTGCTCAGACAGTCTTCGAACAAAGGAAAGGCGCCAAAAAGTCCAGTTACACATTCTTGGAACTTGGCCTATTACAACTTCCTCCTCTGTTGCTGCCAGCAGCCCAAATCCCCATTCAACTGCCTTTGATCATACTTAGGCACAAGCCCAGCTTGTGGCAAACATGTCATCAGCCCTCACCTACAACCTATAAAGTCTCCCTGCTTTATCTCAGGTGTGTGGCTTCTCTGGCTTCAGTCTCTGGGGCTGGCAAAATCATCCAGGAGTTTCTTTGCTCAAATAGAACTGTTGTTAGACTTTTCCAATTCAGCTTAATCTGGCCTACTGAGTCGGCAGATAAACTTACTGGGGAAGAGAGGTACAGAAAACCTACTAGTATCCAATCCCCTCTTCTGGCCTCTGAGGTCACCTGTGCTTATGCCCACGTATCCACAATTAGATACACATACACATACATAATTAAAAATAATTTTTTAAAAAAGAGTTGCATCAGAAGCAGCATCACAGAAGCACAAAGAAAGCTGGAGGGAAGGGATCACATTCAGTATATTTTTGGTCTACATGTCTTCTTTTAGAAGTCCAGACTACTCTCATGTCCAGAGGCTGACACAGACTCATGATCACAACCCTGGAGGCAGAAGACACTCTAGTGGAATGTAAGGCCCCTTATCACCCTGTCCTCAGCTCTTCTTTTCACTGTACCTATCACCTATCACACAGGATTTACCATTTATCATATTAGTTACCTGCCCTTCCCAAGAATGCAAGTTCTAAAACAGCAGAGTTACTACCGCTCCTATTCTTCTCAGCACACAAATAAGGCCAGGGAGTAACATATGCAATAAATCCTTTCTGAATGAACCAAACAGGCATTAGTAACTTTTTAAACCCTTAGCAAAACAAAATATGTAAAAACTTTCCTTAACTTGGAGGTTATACAGCAAATTGTGGAGCCAATGTATACTCAGTCATAGTTTTATTAGTTCCAAGTCAACAGAAACAGCACAGATATCCATTAATGCTGCTAATGTTTGGCACATAAAGAAGGGGTTGAGTGACAGCACCACATAAGAGAAAGAAATGCAAAGGCAGTAATGCAAAGGCTGCTTTCACCTTATCTGATCAAGACACAAGCACAAAGTCAGACTGCTGTTTTCAGAATTAAGTGACCTGGTTAGACCATAGCTCAGTGGTAAAGAACTCATCCAGAATATGTAACTGCCTGGGTTGATTCCAAGTACTGCCAAAACAANGAAAAAAAGAAAGAAAACCCTACAAAAAGAATGTCATTTCTCTATACCAATATTAACTTAAAAATATAAGAAGAAAGCCAGGTATGGTAGTGTACATATTTAATCCCAGCACTCAGGAGGCTAAGGTCAGCCTGGTATACATAAAGAGTTCCAGGACAGCCAGAGCTGCATATATTTATAAATAAAATATATATATTTGATATATATTAAATATATATGATAGATAGATAATAGATAAATATAGATATATGAAGAAAAAATAGGATACTTACAAAAAAAAGAAAACTATAAAGAATATAATATAAAGAATTAAGTGAAATTACTTAATGCCTATGTACAGAGGAAAATATTAAGAGAGAATGTTCTGGAACCAGGCAACAAAATAACAAAGCTGCCCAGTCCCCTCAAATTTAGAAATTCAGTGATATTTTAATCAGAATTCCAATTAATATACTAAAGAACTCTATGACTTACGCTAAAATATAACAAAAAGAGTTAACTTTCAAAAATGGTAAAATATGCCATGAAAATGAATAGTAAAGGCAAGGAAAACAAGCTCCCTACAAAAACCACAAGATGCAGCCTAAATCCACAGCATGGACAGGAGAGACAGCGCACTGAGGACAAAGTACATTTTCCACAGGCCTGTTTGGGTACAGGTGAGGGTACACTGTAGTCCACCGTGCAAGCCTCAGCCAGCCTGTGACATGTAGAAGTCCTGCTGGTTTGCACCACATTAACAAAGTAAAATGGAGAGAAACAAAACAGTGGTGCATAAACCGGAAATTCATAAAACATCACAAAGGCCATAAATAAGTATGGAGTTAAAAGGTAATCATATAATTACAATTCAGGTGCTTTTTTGCTATAGTATAAAAAATTGGATTATGTTGCTGGGGAGAAGGCTCAGCAGTTAAGACCACTAGTGGCTCTTCCAGAGGACCTGGGTTCAATTCCCCGCACCTACATAGCAACTCAAAACTGCCTATAACTAGTCCCAGAGGATCCAACATCTTCTTCTGGCCTCCATGTAACTGTATACACATGTACAAAGATATACATTCAGGAAAATGCTTACATAAAATGAAAATAAATAAATCTCAAAAAAAAATTTTAATTGTTTCAAAAAGAAATTACACTATATAGACCAGGCTAGCCTCAAACTAATAAACATCCATTTACTTCTGCCTCCCATGTACTGGGACTAAAGTGTATACCACCATGCCTGGCATTTAACTTCATGTACTATAACAATAACAACAGCAAAAAAATCCCCTGAATTGACAGTTAATATATTCTCAGGTTAAAAATGCCTATAAACGGGCTGGAGAGATGGCTCAGAGGTTAAGAGCACTGACTGTTCTTCCAGAGGTCCTGAGTTCAATTCCCAGCAACCACATGGTGGCTCACAACCATCTGTAATGAGATCTGGTGCCCTCTTCTGTATACATAATAAATAAATAAATCTTTTTAAAAAAATGCCTATAAACAGTTCCATACCACAAAGTCAAACTTATCTAAAGTATCTGAAAAAAATAAAAGTCAGCACTTANTTTTAAAACAAATAACTGGAGTCATCACACTTAATCCACCCATGAAAGCATTCAAAATACCTACCATCCAATCAAAACTAGATATGCAAAAAGGCACAATTTATAACAAAGTCAGCTAGTAGGCACTCAGAGGTAAAAGGTAAAATGATTACAGAGATTACATACATGTGAGGAAGCAAACATAAACACAGCTTTCTATATCTACCTACCCAAACAGACTTCCAGAGATGAGAACTACTGTCTGAAGAAAATTACCATGTGATGAAATTAATAGCAGATCAAACAGAAGACAAGATGAAGATCCCAAAGATACAGAGTAAGAATCTATACAAAGAAAAAAGAAAAAACAAAACTAAAAAGCAAATGAGCTGAAATTTAGTGAAGAGTAAAAGCAGTGTTACATACCTGAAGAAAGAAAAGAAAAACCTATTTGAAAGAGCTAGTAATTTTAAAAAATATCCATCAAGCAAGGTAAATACAAATACCCCAAACCAATGCACAACATAATCAATGTGTATGAAAATTAGAATTAGCCAGATGTGGTGACACAGGCCTTTAATCCCAGAATCTGAGAAGCAGAAGCTCTGTGAGTTCAAAGCTAGCCTGGTCTACATAGAGTTCCAGGCTAGCTGGGATTACATAGTGAGACCCTATCTCAAAAACAAAACAAACAAACAACAGCCACAAGAATTCATGGTGAAAATGTGTTTAGAAGGTTCGAGGCTTTGGGTCTGATTACCAGCGTCAAAATAAACNTATATAAATATCCAGAAAAAATGATGCATCACATATAAAGAAAAAGATAAATACAGATACATATTTCAGATTAAACCACAAGCAAGGCAAAGGGCAAAAGAACATCATCTTTAAACTGCTCAGGGAAAAAACTACTAATTTAGGATTATTAAGTATGATATCCTTCAAATAGCCATTCAGATAACAAGGGCTGAGAAGATTAAGCACTGTGCTGGAGAGTTTTAACTGTCAACTTCATATAATCTAGAATCACATGGGAAGAGTCACTTATAGTTTTGGTTGCAACTTTAACCTTTAACGGCTGAGCCATCTCTCCAGCCTGAGAAGAAAGTCTTAAATGAGGAATTATCTAGATCAGGTTGGCCTACAGGCATGTCTGTATAGGATTGTTTTAATTGTTAACTGATATAGGAAAACCCAGCCCATCATAGGTAGCATCATTTCATGGAATGGGCCCCGGACTACGACAGAGAAAGCCAGCTGAGAGCAAACAAGCAGGCAGGAGAGGTGTGTTTATTTCTCTCTGTTCTTGGTTGTGAATATGATATGACTAGCAGCTTGAGTTCCTGCCCTGACTTCTGCAACATGGTAATTAGTAACCTGGAATTTAAACCCTTTCCTCCCTTAAGTTGCTTTTTTGTTTGTGCATTTAGAGCAACAGAAATAATACCAGGACAATCCACTCACAGAAAAGCATCATTAATAAGGCTGACACTACAGAAGGCTAAAACTTACTACTGTGTAGACAAATTCAATGACAATGTATGAGAAAAGTCTATCATGCAAACCTAAAACAGAAGAAAGCTTGTATGTGTTAAGAAAGAGACAGAGAGGGAGAATTTAGAAGCCTGAAGTGTGTGCTGGATTCCTTGGAGCTACACTAGTAGTAGTAATGAAGCCACCTGACATGGGTGCTAGGAACCAAACTCTAGTTGTCTGGAAAAGCAACATGTGCTCTTAACCACTGAGCCATCTCTCCAGCCCGATACCCAGACTTCTTGCAGAATAGCCTGCCTCCTGGAATCACCGTCATACTACCCTCTCTACACCCCACACTCAACGTCCTGCAAACCTCCACTATGTCCTCCAAGTTTCTACTTCACTTTGATCAGAATGCCATATAAATAGCGTCACATAGCCAAGCAGTGGTGGTGCATGCCTTTAATCCCAGCACTTAGGAGGCAGAGGCAAGTAGATCTCTGAGTTCAAGGCCAGCCTGGTCTACGGAGTAAGTTCCAGGACCCTGTCTCAAAAAACAAAGCAAAATAACAAAAAGTCTTTTAGACCTGGCTTTTTTCATTTTGCAAAATACATTTACACTATGTCCATGTTGTTGCAGGGACCATACTATTAACCTACTGTGTGTGTGTATCACAGCATGCTTATCCAGTATGTTATCAGATAGGGCCTGGGTATATGTTCCAGGGTAATAAATAAAGATGCTACAATTGTTAGTGTGAGTATTCCCTTTTTGTTTTCCACTTGCAGTTTTAAAACAAGGATACACAAGATATTTGATTTCCATACTTTGGTAAGATTTTTCCTTCTCCGGCAGATCTTTTTCAAGTGTGTATGTGTGTGTGTGTGTGTGTGTACACGTGCATGCATACTTATCTGTCTATTCAGGAATGGGCGAGAGAAAAAAAAATTAGACTNTAATCCTAGGTAAATTCTAAGAAAGTCAAAAGGCTGGGAGAGATAATAAGAGTTCATGCATCAAAGTCCCCTCTCCTGGTGGGTGAACTGACCCTTACCTTCCCTTAGCAGCTCAGTTTTCATGCAGCAATCCTGCTTCGTCTCTTGCTTGGCCAGAACTGCCTGCCGGAAGGGAAGAAAAAAAGACAATAGGCATTAACCAGGATACATCAGGGGCATCTTCAAATCAAGTAAGTTATAAAAAGTCATCATCTTTCCAAATAGGGTTTCCTGGCCCAAGGATGAGCACAATCGCATCCGGGAAGAAGGCTGGCATTCAGAAAGCAGTCCACAGGACAGTATGCCTACTCTGCCAGTACTGAACAGCATTCTTAAGAATTTGTTTATATCCTGCTTACAAAGTTAGAAATCTGAAATGCTTTGACTCTATTATAGCAATTTACTTTGATATTGTATCTGTTAACTCTTTTCATTTACTTTAAAATGAATTTTGTTAACTCTCTTTAAGTATTTCAAGTGCCTGACACCTACAAAACAGTTAGAGAAAGGGTGGGGTTAAGAGCATGTGCTATATCCTTCCAGAACTGGAGTTCAGCTCCCAGCACCCCATGAGGTGACTTGTAACTGCTCTAAGTCCAGCTCCAGGGGAATACAATGCCCTCTTCTGGACACCAAGGATAATACACTCAAGTACACATAACCATACACAGCCAAACACACATATACATAATTTAAAAATAATGCATCTGGTATAGTGGCATACATTTTTAATCTCAGCACTCAAGAGGGCAGAGACAGGTAGAACTCTATGAGTTCAAGGCCACCCTTACCTATATAGCAAGCTCCAGGCCAGCCAGGGTTACACAGTGAAACCCTCTCAAAATAATAGTAATGTTTTTAAGAAATGTGTAAATAAGAAAATTCAATGAAACACACTTAAATCACTATGTATTTGAGCTTAAGTATCCACCACATGGAGGAATATATTATAGGCCTTAAAACACCAAAATCCCACACTCCTTCTGGAGCTTCAAGCTACAAAAACTTTCAACTTGTAGACCCTAAAAGCATGACCCTCACTATTCATCTGATAACCTTTGGAGACTGTTTCCTCCAAAGACTACCTAAAAGCTTTTTCAGAACAACCCCAATGAACCTTCAGCTCACTGCAATTTCTACTTTACCTGAAGTTNCCAAAAGCAGGGTCATGTTCTTCTTTGCACCCAAAGTCAAATGTCCCATCCCTCCTCTCTAGAAACAAGCATTTGCCATCACTAGTGTTTCCCAAATAATCCTCCTGAAAGAACTGGTTATCCTCATTAAAAGACAGGCGCAGGACATCACTTTCTCCTGATCCCAGGCTGGTACATCCCTCTTCCCAGAAGGACCCACAGTGGTTTTCAGTGTAGACTAAGGACACTAAGACCAGGTTTCTTAGGTATTTGCACAGACACTCAGAGTCCTGTTGAAACTCGATGTTCCTGCTCCTGACCTACAGGGAAACTATGGATGCTGATAACCATCTTGCCAATCATTTGGAGTGAAAGTTAGTCAGGACCACTGAGTACATACCCAGTCCCAGACTCATGGAAAATTTCAGTAGGCACTGTTCCACACCATCAAGCTCAACTTGGGAGTTCTGAGACCAGACAAACTAAATGTGGTTTTACATCTTCAAAGACTGGTGAACAGTGACAGTGATACAAAGGACTACATGTGACACAAACCTTAACCCTGAGGCAAAAATCAACTCCGATTCTTTTAAAGAAAAAGTTCACAAAACGCCTTGTGATGATTAATACGGATTAATATGACAGGATCTAAAAATCACCAGGAATCAAGCCT
This sequence comes from Neotoma lepida, assembly GCA_001675575.1. NCBI lineage: Eukaryota > Metazoa > Chordata > Mammalia > Rodentia > Cricetidae > Neotoma > Neotoma lepida. Next base: position 835,964 of record LZPO01075853.1, on the reverse strand, counting down.
CTGGACATGTCTACAAGGGATTTTCTAGACTAGGTTAACTGAGGTGGTGTGACAGTTACCTTTAATCATCAATTTGACACAACCTAGAATCATGAGGGAAGAGAGCCTAAATATGGAATTGTCTACATTGGGTTAGTGTTAGAATGTGGTCCAAGAATGGAGTCATATGAAGGGAATTCTGGGTGCTTATGAGAAAACTCCAATAAAACAAGACAAGAGTCTTGTGACCTCAGTTTCTTCAAAAACATGGAAATGTTCTTGGAATGTGCTTTTGTGTCCCTTCCAGGTATAGTAGATAGGAGTGAGTTTACTTTATTCATTACAACTGGCTATTGTTATTTGTTTATATGCCTCTGAAAAAAACATGGTTTTGCCACATGTGGCTTGTCTTTGTGATTGACCACCTTACTCTTGCGATTCTTCTTAACCCTCAAGAGTATAAACTGTCTGATGCTCTGAATAAAGTTATTGCATGAGACTTTAGACTTTAGTCTGCCTCATTTTTTAGGTTCTACTCTCCCAGGTCCTACCGACAGTAGAGCGGTCAACAGGTTGGTCTGTGAAGAACTGTCATAGTAAACAGATAGGGGAAGACATAACCTAACATGGGTGGCACCATTCCGTAGGCAGAGGTCCTAAGCTGTGTAAGAGTAGAAAAATAGAGCTTAGTGCAAGCAATCACACATGTATACTTTCATTTCTCTCTGCTCTTGAATGCGGATGTGATGTGAGTAGCTGCTTCCTTCCTGCCTTCATTCCCACAAAAATGGACTGTAACCCAGAATTGTTAGTTAAAATAAACACCGTCTCTCCTAAGTTGCTTTTTTGCCAGGGAATTTTATCACAGCATCAGAAATGAAACTAGAACAGGTGGGAAGGTAAGATTCCATGAGCTGAAATCCTGGGCTGAATAGAAAGAAAAGCAGCAGACCCCCAGCATTCTTCTCTCTGCTTCTGGACTGACTACAGTATGACTAGCACCTCAGCCTCCACCCACCACTACTTTCCTACTATGATAGGCTGTATCCTCAACTTGTGGGTCAAAATACAGCTTCACTTCCTTAAGTTGTTTTTGTCAGGTATTCTGCCCGAACAGTACATAAAGTAACTAATCCACTCCTGCTCCTGCTGGAGGCAATACTTTGGCAAACAAACTCATGCCTAGTTGGCACCCTTTGTCCCTTTCCCCTGTCTTATTTTCCATCTGTCTGCTTCACCATCTGGTTCCATGAGACTGCAATTGTCTTGTACCTCTAGCATGTCCACAATGACCAGTAGGAAGGAGGAGGAAGAATTGGCAGGGATTTCCCAAGAGTCAGCAGAGGTATTCTTCAAGTCTCTACCTCACCTTGTATATCTGCTCTCCACAAGACAGAGTTAATGGCATTCTAGGAATAGCCCAGATACACAATCAGTACCCACTAAGTGGTCAAAGAAAGTCATGGTCTGGATATGTAAGCACCGCTGCTCTAAAAAGACTCATTGTTAAATGTTTATTCTATCATTTGTGGCATTACTGAGACATGATAAAATCAGGAGGGCTTTAATCTAATCAATAGTTAGGAGGGGAGGCTAAAATCTTTTTAGATTATGGACTAGCTTATAGAAAAAATATTTGCCATAAATCAAACAGTGAGGGGGAAGATGAATAGGATTCTCACACAACTTAAGTAAAACATAGCTCTCTGAACAAATGAAGATAGGTTTCTTCTGTATCCCAGAATCTAATCAATATTTATATGTATAATTCAGCTATTATTTGGCTTAAAAGGCCTTATTGGGAAATATTATCATTTTTACTAATTTCTTCAGAGAAAATATTTTCCAGTTTCAAATAACTCTGGACCTTTGAACTATAACCTGTATTTATGTTCAAGATATCTGTATATTATTTCTCTTGCAGTTGTATATCAAATGTTTTTCCATTCAAAAAAAATTATATAAAAATAAAAAGATCAAAAAAATAAAAAAAATAACACACACACAAAAAAGTTACCTCTTTACAACACGAACAAAGTCATCATTTTACCAAAACCACCAAACTGGTTCAGAGCTGATGCATTAATGAATACTAAATCTATTAAACCAAAATTTGGTTTAAAAAAATTTGGTTCAAAAAAAAAAAAGGGAACAAGGTATAAAGTCAGGTATAGTGGCCCACACCTGTCTCTTATACACATCTAGATGTGTATAAGAGACAGGTATAGCCCAGCTGTCCTGGAACTCACTCCGTAGACCAGGCTGGCCTCAAACTCACAGAGAGCCACCTGCCTCTACCTCCCAAGTGCTGGGATTAAAGGCTTGAGCCACAACTGCCACCACCACCTGCTCAAAACATTCTTAATCTCAATGAAAACTGTAGTGGAATATTATTTTAAGGTGTGTTACTTTCGTTTATGTTGCATTTGTTTAGCTCTCTGAAGCTGTGATACTGTACCTGTCTAAAACACCTGATAATCTAATAAAGAATGGAACGGCCAATAAAAGGCAGGGAAAAGGATAGGCAGAGCTGGCAGGCAGAGAAGATACAGAAGGAGAAATCTGGGAGGAGGAGGAAGAAAAGAGATCAAGGAGTGAAGAAAGAACTAGCCAGAGAGGAGGAGGACCCAGGGGCCAGCCACCCAGCCTATACAGCAAGCCACGGAGTAAGAGTAAGATTTACAGAAGTAAGAGAATGGAAAAGCTCAAAGAGCAAAGATAGACAGGATAATTTTGTTTGTTTGTTTGTTTTTCGAGACAGGGTTTCTCTGTGTAGCTTTGTGCCTTTCCTGGAACTCACTCAGTAGCCCAGGCTGGCCTCGAACTCACAGAGATCCGCCTGCCTCTGCCTCCCGAGTGCTGGGATTAAAGGCGTGCGCCACCATCGCCCGGCCTAGACAGGATAATTTAAGGAAAGCTGGCAAGGAACTAAGCCAAGCTAAGGCAGGGCATTTGTAAGTAATAATAAGCCTCCCTGTGTGATTTATTTGGGAGCTGGGTGGTGGGCACCTCAAAAAGGAGAAAAAAACAAAACATTTTGGCACCCAATGTGGGGCTCGAATTTCTAGTGCCTGAGAAAGCTTGGGGGTGGGGGGCGGAGATGTGGCTCCTTTAAGAGGCACTGCTGTTCAGCGGGCAGTGCTAAATAAAAACAACAAGATAAGTAAAAACTGCCTGTGGCAACACAGGTTGTGGCTCCCAGGGCTAGGAAGGTTGAATGCAGTTTTCAGTCATGAACCTCTGACCAGGCCGTGGGTTTTAGGCTTGGCATTCATGACCCAAGAAGCAAGCAGAGCCAGCCAAGAGAGCCACGGAGAGAATCCAGGTGTACCCTAGCATTCTAAAGTTTGTTTGCTCATGCAGTCAAAAAAGGCTAAAAGATACACAGTAAAAGAGGTCCAAATGGAAAAACCTGTCAACAGGTTCCAGTGTGTTTAACAATGTGCGTAGGCTTAAGAAACAAAAAAAAAGGGTATAGTCATAGAAAAAAAGAATAGTTTATAAAGTAAAGTCTTTAAAGAGAAAGTAAAAGAAAAAAGCCACAAAAGATGGGAAATACACAGATAGTCTGAATCCTGTATGTTATTGTAATATAATATGAATTTTTTGATTGTTGAAAAGCAAAGGACAGCTGCAAAAGAAACCTGGAACTGAAAGAGGGACTGTTGAAATAAATCAGTCTATATACTTTAGGAAAGCCTTAACTTTGTCAAATGGAAATCAAAATGCTTTGGAGTTTTGTTCCCACAGGAGAGGCTGTGGATTCGTTCAGGGATAATATGGATTAGGTTTGATCAGGCGAGACCTCCTGAATCTTGACAGGTGATATCTATCAGCAAAGGTTATTGCTGGTCTTCCCAGGACTTGGTCATTATCTCAAAATTTTCTCTCTGGGACCCCAAAGATAATTTGTTCAGACAGCAGGAAGTAGTATGGAGAACACTACGCCCACATTCCCAAGATAGTGGAGGTGTGGGTGGTTTTTGGTTAACTGGTNGGTCATGGATGTTTGTTATCATTAGGTAAATATAGAATATCGATACAAACTTAAAGTTATTTATTTTACACTGTATATATGTAAAGAACTTTTATATATTGATATAAATTTAAGGTAATTTTTGTTACAATACACCATATATATGTTTCTACTCTTGTTTAAAGGATTTTTGTATATTGATAAAAAATTTAAAGTTAGGGAGCTGGAGAGATGGCTCAGTGGTTAAGAGCACTGACTGCTCTTCCAGAGGACCAGTTAGGGAGCTGGAGAGATGGCTCAGTGGTTAAGAGCACTGACTGCTCTTCCAGAGGACCAGGGTTCAATTCCCAGCACCTACATGTCAGCTAACACCTGTCTGTAACTCCAAGGTCTGACACCCTCACATAGGCATACATGCAGGAAAGGCACCAATGCAAATAAAGTAAAAATAAATTATTTTTTTTAAAAATTTAAGGTTATTTTTGTTTGCATATGTTTCTACTCTTGTTTAAGGTACTGCACCTATGCAGTTCATTTACAAATGTAAGGTAAAGTTCTGGTTTTTGAAAGCTATTATTATAAACTATATATAGGATAATCAGGAAACATAGGTTAGTGGTTAGTCATTTATAATAATCAATTTGTAGATATGTTAGGTATGTTNTCCAGATCATATAGAGATATACTTAAGATAGATAGTCTTCAAACCTTTCAAAGACCTACAGAATATGGCATTTAAAATGTTTTGTTAACATAAAGTTTTTCATGACAATGAGACACATCTGTTTCTGGCAGCACCAATTTACTTCAGAGATGATGGGTATTGAAGAAACTCCTTATGGAGTTTGCTGTTATTGTGGCAAGGTTAGCCACTGGGCAAAGAAACTGCTCTTGCCTTTGCCTATTTGACTATTTGACTGTGCACACTGGACGTGCAGGACACACAGGAAAAAGCAGAACAGTCCTTCAAAATTCCTGCTTCATAGAAGAGTCAGGCATTCTGCAGGACACAGAGGAAAGTGACTGATGAATTTTGCCAATACAAGGCAGGACAGTCCTTCAAATTTCCTGCTTCACTGCAATGTCTGCCAGATACTTTGGGCCTGTAGGCTGAGATGGATGCCCCAANGTTGCAGAGGAACTTTAGGTGACTATTCAGGCAGCCAAATGTCTCTGTTGTTATATAAAATTACATCCTTNTGGGTCTTTGATGGAGTTTAAGACTAAATGGTTATAGCTGCAGTTTCTCTGAGTTATGATAAAAAAGTAAGTTAGATGTAAAACTTTGGATTCACTAAGATAGAATAGATACTGCATTATTTTCTTTGAATATGCTAACTACAAATGGACTGAATACTGTAAATTAATTCTTACTTGATAATTGTTTTTGTTGTATGTAGTTATACTACGTTAAAAATAAAAACTTGGGGCTGGAGAGATGGTTCAGAGGTTAAGAGCACTGACTGCTCTTCCAGAGGTCCTGAGTTCAATTCCCAGCAACCACATGGTGGCTCACAACCATCTGTAATGAGATCTGGTGCCCTCTT
>LZPO01075853.1:760882-772654 GCA_001675575.1 Neotoma lepida | reverse complement strand
ACCAAACAAATAAGATGTGACTGACCTGTTAGAAGGCTACAGGCCTTTCCACACCCAATTTGTAGTCAGCCATAGTCATACTACAACTTAGTAACCACTGACTGCCTACCTAGCTGCTCCTGCTCTAGGCAGGTGAGGTGTGTCCACACTCACATCAGTTCTGAGAGACAAGCCCATTTCCCATTCCCATTTTCAAAGTACGTGAACCAAAGCAAGGGAGTTGAATGTATGCAGCCAGCCTGAGATAGGCTGGGATTCAAACCCAAGCCTTTTCTTTCAACTGTAGGCTGCACTGCTTCCAGCAGGCGTTTAGAGACCTGTGGCCTACTTTCTGCCTTGCTCCAAGATCCACAGTATCAAATGGTAGCCAGGTATGTGGCTGCCAAGTGAAAGACCATGTTGCAAGGAGTAGACAATGAAGTATTCCAAGATACCACCCAGTTCTAGCCTTCTGACATTGGGGTGCAGACCTAGTTGGTTAGGTGATAGAAAAATTAGCCTCCTAGGGCTCAGGGTGGAAACCACAATTTGGGGATATTGGCTGTGTACTGCCAGTATTCTGCTCTGCAGATTTCTGTTTTCTACAAGTCTGTGAAGTTGTTGGTTACACAGGCAAGGTGGCCACCATGCCTAGCAAAGCGGCTCTCCTCCATCTGAATTGGAACCTAACCAACTCCACAGTAACCACTTCCAGGGCAAACATTCCACGTAAAGGACGACAGGCCAGTGCTTGTTACTAGAGCTGTCATGGATATTAAGGCGACTGTAGGGTACCTCTGAAATGCTGCTCCAAGGAACCCTAGTCTTTCGTTCTTGCTCTAGGGACCTAGTTCATAGTTTCAAGGTCTTGTGTGTGCAACAATGCTCAAGAGCTGACAGTGACCTCACGCCCAAGAGTAGAGGGTTCTATTGCAAGCAGGTTCCTAGCAAGTCCTCTCCCCATGAATATTTTTGGCGGCCAGGCATCCAAGCACACTACCTAGGACAATGGTTTGGGATGCAAGCCAGAGTGTGTCCTAAAGAACACCAGGAACATCCTTAAGCAGACAGTGGGAAAAGGAAAGGAGCTGGCAGCACAGCACTATCCAAGTCACATTCTCCGGGACTGTAGAGGAGCCCAGAAGTGGGGTGTCAATGAAGTGATGAACAGGCTTGAAATAGAATGTGAGGTAGGATCAGGGAGGAGGGCAAAGGAGAAGCTCTCAGGTTGCCTCCTACAGGGTGTGGTAAAGGGAGGAGCTCTGGAGAGGGGGTGTCTTTCAGAGGTGGGGTCAAGGAGGAGCTTAACGGGTTGTGTTCTGGGGCAAGCCCTTATAGTGGGGCCACTTTGAGGTGAGGCTTAGGACGTGAAGGCCAGCCACTTGCCCAACTCTACAAATAAAACGCTTTATTTATAGTCTCTCCAGGTCCCAGATCCCCTGCCGCCCTACCCCAACCCTTGAGAAGAGGACTGATTAGTTCCAGAGGAGCCAGGAGTGGCTGGTCCATAAGGGGTCGTCCCGACGGCTGCAGGTCCTGAGTAGCTGGGCCAGGTAGAGAGCAAAGGCACGAGGCCCTGGGCATCTCATGCCAGGGCAAAGGCCAAGCCCACCGAAGAAGGTGGCATAGGGTTAGCTCACCAGGGTCAGCTCCCTGGGATCAGGCCAGGGTCTGTACTGGCACCACAGCTCTGTTCATAGGACGGTGGAGCCTCTGTGGGGAGAAAGCAGGATCTACAAGTGGTTCAAGGCATCATTTTCTCACCCCGGTCCCTGTCATTTCCACTCACCATAGGGGTAGCCCCATGAACTGTACTCTGGGGGGAGGATCAAGGCGCTGGTGGTGGGTACTGGGCCCCCGGAGCCTTCTGCAAAGTAGGGCACGGTGGCACCTATTGAGATGCACAAGGGAGGGTGCAGAGAATGGCTAGCAGGGCTTCCAACCTGAACACAGGGATCAATGGTGGTGACAGACACAGAACCCACTGTAGTTGACAGTGGCTGCTGCTGAGAATGGCTCTTGGTAGAGAGGGAAACTGGGTCTGAGAAGTGGGGGCCACTAGCCACTGCCTCAGCCTCTTCCTGGGGTGGTGCAGAGGGCACCACTGGGGACAACGCCCCAGGAGAAGACCCTGGGCCTGGACAGGGGCTCAGTGGGGTTTGGTTCACAGCAATATTGCCAACAAAGAGTGGGAGAGTCACGGTGGCTTCAGGTGCCTTCATGGAGACCTGGAAAGAACGCAGGTATTGAGGAGTCAGGCCAAGGTCACCTAGCCTTAGGCTACCCAGCCCTGGACATCACCAAACCTGCAGGTAATAGTCGATGTGGATAAGGCTGCAGCCAGGCAGGGCTGACTGGGGCAGGGCAGGCACCAGGATCTGTTCTTGCCACTGAGCACGCTTCCAGGCCTTGACACCCGTACCCTCCACCTCTGCAATGGTTCGCACATCATAGATCCAGCGCTTGGCCTTATAGGATACCTTCTAAGGAAAGACTAGACTGTGGGCTTGGGCAGGCCAGCAACCCACCCCTTCTGTCCCATGGGAAAGGGACAGATTCAGGGAGCCAGAGGGCTCTGACCTGTAGCAAGCTGGCCACCACAGGGCTGGTGTCCTTGCCTGACTGGTTCTCAATGTCAGCCTGCAGCCGAAGCACCTGTCCCACCACATAGCCACGAAGGTCGGTACTAGCTGTGAGAACCACACTGCCTGTCTTCACCAGCTTGTAGGAGAACTTCTTGGTAGTGGAGGCCACGTTGGGTTGCTTGAATGGAAAACAGGGAGGAGCTTATCACGTGAGCACAGAGTGCACTCCTGTGGCATGGGGACAAGTTCTCAGCCTGCAGAGCCTGGCTGCCTGGCCCGAGAAGGTTGAAAGTAACCAAGGAAGCCTCTGTCCCATCCTCACCTCAATATCTGGGATGCTGTTCAGGTTCAAGGGGCTCAGGATGTAGAACACAAGGCTACATTTGTGATCCTTGGAAAAACGTGGAGTGTCGATGGAGGCCCTCACCTGGTGCACAATCTTCCCAAAGGGTCCCTCAAAAGATGTGGGTGCTGTGGCTACGGAGAGAACAGGGATTGACTGACACCCGGCACCTCCCACCTGTAGGTCCCACCATTTCAAGGCTGCTGTCCCCACAGGCTTTCCACTCACCAGGAAGCAGGAACTGAAAGGGGAAGTTGTGCTCTCCAGCCGGCAGGCTTCCTACAGAGACAAGAAGGAGGTCGGAGCAAACCAGAGGAGATTCAGAGTGGCCACAGTGCCAGACCAGAAGTAGGCACTGCAGCCCACCAGTCCACACTACCTGTCTCCAGCACTATAGCAACAGGACCATAGCAGAAGCAACAGGCTACATCCAAGGGTCTGGTTTAAATGAGATTGTGTGGCTGGAAATGTAGTTGGTAGAGTGTTTGCCCAGCATACACAAAGCTCTGGTTCAAGTCTAAGAACTACGTAAACCAGATATGATAGCACACCCCTTGGGAGATGGAAGCAGGAGAATCAGAAGTTCAAGGGCATCCTCAGATAACATAGCAAGTTCAAGTCCAGCTTGGGCTACATGAAACCCTATCTCAAAAATGAATAAATACAAAATTTAAAAATAAAAATAAAAAAAAAGGAGGGTGGTTGAGGGTAGAGGATAGGGGTGAAACACCCATACCAAGGGTCAGAGCCCCACCCAGACCCAGTACCAGAGAGTAGGATAGAGTGGGAATCCAAGAGACAGTTGATGGGAGGGAAAGGGATAGACTGACCCCACTCCAGGCAAGGGCTGCCCCTGTGATCACTGCTGGCTCCCACACTCACCCTTGTCAGCCAGTGACAGGGAGCTGTTGAAGTAGCTCTCCTCCACCACCCATGCCCCATCGTTGGCCTTGTTGGAGACCCCACAGGAACCCATGCAGGTCACCCGGATAGCTGTAAGGGGAAGGGTGGCATAAGCCTAAGCCAGCTGATAAATAGCCTATGCTCCTCCCTGTCCCCAGCACAGGAATTCATGTAGGGCTGGAAGCTCCCATGGATCAAGCAGCTGCACCAGCAGAAGTACCTGGGAAGGCCAAGACGCAAGCAGCCCGTCATCTTCCCAAGAATACCTCCTGGCCATCCCCAGTCGTGGTGTTCTCCCAGGGAACCAGGCTGGCAAAGAAACTGATAGGCAGTGTTTCACCTGTCCCACAGACACAGTGGGAGGCCAATCATCTCCTGGATAACCCCTGGATACCCCCAAATTGGTTACTTCAGCCTCTAGCCAGACCTATAAAAACCCAGGTGCCCTTTTTTTCATGATGAAAATCAGTTAGGCCAGGAGACGCCCCTTCAACCTCAAGAAAGCTAATGCCAGCCCTCTCCNTGCAGGAATGTAGTCAAACCTGTCTGAGCCAGTCAGCAATCGAGTACTGGAAAGCGAGCCCAGACTTACTTCCTGAGCAACAGTGCCCAGGAGGCTGACTTTCTACACCATGGGGTAGGTAGCTGGTCCTCCTCTACTAGTGGGAGTACCCAGCACAGGAACCACTAGAGACAGAGTTCAAATTCCTCTAACAGACACATCCTAGGCCCACTGGGATCAGGTAGTCACAGGTGAATGAGGAGGCCCAGCTGAAACTGATCACAAGGGAGAAGGCTCAGGCAAGGTGGGAGCCAATGAGAGGCACTTTGAAGTGACACCTTTCTCCCTGTAGGGTTGGGTCACAGTCAGCACTGTTCCCAGACTTACTTGACAGGGTCACGGGAAGGTAAGATTATTCAGACTCTTTTATCGTTGTGACAAAGCCACCAAGCAGGAGGAACAAAGATATCCAAGTACCTGGAGGTTGACTACACCTGTCTCACTCAGTCTCCCTCCATCATAGTCCAGGCATCCTGCTGGTTACCACCAGAACACTTAGTTCCTCCTATAAACCTTTGGCCCATCCTCAGCNCATGTAGCTATCCACAGGTGCACTTCCTCGCCTGATGGCTGCTGGCACCTGTTCCCACTCTTGAGGAGGTCCTGCATTCCTGCTGTACCACTTTGCCCCTTGGAAGTGCCAATGACTGTCCGTCACCCTCCATGTCAGCCTAACCTTATCACTCTAACCTCCAACCTGGTCTGAAATCTACACACTTCTTCTGACACAACCTCTGAAGTCAAACCACCAACTATTCCCACCCTGGAATCTGAACACCAGTGGCACCTATAAGCCAGCAAATAGTTCTTGAGATGATAGGGGTAACAGGAGGCTCAAAAATCTGCTGGAGGACACAAGATACTTCACAAAGGTTACATCTCCCTAAGGATGACTGGCCCCTTAGATACATTAGATACAAAAAGAAGTATGGAGGTCTCAGCTTAGTCCAGATGCTGCCATAGTGCTATCAGAATGNCGACAGTGAATGGCACAGAGCTACTCAAATTCTTCATCCTCAATGTATGAGCAATAACAAATGGGTTGCTTTAGCTATTCAGCTTAAGGGTGTTTTGTTATCTGACCTTTTTGTAGCAGTAGATAACTGGAACTAATACCCAGCCGTACTAGAAATCAGGGAAAACCCAGGTGACTTACATGTTTACTCATCAGAATGACAAGTATTGAGTACTTTGACCCATATTGGGGCGGGGATGGGGAAGTAGTCACTCCTTATACAACCAACTACAGACTGACAAACTTCTTGTTTGCATCTATACATGCCAGCACACCCATCAGCTCTCAAGTCCTTTACTATTTCATCAGGAGTTTCTCATTGCACTGCTTTTAACAGCAGCCAAGCACCCAGTCTGGACTTCCTACAGCTCAGGCAAAGGAGCACGGGACCACCAGATTCCAGAAAATAAGCAGCATCCAAACTGGGAGTAGGGGGATCAGACTCTGATCTTCTCAATGCCAGGCATTTTCTCACACAACAGGGCTCCTGGGAGGACCCTGCCAGTGTGACCAGCCTCTAGCCACCAAGGTGAATGAACACGTGCTGTGCCATGCATTCTCTCATTAGAAATGACTGAGGAAAAGGGCTTGGAAACAGTGTGCCTGCTGCTACCCCAACAATACACCTGAGGCTGCTCCTTTGTCTCAGTAGGTTCACAATCAAGGTGTAAAAATTCCCCCAGAAAACTCCTCAAAGATCTCAGTTCCACTGGCCAAGGACACTGCCAGTTTTGCTTAAGAAAAGAGGAGTTCTGAGCATACTAGGTGGTCTCTCTACCGCTGCTGCTGCTGCTGCTGCTGCTGCTGCTGCTGCTGCTGCAAGGTGCTGGACCCGGCCCTCTTTGTGCTGGGAGAATTCCCACAGAGCTACGACTGGTTGGATTTCAGAGTGTTAGCACCTAGCTTTAATCTGTCTTTTGTGACCGCTACCTTTTGTCTCCTGGTACCCTTCCGAAGGTACACAGCCTATGCAAATTTGATTGAGGAAGAACCCAGAATACTGCATTTGCTGAGAATCTGCATTTGGCATTGTCCCTTTGGGAAGCTTAGATGAGAGGTTTTGGGGTACGAAGATTAACTTGGTAAAGGGTGTAAATTGGAGAACAATAAAAGGGCCCTTTGCTAAGGTACAGTGGACCAGTCCAATCCATAGAGACAGATTCCCCCCTTCAGCTGGGAAAGGCTAAGATCATCCTGGAGGTGCCTCAGTCTCTTGATTCCATGGACCCACATGAACACTCACACCCAATATACAACACTTTCTTTTACAGTTTGCACATGCCTGTGACGGCAAAACTAGGCAGGTTGGAGGCAATCACATGATAAAAGATCCTGATTTCCTTTATTTCCTGGCTTTTACTGTTCCTGCTGCTTTTCAGTAATATTACAGTCCTATCCCTCCACTCTCGTGCAAAGGCATCTTCTCTGGGAGGTAACCATGGTCCTCTCACTAGCTCACACCCTGCAGCATAGCCAGGCAACCAGGGGAGTGTGTTCTAGCAAATCCCGTACTATCNAGCATTAAGTGGCAGCCTGCAGAACAATATATACTTCAAGGTGTCATCCAAGTATAAAAAGCACTTCCTAACAGTGTTCAGAACTATAATAAAAGGCAGGCACCAAACTGACTAGGGACCTCCAAACTGGCAGGTGTTCACCATTGGAGACAGGAAGTTGATCTGTTTTCTGTTTTTTCTTTCTTTCTGTGTTTTTCAAGACAGGGTTTCTTTGTGTAACCTTGGTTGTCCTGGGACTAGCTCTGTAGATCAGGCTGGCCTCGAACTCACCGAGATCCACTTGCTTCTGCCTCCTGTGTGCTGGGATTAAAGGTGTGTGCCACCACCACCCAGTATCAGCTCTGGTTTTCTAAAGAAAATCATGGTATGTGTTGTGTTCCACAGAGACTTCNGGAACTTTCCTCCCTCATGGGTGCTTCTACCTGCCTAGTAGCTTCCTTTCACGCACCATGGTAACTAACACCTCTCCATTCCTCTCCTGGTCCCACAGATCTTGAACCTGACCACCCCCACTAGCTACCACATTCTACCATTAAATCGGTGCTTGTCCTGCTTCCAATTGTATCACAAGAGTAACAAGAATAGCTACCTCTTGGGGTCCTGTGAAGACATAGCTGGTCTATGAAAAATAGAGAGAGGGCTGGAGAGAGCTTAGGAGTGAAGTGCACTTGTTGCTCTTGCATAAGACCCAGGTTCCATTCCCAGAACCCACATGATGGCTCATAACCATCTTTAACTCCAGTTCAAGGGCATTCAATGCCCTCTTCTGAACTCCGGGGGCACACAAGCAAGTAGTGCACAGACACACCTGCAGACAAAACATGTACACATGTAAAATAAAATGAATAAATATACTTTAGAAAAGGAAAGAAAAAAATAGGGAGACCTAGGAGTGGTGGTGCACACATGCAACCCCAACACTCCAAAACCTATATCAGGAGGATTACAAGTTTGAGGTCAGTCTGGGCAGCACAGAAAGATGTTGTGTCTAAAANAATAATAATAATAAAACACATTTAAAAAAAATAAAAGAGGGCTGGGAATCAGCTCAGTGATGAACACTTATCAGACATGCAATAGGCTCTAAATTAAATTCCCAGCACCTGAAAAGATTCAGAAAAAGAAAAGCAAGTAGGAAGATCCCCATCTGATCCAGGATAGGGGTGTAGTGAGCCNTAAGAGGAAAAGACAGTGGGCCCTGCCGTTCTCCAGGGCCTAGAACACCACCCAATTCCTCACCTCTGAGGCAGCTGGTGTCCTCCTGGACGGGTGCCAACCATTGTCAATCATTAGACAAGTATTCAGTGAATAAGACTGAGAACCCTGAGGAAGTAGTATTCTTTGAGACTATGGGAGCCGCCTCTACTGGGCCTAGCAAAAACTCAACAAGTGTCCTTTGAGTGAAGGAAAATAAAAGAACCATGGTTATTTCCATCCCAAGCAGGACTTTGGGAAGTTCCAGAGTGGCGTCTACACACACACACACACACACACACACTCAACTGCCAGCAATCTAAAGAATCCACCTTCCAGCCCCGCCCATGATCCTGGGCACTTTTACAATTGGGACCATCAGCTAGAGCTCTCTTGGCCTCTGTAAAGTCAGCTGTCCATTTACTCACTCCTTATCCGATACAAGGAGGTCATGAGATAGCTCATCCTTACACTGTAGTTGGTAATAGCCTGTTCACCCCAAGCTCAGCCAGGAGAGAATAACAGAAAAGAAAAACTGAGTGGCTAGTTCTAAATAGGATTTCTCTTCTCTCTGCTGTATTCCCCAAGCCCACAAGCCTGTGGCCTGCACCGTGTCCCCTTCAGCCAATGTGGAGTTTTCTTTACACTTCTCATGCCTTTCTTGGGTCCAGGAAGAGCTGACATATCACTGCTGTAGCTTCGACAAAAGCAATATCTGCTCTCACCCAGACCACAAACTCTAAATAGGAATACAGCAAAGAAGGCAATGTGATCCTGACCAGGAGCCTCAACAAGATCAGGGCCTGACAGGCACCTACAACCCAGTTTCCTCCTAGACCTAGATAACAACCCCAGGTCCAGGGTTTCAACTGGACCTAGGATGGCTGAGGAGGATAGCTATCCATCCTCAGCAGACGCCAGCTGTGGTTTTGGCCAAGGAGCCAGGTAGTTCTCACAGGAGGCAAATGTAAGAGTATCAAGCAGGGACACCCATACAGTTTTTGCACTCAGTGCCAAGCGGCTAGGCAGAGGCCACAACAGTACCCACCTGACCCTAAGAGTTCAGTCATCAAATCCCACACAGGTCCCTCCCTATTCGTGGATCCAGCACAGAGGAGGCTGCACCTGAGAGCCCTGTCAATGGCAAAAGAGTAATCTGATCCCCAGCCCCAGAGTCTCAGACATATGTATCAGCAGCAGGCTCAGCTCAGCTCAGCTCAACTCAGCTACAAGGCCTTAGGACAGGAGCGAGGGCATTGCCAGGACTAAGAAGACCCCTTGCCAGCAACCACAAGCTTTAAGAAAGTCTTAAGCCTTAAACTGAAAGCAAAAAAGGTACTCTGTGGATCCTGCTGGGGACCTGCACACTTGGACCAGGACTGTCTTTGAAGAGGAAGGTCCTGCATAGTAGCTTGGAGGCGAGGAAAAGAGAGGACCCAGCGCACACTAGGTGGGGAACCAGCAGGTGCAGAGTGCAGCGGACCTTGGACACCTGAACAAGGGAAGACTGGAGGCCTGCATACTTCTACCTCCAGGGTCGCCTGGGCACAGTGAAAAAGCGTTTAGGCCCTCATATAGACTCTGGCCTCCCCTAGGCAGAGAGCACAGGATGGGACAGATGCGGAAGGACTGGGCCACCGAGCTGCCTGCCCCGCCCTGGCCTCCCAGCACAGCCGGACCCTGGAGTCCGCGGTCCCGTCGTAACCCAGGGCTCCCTGGAGACTGAGAGCCCACCGACCACACGGTTTTGGAGAGCCCCGCCCCACCGCAGGTGAGAACGCTTCTACCCGCTCCCCCGAGGCGACCCCGCGCCCACCTCGGAAGGGCAGTGGCGCTCCCAGGCGCACGCGCACGGCCCCGNCCAGCGGCTCCCCAGGACTGTAGACGACGCGGCCCTGCCTCAGGCGAATCTCGAAGAGCTGCACCCTCCCCATACCGCGGTGTCCCGCGCCGCGGTCTGACGACTGTTAGGGCAGAGGCTTCGAGGCCCGCCCCGTCCCCCTCCCCCGACAAAGGACACGCCCAGGCTGCAGGACCCGCCTGGGCCGGAGAACTAGCCGGTGCCCCAAGACCCACCCTCTACCCAAGGACACGCCCCTTTCCCAAGGCCCGCCTTCTCCAGGGCTGGTCCCTGAGTTGAGACCACGCCCATGTCTTAGACCACGCCCCCACACGGACCCGCCCCTTTCCCTACACTTGTGGCTCTAGACACTAGCACCTGCTCACAACCGCTCAGTCCTAGTTCTACCCTCCCAGACCAGCGGGGTAGGCCACCCACTGTGCCGGCTGGTAAGCGTTAAGCTCAGACCCTCCCGGGATCCTTGAGACTTCTGCTGCTGACGGGTGAGGCTTGCTCACCTGTCGCCGGGCACCCATTTTCAGCGCTAGATGGTCACGANGAGTGCTCGGTGCTCAGGCAATATGGGTCCTCAGCTATGCCCCGCGGCCATCGTGCTCTGTGCACTGCAACCGGCACCACGCTTCCTGAGGTCCAGGAAGTAGAGGTCCAGAAAACAGGTGCTGAGCCTGTCTCTTATACACATCTAGATGTGTATAAGAGACAGGTCTTAAATTCATATGTTCACAATTTACCGTTCTATTTTACTATGGTGCGAAAGCTAATTTAAGCAAACCTGTTTTTGTTTGGTACTGAATTAAATAAATTATGAGATGTGGCTCAGTGGTACAGCACCTGCCTAGCTCAAGCAAGGCTCTGGTCCTCTAAACTACAAACATACATATAGAATTTTGTATTAGATAATGGTTCCCCATTGTGGATGGATGTGTCCTGAGGCTATTTTTAAACGTGGGACTAATGAATGCAATAAATGCATTCTCAACTTACGGTATTTTCTACTTTTCACTTTGTGATGGATTTATCATAATGTAACCCCTTCAGAAATCAAGGAGAATATACACCAAGGAGAGCAGGGCAATAATGNCAGGGTCATCTTGTACTTGTCTAGGANAGGGTGATATGTGGCCCAGAGATGCCTCAGGGGCCCTGCTGACTGGTTAAATATAAGGGTGGTAAAGGGGAGTGACAGCTACTAGAACAGCTGGCAAAGAGAGTGGCATCTTCCATTGGGGAAGATGCCTAGATGCAAATCATTCTGTGGGTAGGAGCCGTGACACACAAAAGCCAGGGGCCCCAGACATCCTATGAATCTAGGAGAGCTAAAGGGCTAAGGCAACCTATGTGCAGATAACTGAAGTCTGGGCTAGACGGTGCGGACATGACCCAGAACCTAACCTGATTCTCTTCAACAAAAGGAGGANAGAGCTGGGTGAGGTACGTGTTAGGTTCCAAACCCATGACAATAGGCTTGCTTAACATATCCAAACAGACCAGGTTCTCCCAGCATCCCTCAGCCCTACCTGTTACAAAGTCCTCCTGGCTGGCATACCCTGCCCCCTTCCTAAACTTGGGCAATGCCCTTCTCCCAGATGTCTTTCCGGAAATAGTCCAGCCATTTGGGTTACCTGACTCTCTTCTGCACTTCCTGGCTGCGGTACCTGGTTCCCCTCTCTCCACTCTCCCTCCCTCTCCCACTTCCCTCTCACATGGCTCAGGGTCATGTCCACTCAGGATTCTCCTAGATGTCTCTGCCTCTGGTTATGTCTCCCTTTTATCTACAATGAACTTTCTCTTCCACCATACCTAGGAAGTCATG
>LZPO01075853.1:731871-743393 GCA_001675575.1 Neotoma lepida | reverse complement strand
TTTCGAGACAGGGTTTCTCTGTGTAGCTTTGCACCTTTCCTGGAACTCACTCCGTAGCCCAGGCTGGCCTTGAACTCACAGAGATCCGCCTGCCTCTGCTTCCCGAGTGCTGGGATTAAAGGTGTGGCACTAATTTCTGTATTAGTTATTTTTCTGTGATTGTGATAAGACACTATGACTAAAAGCAACTTAAGGAAGAAAGTTTATTTGAACATAGTTCCAGATGGATAAGGATCTGTTAAGACCAGAAAGCATGGAGCAAGTAGCAAGCATGACAGCCAGAGCAGGAAGCTGATAGCTTACATCTTCAACCACCCCCCCCCCAAAAAAAAAATGAAGCAGAGAGCACAAAGTGTAAGTAGCCCAAGGCTTTAAACTCATAGCCTGCCTCTAGTGACGTATTCCTTGGAGTCTGTACCTCCTAAACCTCTCCAAACAGTGTTCCCAATTGGGGACCAAGTGTTGAAATACCTGAATCTGTGGTGGCATTTCTCCTTTAGACCACCACATGAGGCCTTCATGTAGCACAGGTCTCTCAGACTGCAGTTCCTGTTGTAACATGCAGTTACTTCTGGCTCACTTTTTGAGGAGGGATTTTCAGAAAGGCAAGATGGCTCTAACCTCAAAGAGGAAGTAGTAGCTTCCTAGGTTGGTGCTTCCTAGGTTAAAGGGCTGGATGAAGGTCTTCTGGCAGCACTGAGTAGCCAAGCTTGCCAAACTCCATGCTACTGAGTGCCTGTCAGCTCTAGCATTGGGGAGAGTGACAGAGTAGGCTTGTGTATTACTGAGAGACAGGATAAAAAAAATTTTTGTTGTTTTTCGATAAGATGTCACTGTGTAGCTCTAGCTCCCACCATATCTGGCTAGAATTAAAAGTTTTTAATATGGAGTGGTAAGTACATGCCGTAGTGATGGGCAGGCCAAATTGGAGTTGCCAGAACTGGGCAGAACCTACTTGTCTTGGANTTCTTCTCTCCTTGTGCTGACCTGGTCTGGCCAGAGTGCACTAAGGCTTCTGCTTTTTTTTTCAGGGAGCAAAGCTTATACTGGCTTGCTATCCAGCAGCTTCCCACGGACCCTATAGAAGAACAGTTCCCTGTCCTGAATGTGACCCGGTACTATAATGCCAATGGAGATGTGGTGGAAGAGGAAGAGAATTCCTGTACCTACTATGAGTGTCATTACCCTCCTTGTACAGTGATTGAGAAGCAGGTATGGTGTGCTTTGCTGCGTCTTGGCCACCTCTGCCCAGCAGTGTGGTGTAATGTGACAGCTTTTCCCTGTAGATGCCTGGGTAGCACTGGGTTTCTATTAGGGTGACTCTTCCTCTGCTATTCCTGTCCAGACAGAGCATAGGCTCTTCAGCTACAGTGCCTATATACTGTCTCTGTCTCTGTCTTCTCTCTCTCTCTCTCTCTCTCTCTCTGTGTGTGTGTGTGTGTGTGTGTGTGTGTGTGTGTGTGTGTGTGTGTGTGTGTCTAACTTTTGAGATGGGATCTTAATCTATAAACCATCCTGGCCTGGAACTCACTATATATATAGTTCAGACTGATTCAGATATTACCACAATCCTGCATCAGACATCCTAGTGCTGGTATTACAGGAGTGAACCACCATGCCTGGCTTTTTTTTAGGGGGAACAGGTACTGGGGCTTGAGTCCAGGGCCTTGCATGTGGACCATATGCTGAATTTCATTTCCACGTAGGGTTTTAATTGTGTTTTTCAAGATGCTGAGATAAGGTTTCTATACATTTTGTTAGTGTGATATTGAAGCCACAGTGTTTTGTGTTTCAGCTTCGGGAGTTCAACATCTGTGGGCGTTGCCAGGTGGCACGATACTGTGGCTCTCAGTGCCAGCAGAAGGACTGGCCTGCCCACAAGAAGCACTGTCGGGAAAGGAAGCGTCCCTTCCAGCATGAGCTTGAGCCAGAGCGATGACGGGCTGAAGAGCTGCCACTGTTGCAGGTTCAAGGTTTCTAGCTCGTCATGAGCACAGTGGAAGACAGACTGGAGGTGCCAAAGAAGCCAGCAATGGATCCAGAGCAGCTGCCATAAGACCTCACAGCAACATGAAGCCTGTGGGGACAGTGCCCCTCCAGTGTTCACCCCCAGCAGAGACAACGGGGAGGCTCCCTAGGACCTTTCTCATTATTTATATGTTAATATGTTTGTAAACTCATGTACAGTTTTTTTGGGGGGGGAGTGAGGGGAGGGTTAGAAACTTCAAATAGAATCATTTGTTGTATTCCTCAAATGGTAAACAGTCAACACTCGGCTAGAAACTGTCATGTAGTCGAGCTTCTCTCCTGGGCAGTGGGGATCCCACCGAGAGGCTTGCACAGTCATGTCTGAACAGGCAGAGTAAAGGGGTAGAATCATCCTTGTGGCCAGTCTTTGCTCAAACCCCTGTCCGGCCTTTTTTTTCCCCTCTTGAGACAGTGTCTCTCCATGTAGTCCTGGCAGTTTTGGAACTGGATATGTAGACCGGACTGGCTTTGAACTCAAAGAAGTCCACCTGCCTCTGCATCCCAAGTGCTGTGATTAAAGGCGTGTACTAACACGCCTGGCTCAGCTTTATTTTTGAGAGGAACTGAGTACAATGGAACTGATTATAATAATAGACCAGGAAGACCTGCCATCACTCCAGGTTGGCCTGTAAGCGGCAGAGTATGTTAGCTAGGAGCACAAGGAAGACTGTTCTCTTAGGTGGTGGGTGCTATGGAGTATTCCAGTGGGCTGGCCACTGTTTAGTTAATAAAAGGTACTTGTTTTAGTTAGGGTTTCTATTGCTGTGATACAGACACCATGACCTGGAGATAAGAGGGATTGTTTCAGCTTGCAGTTCCATATCACTGTCCATCGCTGAAGGAAGTCATGGCAGGAGGTGATACAGAGGCCATAGAGGACTGCTGCTTACTCATTTGCTCCTCATGACTTGCTCAGCCTGCTTCCTTATAGCACTCAAGATCACCAGCCCAGTGGTAGCACTGTCGACAGTGAGCTAGGCCCTCCCAAATCAATCATCAAAATTCAGGACAGGCTTGTCCGCAGGCTCATCTGGTGGGGGTATTTTCATAATTGCCTTCTTCCAACTCTGTCAAGTTGACTTAAAACTAGCCAGCACAGTACTAGATATCTCTGCATTTGTAAATTATCACTTTTAGGCACAGAGACCCTTGGAGCCAGTAGAATACTGCTATTCCAGTTCCAATTGTGGGTTGAAGTAGATGGGGTGGTGTCTAGGCAGCCAAAGGGGAGCCAGTGCCTCATTCACTGCAGAGCTGTGGTCCCCAGGATAGCCCTGTGTTCTTTGGGAGAACCACAGGTGTCTGAGGGCTGTTTGGTATCTTGCTCACTTCACAGAAATGAACCCATCTGTATAATTGGAACCTTATCTCAGGTATGGTCCTTCATGCTTCAAGCTCCCTACCTGACTGCTGGCCTTCTGGTTGGTATGCAGGTCCCTGCTCTACTCTTCCCTATTGCATTTCTGTCACATTCCTTGATTCTCTGCTTAATGCTGTCTCTGGCAGAGCACAACTCTCTGATGGCCTTATGTTTATGAGTAGTGCCCCTATGACTGTTTCTGCTTTTATGGTACACAGTGGCCTAGAGGGGAAGATAACTGAAACTTAATAGTGACACCACCCCTTGAGTGTTTAAGCTTGGAGAGGTGCCCATGTCAGACCTATACCAAGAAACACCATTTTTTGTTCTGAATGCCATGGTGGTTTTTAGCTAGCATAGTAGGGAATCCCAGCTCAGATCCTAGGTTGAACATCAATCTGTGTGATGTCATTGGGGTGGAGAGATGTGTGTATATATTGTAAAAATTGCTACCAACAGCAGCTGACTTGAGCCCTCCTTGTCTGCACTTGGATAAACTAAGTGGCAATGCCTGTTGTAAAGGGTTCCCACGTGGGTCAAATTTCTTGGGAGGAGCTGTCTAGGTTACAAGCTGTGATGTTTGTGTCCTTCAGAATAGCCTAGTTGGGACTTTATCCCACCAGCAGGGGTGCTTTACTCTGCTAACTTTGCATCAGAAAATTCCACCTAGAGAGCACTCAGGGTTGGACAGCTGACCTAAAGGCATTGCTGGTAAAGGTGATGGTATACATTGGGCTTGCCTGTGGGTTCTTTCTGTCAACTCTTCTACACCTGCTAGCACAGATGCTGCTGTGCAGGGAGCGGGTATATCAGGTCATTTTTGTTTTCTCCCCATATCTGTTACCATCCCTGACCTCCTCCTGATTATTGCTATCTCTTGTTCTTTGTAGCTGCTTGTCTAGGGTGTTCTATGAATGTTCTGGTGGTTCAATTATGGAAGCCTTTGTCCCCTCTGTAGTGTGTTGGGCTATTTGACCTTGGAATAATCTAGTGCTGGAGGGATTGAGGTCTGTTCAGAATGCCCTAGGTGCCTCCTCTGCTTCAGCTGCTCACTGGCCTGCAAGCTGGGTATATAGCCATATCCCTGCTTCAGTTCCCAGGCTAGAATCCCAGGTGTCCTGTGAATTTTCTTCCTGGAGCTGCTGTAACTAAGTGCCAAAAACTGGTTGGACTAAAACTAGAGATTTTTGTCTCCTGGATCTGTCTCATGGTTTAATCAAGGTGCTTGCTGCTACAGCCACTGCAAATCTCTACATCTGACAGCATTCTGGGGTCATTTATGCATTGTTTCAGACTTCAAAGGGCACACATTAAATCCTCTGTGCATGTTTCTAAATTTTCCTTTACACGAAGACTATAATGGAACAGAGCTTACCCAGAGCATCATTTTGCCACTATAAAGACCACATTTTCCAAAGGTCATGAATTACTGGGGGTTAACTTCAACATATATTTGGGGGGGGGCATAGTTGGATCCACAAGGTGTAAAAACCTCGTCTCCCCAAACCTGTTACAATACAGGAATTTTCTTGAGGGCTTCTGCATCTATTTGAGATCAGGTTTTTCTTCCTCTTTTCTCAAGGAGATGCTTGCTCCCGGCACCTAGTATGACTATCGGTTTCCTGCGGTCCTCCGGTTGGTAGGGGGCGCAGCGGCTCCGCCGTCTCTCCGGACCGGAAATCTCTTTCCTGGGTCCAACGTGACTGAGGAAAGGGGAGAGGCTGTGTCGCGCACGCGTCTTCTGGTTCTGTCTCGATGGCGGGCAGCCGCTCGGGGACGCTGCAGGCTCTGCAGGCAGTGGACACTGAGTACACTGCGGACTCGGTAGAGTGGTGCCCAGTAGAGGGTTGCCAGCACCTGATGGCCTGTGGAACTTACCAGCTGCGAACGCCGGAGGACCAGGTGCACTGCTGGGAGGGTGAGGCCGGGGCAGGAGGAGAGGGACTGCTGGCCTCCCAAAATCTTGGAACTATGAGATCTAGTGGGAAAGTAAAGTGAGACCTTTCAGGACCATGCCTATCTCCGGAAGGTTTCTGAGCATCCAAAACCACCACATAAGAGTGGAATTAGCCATGTAACTGCAGGCAGGTCGGGACCGTCCTGACTTTACTGAGTCCGGGAGAGCTCCCCTGTTCACTGAACACTTGCAGGAAAAAAGGTTCTTTTCTCAGAAGTTGAGAGTTTTTACTTCAGTCAGAGGCTCTTCTCTGTCCTGGCCCTGCTTTTTACCCCCCCATCCTTTGTGATCTCGGTATCTGTTAATCGGAGAATGTATATTCTGTAGCCTGCACTGGATGTCAATGAGCCTCAAGTTCGTTTAGGTCGTCTCTACCTGTACAGTTTCAATGAGGACAACACGGCTAAACCTCTGGTTGAAGTCCAAAGAAGGGATTCTTCTGCCATCCTGGACATGAAATGGTAGGATTTGGGTAACCTCACCTGGTCCGACAGCCTGATGAAGCCCTAGGGGCCTTCAGCGAGACAAGGGAACTGAACTCTGGGTTCCATCATTTGCTGCCCCGGGAGGTAGAAAGCCCTGCTTGACATTTCCCTGGTCAGTTTCCCAGCCCCAGAGTCAGGTTTAGTCTAGGAAGCAATGCAGGTTCCGGTTTTATAACCTGGAAAGCCTTTGTTTGGAGACAGAACAGTTGGCTCTAACCTGATTTTGGAAATGAAATATAACAAATCATTGGAATTCATGATGTTCCTCCAGTCTGTGAATGCATACTTTTTTTCTGTGTTCTCCGGTCAGGTGCCGTATCCCAGTGTCTGGCCACATACTTCTAGGCTTGGCAAATGCCAGTGGATCTGTAGAGCTGCTCCACCTGATGGAATATGAGGTCAGTGATGGGCCAGGCTTTAATGGGAAAGGGGCCTTAGTGAAGGGATCTATACTGATGGAGGC
Source organism: Neotoma lepida (assembly GCA_001675575.1). NCBI lineage: Eukaryota > Metazoa > Chordata > Mammalia > Rodentia > Cricetidae > Neotoma > Neotoma lepida. Next base: position 737,100 of record LZPO01075853.1, on the reverse strand, counting down.
ATTTTCCTAGAATGGTCTCTTCCATGATACTTTATCATAAACATTTTAAGAAATCATAGAGTCTATGTTAAGTTATACTGGGTTCTGATGACATGAGGTCACCTGGAGTATCCCAGTAGAAGGCGGTCCACAGGTCTGGGTTTCTGTAGGCATGTCTGGAGTTTCTACCGAGGCTAAGAATACCAGTAAATTTCTCGTGTGGAAAATATTTTGTTTTTATTTTTAACTGTGTGAGTGTGGGTTTGTGCATGTGAGTGCCATGCCCACAGAGGCCAGAAGAAGGTATCAGGTCCCCTGGAGCTGGAGTTCCAGGCAGCTATTAGCTGCCGAATATGGATGCTGGGAACTGAATTCTCATTCTGTGGAAGACTAGGAAGAGCTTTATGCACTGAGCCATCTCTCTAGCACAGAAATGATATTTCTTACAAGTATTGGAAGAGCTGAATTCCTAAGTGATTTTTCCCACCAACTGTTTCACAGTGATCCTGTGCCATGCTTTTGCAAAATGACTTTATCTGATTATTACGGAAGGGCCCTGACCAGATCTGTGGGGGTAGTGAAGTACATCAACAAACTACAGACTGCCCTAATTGGGAGGCAGGGACACACACTAATGCTGTTGCTATCATGGGGTCAGGGAAAAGATCTAGAAGGTGGCAACTGAGCACCTGGGTAGAAAGTCTTGTTTCAGGCCTGTACAATGCAACTTTGTCCTAGAAATGAGGGAAGGAGGACCAGGCCTAAAGATCAGATTTCAAGGCAGGAGCACAAAATCCAAGACTTTGGTACAGTGGCCTGCTTATGGAGTCAAACACTATTCAGGTGGTTTAGATAATAAAACTCACATAGCTCTTAGACAAGAGAAATAACATTTTATTTTATTTTTTAAATTTTTTTATTTTTTGGTTTTTCGAGACAGGGTTTCTCTGTGTAGCTTTGCTCCTTTCCTGGAACTCACTCGGTAGCCCAGGCTGGCCTCGAACTCACAGAGATTCCCCTGCCTCTGCCTCCCGAGTGCTGGGATTAAAGGCGTGCGCCACCACCGCCCGGCGAGAAATAACATTTTAAAGGCTGTTTTAGCTTCTGAAGTGGAAACAGTGCTTTTCTGTTCTCCTGTCTCTGGGAATAGAATGTGCCAGGATTTTGAAGGCAGTGGTTTGTGGAGCCCATAAAGGTGGCTAATGTGTCTTCAAGTACATAAAAGCAACACTGAGAAACCTTTTTGCCCAAAGGTTATGAATATGGCAAAGTCCTTAGGGTATGAGTTCTCATGTCCTCAGGTCTTGCCCTGTGCTTGCTAAGTGGTAAGAGCTCCCTCTTTGATGAAATGTTAATTAGGGGCTGAGGGTGGAGCCTGGTGGCAGACTGCTTGCCTAGCATGCATGAGGCCTGGAACTCTATCTCCAGCTCTGTTAAAACATAAATAACAACAACAAAAACCTAGGCAAGGCAGAGCCTGCCTTTTCTCCTAGTACTTGGAGAGTTGAAGGGAGAGGGCTGCTTGAACTTGAAAGTTCAAGATGAACCTGAGCAACACAGGAGACCCTATCTCAGAAAACAGAAGTAACTGATGCACGTCGCTCGTCTAGGGAACTCCTTAAGGGAATGGAGGTTTACCTATACAAAGGGTGCCTTTTCTCTCCAGTAGAACAGTTACACCCTACAATCAATATCCAGCCTCACCCTGGAGGATAGATGTCTGTCCTTGTCCCTGGATTGGTCAGCTGGGAAACCTGGAAGGTAAGGGTCAGGTCTAGTGGGGGTTTGGGTCTCCTGAGGAACAATTACCGTTTCTATTCCAGAAATTAAAGCTACCTTCTACTAGCTTGGTTCCCCAAACCTGGATGTTACTGTCAGTCCTAACTTTAAAACAGAAAATCATAGCATTTTAGGTAAGTGGTGATGATGCCATCATCAAAAGAAGCCAACCAGGGTTTCAGTGACAAACTACGTGACAGTTTCATCCTTTGCCAGATACCCAAGAGGCCATCTTGGAGGCTTGGTTACATGCTGCCTGAGAAATATTTCCTGTGGCATATATGGGGACTAGAAGAGGATGGTTGTAACCATTCTTTCTTGTAATGCCGGCATTCGGGAGGCTGAGGCAGGTGGATTTCAAGTGTAAGGCCCACCTGCACTACGTGGAACCTGTCTCAAAAACAATCAAATGAAAAGCAGAAAAGGATGGTAAGTAGAGTTTAATAGGCTCTCCATTGGCTCCTTGTCCAGAGACCAGCCCTTGAAGATCATTAGCAGTGACTCTAAGGGGCAGCTGCATCTCCTGGTGGTGAATGAGGGAGCAGCTCAACTACAGCTGGTGGCTTCATGGCCAGCCCATCACTTTGAGGCCTGGATTGCTGCTTTCAATTACTGGCAGACAGAACTCGTGTATTCAGGTGAGTTGGACATCAGTATGGTCATCTCTGATGAAGACTTGTGAAGGACAGGGAGAGGTGAGAATGGGGCTAGGCCAAAGCTGTGATTCAGAGTATGTGAGACCTAGGGACTGTCTATGAGAGGTGTGAAATCTGTTCTCATCTACTTTTTGCTTGCTCTCTGTAGCTTTTGTCACACTGATTTCAGGTTTGTCCTTTTCTAGATACAGCTTACCTTCCAAAAAGAAAGGAAGCATGAGGGCAATAGGTAGATTTCCTAGTGTTTGAGTGGTTTATCACTTGGGGCTGTTTGTATGAGAATGAGAAATTAACAAAATTAGCCACTTTGTGGCTTCTCTTCCAGGTGGAGCTAAGTCATGTGAGCTGGGAAGGGATGGTCTCAGAGAAGACAGGATAAAATTTAAAACACTTGAGATGCCCAGAGCCTGGTGGGGTCTAGCCCCAGCTTCCCTTTTTGGTCTTGTTTGTTTTGGTTTTTGAGACAGGGTGTGTCTATGTAGCCTTGGCTGTCCTGGAACTCATTATGTAGCATGGCCTGGAATTCACAGAGATCTATCTGCCTGCCTCTGTTTCCAGAGTGCTGGGATTAAAGGCTCATACCATGCTTTTGGTGCTGTTTCTAGTGAGGAGCCTGCACCAACACTACCTTCACTAGCCCAGTCCATGTCAAATCTCTCATGGACCCCAGCATTTACCAGGATTATTGTAATATGCATAATGCTTATTTTTATTTTCCAGGAGCAGGGTCCATATCTGTGTTATTTGCTATCATACTCTTGAACGATTTTTGTGAGAACCATGAAGAGTGCATTTTTTAAGTTTTTTTCCCGCCGGGTGGTGGTGGCGCACGCCTTTAATCCCAGCGCTCGGGAGGCAGAGGCAGGGGAATCTCTGTGAGTTCAAGGCCAGCCTGGGCTACCGAGTGAGTTCCAGGAAAGGTGCCAAAGCTACACAGAGAAACCCTGTCTCGAAAAACCAAAAAAAAAAAAAAAAAAAAAAATTGTTTTCCCCACTCCCTATCTTTTAAGTTCTTTAATTCTAGGATTAGTTCTACCTCTTTATTCACTCAACAGGTACTTACTGAGCTTGTCATGGAAGCTCAGTCTGTAATCCCAGTACTCAGGAAGCTGAGAAAGGGGTATTGCTGTGAGTCTGCTGTTAGTCTGGGCTGCGTGCTCAGTCAGACTGTTTCAAAACCAAACCAAACACACTAACCTTCATTTCCTCCAACCAAAACAATTGAAACATAAACCCCCAAACCCAAACAACCCCCCTCCAGCCTAAAAAACTAAAACCAGACAGACCCACAAACAGAAATACAAGCAGTTTATGGAACAGGGAGACTTGAGCAAACAGACTGTTTTCTCCCAGCTTACAGTGAAGGGGGAGGGGAAGCCTAATGTGTGGTAACGGAATTGCATGGAGTGTCGGAGGTGAGATAATGTTCTGGAAAAAAGAAGAGTGTGCTGGAGAGCTGTGTATGCAGTGAGCAGTGGCCACACAGCAGGTGTGGGCCTAGTGTGAAAACAGAAGGGCTTGCCATCAGAGGCAACAAGGGCAGGCCTCAGGGCTTGCCAGGCTACAGGAGGGACTGGAATGAAGTGGAGTCACTGCAGAACAGTGACATTTTCTGACTTATAGTTTAAAGTCTAAGAGGAGCTCTGGTTAATTATAGATTACGAAACAGGAAGACCGAGCCTGGGGCCTGTTACCCAGAGGAGGAGAAGAGTGGCTTTTACTGGGGTCTGGACAGGTGACTCAGCAGTTCTTACAGAGGACCCAGGTTCAGGTCTCGGCATCCACATGGCAGCTCACAACTGTCTGTAACTCCAGTTCTAGGGGATCTGATGCCCTTTTCGGGCCTCTATGGGCAGTAGGAACTCACGTGGTGTATATACATACATGTAGACAAAACACAAACATAAAGCTTTTTTGTTGTTGTTGTTGAGACTGGGCCTCACTGTGTATCTCTGGCTGTCTTGTCCTGGAACTCACTATGTAGATCAAGCTGGCTTCAAATTCACAGAGATCCGATTGCCTCTGCCTCCTGATCCTCTGCTTGGATTAAAGGTATCACCAAAAAGAATGGTTCATACTAAGTTGGGAGAAGTAGAGGTAAGAAGTAGATTTGGGATCCATGTAAAGGCAGATCCAGTTGGATTTCCTGATAAAGATGGAGTGTGTGCATGTGAGTGAGTGTGTGTGTGTGTGTGTGTGTGTGTGTGTGTGTGTATGTATGTATGTAAATGTAATAGAACAAGGAAAGAACACAGTCCTCTATACAAATTTGCCCAGGAACCATGGTTTATACTTTAGGTTCTCCTGGCTTCGTGCCTAGCTCAGCTTATCTGCTGTTCCTCTTAACTGTAGACCATGTGTTTACTTCATATTCTTTGTGTCTATTGCAGGGGTCTATAGTGTATATTCAGTAAATACCTATTAGATGGGTATATGGATAGTTGGTGGGTGGATGGTAAGTGGATGGGTGGTAGGTGCTGGATATGTGGGGAGTGGATGAAGGTGAGATGGCAGATGAATGATGGAAAATGGATGGGTAGATGTTGGATGGTAAGTAAACTGATGTGTGAGTGATGGGTGTGATACTGGGTGGATAGTGGATGGATGGGTGGGTAGATAATGGGTGAATGTTAGTGAGTAAAGTAGACACTGCTCAGTATTTTCCCTCTGCCCTTCTTCACCCTCCTTTTGGGCCCTGCTCTTGAGTCTTTTCCTTTTCTATCAGGATGCTGTTTTTCACCTTCTGCCTTGGCATTGCTCTTCTTGAAAGACTAGGTGTTGACCAAGAGGCTAGTTGTCCTCTTGTTTCTTTCAG
>LZPO01075853.1:674053-685192 GCA_001675575.1 Neotoma lepida | reverse complement strand
GTGAGTGTTTGGGATTGTAGGTGCACACTGCTACACTTGGCAGCCTTTGTAATGAGTGTGGAAAGGGTATCCCAGGTTGTTGTCTTCTCTTTTTATCAATGATCTTTATGAAATAAACTGTCTTTTCTTACTGAAATTAAATTCCTTCTCTGTCCTGTGTAAGTTCACAAGCAGATTGGTCTGCATCTCTGCATTTTCTGCTGTGTTACACTGATCTTTTATGCAGAATACTGCCTTGTCCGCATTACTAGACAGTCCCTAGAGAAGCACTTGATATGGCCATACCCATGATGCCTCTGTCCTATCCTCTCAGGCCCCATCTTTTGTGCTTTCACTTAAGTACCTCTTCATGTTCCTTCTTGAAATCTGTTCTGTTTTAGGACCCATCCCTGTTGGATGGCCGGGTGGCATTTCTTCATGTTCCTGCAGGCACCATAGTGTCAAAACAGGGAGATCAGGTAAGTGAAGGACCTCAATCCTAAAGGACTGGTCATCGAACTGCCCAGCCCTACAGCTCTGTGCTGGGTGGGGTGTGGGTGAGGCCACAGTGGTTGGGAGTTGTCCCAGTACCAGACTGCTTGCCTCTGGGCACTGTCTTGGTCTCTGGGCAGCTCGGGGCCTAGGTGCTAGGCTTCTCTATGTTTGTGCCTGCTACCTTGGCTCCTCTTCTGGAACCTAAGGACTTGGGGTGAGAAGATTTGCAAAGAGTCCCATAATAGATACACAGAAGTTGGGATTTGGCCCTGCATGTTTTTGTGATGTTAGATCAAAATATGTGACTGTAAAGGGTAGCAGAGATATAGCTCTATAGACAAGCTTCAAAGGGATGGGCTACACCTTCACATCTGTAGGAAAAAGGCTGACATTTATGTAGAGCAGTGAAAGGGTATGTGAGGAGGAAAGGTATGTGTGTCTGAGATTTAAACTGAATTTCCTATAATTGATAAATAAATGTAGGCACCATTCAACTAAATAATAAAGCTATAGAACTTCTATGTTTTCAGTGGAAACATGTGCCTAAGGCTAGGTTACATATAACCTAGAATAGGCAAAAAAGCAGCTGCTTGTAGCATGTGTGACTCTGTGGGGCTCAGTGAACCTCCCTGGGTTCTGGGCCCATGGGACATCCTAGGCCACTATCACATATATATTCCTGAAGCCAGCCTTCTCTGTTTTTATCAGGATGTCAATATCTTGTTTGTGGTCTCTGGGCTGCTGCATGTATACCAGCAGAAGATTGACAGTTTGGAGGATACCTGCCTGTTTCTCACACATCCTGGGGAAATGGTGGGACAGCTGGCAGTACTCACTGGAGAGCCCCTAATGTTCACCATCAAAGCCAACAGAGACTGCAGCTTCTTGTCCATCTCTAAGGCCCACTTCTATGAGTGAGTCACTTGCTCCCTTCTCTGAACCACCCTGAATGCCAGGGCACTTTCTATGCCCTCTCTGTCCTGCTCACCTGTCTCCTGGGTCTTCTGTCCCCAAGGGCTCGCAGGGCTAGCTCTACTGCTGCCCTCACCTGGCCCTTTAGCTAGGTGGCTGCATACATTGGTACCATACACAGGCTCAGGTGTTCAGTCAGAGAACCTCCACCTGGCTTGTGATACCTGACATAATGCTGCTTTCTCTATTGGTGTATGGCTCTGGCCCAGTCACATCTCTTTGTTGGTACATTCTGTGGCCACACATCTTGGAATCAGGGTCTCGCTCATTGTCCATCTACCTGTTCACAGTAGATCGGGTCTGAGTGGAAAGGCAGGATGTTGGTCATGGAATGTCCTACTCATTCTCCTTCCTTAAATGGGACTAGAAACTATTATCTACCTGTCTACCAACTATGTCCTTCAGCCCCAGTGATGTCCTCAGCTTGTCTGAGATGCTGCAGGCTGTATGTATTCTCTGCTGGTTTTCCTGCTTGTCCCTGTGAGTTCCAGAGCACAAGATTAAAAACTATCTTAATTTGTTCCTTGCTGGGGGATTTGGTTCATCAGGGTCCACAGTTTTTCTAAACTGCCTGCCCTCATAGTTATCTGTGCTAGCCAGCATCCATCTTTCTGGCCACATTTCTGGAAGGCCTCTTCTTCATCCATGCCTTATGCCTGCTATGATCTTGTAGTTCTCCTGCTTAAAAGTTGGGTAGGTATTCAGATGGAGAATGGAGGTCAGGGGCCAGAAGGTAGTGGAAGCACAGCAGCTTAAAAACCGTGTTTCTGGGCTGGAGAGATTGATGGCTCAGCAGCTAAGAGCACTGACTGCTCTTCCAAAGGACCCGAGTTCAATTCCCAGGACCCACATGGCAGCTCACAACTGTCTGTAACTCCAGTACCAGAGGATTTAGCATCTTTACACAGACACACAATGCAGACAAAACCTAATGTACATAAAAAAATAAATAAATCTTAAAAAAAATGTTTCAACCAAGGTGCTTCTAAGTCAGTAGTGGGGCCAGGAAAGGGAAGGCATGCTCCTGATGTAGCCTCCCTCTCCTAGGATTTGCCTGAATACCCTGGCCTGGTACCCTGATGCTGTGTCCCCTGATAGTCTCAATATGCAGGGGTGAAGACCTCATTTTACAGATGGGAGGCATACCCAGACAGGTAGAACTGTGCCTAGGTCCCTCTATTAGCAAGAGGCCCCAAGATGAAGTTGAGTTGCATGAATCTACTCAGAGACACAGAACATGCTCTTAGTCTGCTGTCCCTGCCCCTGTCCGTCTGTACCAGGGGAAACTCAAGAAGGATAATCAGAAGGGTGAACAGGAATTTCCTCCTATGGTTGTCAGGACCCCATGGCCTTGCTCTCTTTCTCTTTGCTCCTTTGGCTTTGGCATAGCCTTGCCCATGCGTGTGTGTCTGTCTGTTATCCTACAAATCTGTGTAGGATGTCTCTCTCTCTCTCTCTCTCTCTCTCTCTCTCTCTCTGTGTGTGTGTGTGTGTGTGTGTGTGTGTGTGTGAATACATGTCCTTGTCCACGTTTGAGTGTGTCTATATGTTACTGTCTGTGTATGCTATGCTGTGTTCCTCTATGTGTGTCTATATGTCCTTATATTTCTCTGTGAGCCTTTGTGTATATGTGTTTGCATATCCTTGTCTATGTCCACATTTGTGTGTATGTGCACATATGGATATCCTTGTTTATATATGTACATATCTGTTTCTGAGACCTGTTAATGTGTTTGTATTTATGTGACATTGTTTACATATTTTTGTCTATGTGTGCATGTCCTTATCCACGTGTATCTCTATGTGTCCTATATTTTCTGTGTGTGCATGTCTTTGAATGTCCTTGTTTGNGTGTATGTGGCTGTATGTGCATAAAGACTCCTGATACAGGTATTTCTCACTTTGCAGACACGGTCCAGCACATTTCCTAGGGACTCTCATCCAATCTTGGGGATAAAATTATATCCNGTTGGCTTCTCTGAAGCTATCATCATTTAGTATTTGTCTTACTACCCTGGGGTGGTGAAGGGACTCCCATTATCTATTGCATAAAGCAATGCTCTATTTTCTTGTTTCTTATAGAGTGGCAGCTCCATCTCTTGTTACTTGGCCAAAGTCTGGAGTCCCTCAGCCTTGGTTCTTTCCTGCCCAGTGCATATAAATAATCCATGAACCCATGAGCTGACCACACAGCCTTGGAGCTACCATGATATCCCTGCTGTTTCCCTGCCTTCCACAGTCTGTCCACACACAGTCACCAGAGATATGACAATGTTCTTGGGTCAGAACCCTAGGTNCTCTGTACCCACCCAGGGTAGACTCCATGCCCTCTAGNTTCAAAGCCCCCTGAGGCAACTTTGCTAGCATTGGCTACCTCATTGTACTTGCTGCTGTCTACACTCATGGGTCTGAGTATGTGCTGGGCGGATCCTTGCTGCCAAAACCTGGAGCTTATGTGTGGCCTGTGTTCAGGGGACCTTCATGGAGTGGACAGCCCCATGGGTGGTCTTCTCCTATTCCCCAAATCCATTGTCTCTAAGCTAAGAGCAGATGGCTGCCTAGGCACCATCCTGTCTCAGTTCCCAGTGTCTTTTTCCCTCAAAGTAAGCATCAAGAGTCCCTGTGTGGTAGGCTGGGTTGAAGGTTCTGCCTGCTCTCAAATGCTGTGTCTGTGTGTGAGGAGTGGATGTAGTGAGATTGGACTTAAGATTGGGAGGTGAGAAGAGACCCTGATGGGAATGGAAATGACTTGAGATTGCACGACAGGATCATGAGGAAACGGCCAGACATCGTCCTGGGCGTGGCACACACAGTTGTGAAGAGGATGTCATCCTTTGTACGGCAGATTGACTTTGCTCTAGACTGGATGGAAGTAGAGGCTGGGCGTGCCATATACAGGTGAGGCTCACAGATGTGTGGTGTACAGTGGAACCCACAGGTAGACAGTATATAGAGGGGCCCAAAGGTGTGCGGTGTGCAGAGGTCTGCAGGTGTCTCCATCACGGGATGTCCCTATTGGTGTATAGTAGTTTTGCTAATAGACAAGGCTCTATACTGTGAAGGTTGTACAATGAAAAGGGTAGGTTTCCTTATCCACTCCCCCATCCCTGGCACCCAGAGTAACATTCTTTGACATCGTCGTGGGTTCTGTGCATGTACACAGACACAAAAGCATTTTCAACAAACATCTTTCCATGTGCATACACGTAAACCCATGCCATCCTATCAAAAGACCCAAGAGCCATTTGAAGTGGCTTTGTAAGGTGCTGCTGGGCTAACTGACTCTAGCTGGGCCACCTTTGCTGGCTTCACCTCTGCTCAGGTCACAGACAGACCTAGATTATAGCTATCAATATTTAATGGTGCTTAAAATTTAAGCCAAGAAAAAGTTAAAATTATTTGAAGTAGTAGTAAACCCATGTGTTAGTACAAATATTTTAAAGTGAAAAGTAATTGCACTTTAAAAATTGTTATTTATTTATTTACTTACTTATTTGAGTCAGGGTCTCACTATATAAGCTTAGCTGACTAAGAATTCACTATGTAGACCAGGCTGAGCCTCTAACTCATAGGAATTCACCTGCCTCTGCCTCTGTCTCCTGAGTGCAGGGATTAAAGGTGTGTGATACCCCTGCCTTGCAAAGTAACTGTACTTTCCAGACCAAAAAATTACCAAGGCGTCAACATTCTTTTAATTTGTTGCATCCTGAGGTCCGATTGGCTGTTGAGAAGCTGGTTCTGTGAGCGGCTTCGGCTGGTAAGCCGAGCACTTTTGTGTCTCTGCAGGCAAGGGGACACATCTGACTGCACGTACATCGTTCTCAGTGGCCGGCTGCGCTCTGTGATCCAGAAGGATGATGGGAAAAAACGCCTGGCAGGGGAATATGGCCGCGGAGACCTTGTTGGTGTGGTAGGTGCCAGCTACCCTCTTTGCCTTCTGTGACACTCTGGAATCTGCCTGTCTGGTTACCTGAAGAGGAAGAGGAAGCCTGAGTGACCTGCAGAAGGATAACCATCCCCCACTCCTCCCTNCTGGCCCTTTCCTTTGTCTAGAATCCTATCTTAGCCTTCTGGGAGGTCTAAGATTCTGGTCCCTGGTTTCTGGCTGCTTCTCTGCATCCAGCCAGTGCTGAAGCCATGGTGGATAGTATCCAAAAGGACTTGAGTGAGGGTAACTAGCAGCTTACCCTAGCTTCCCAATGCTGCCTCCATAGGCAGGTTTCTCTGTCCTGAACTATTACTGATCAGCCCTCGGATGTTGCAGTGTTGGCATTGTAGAGTGGTGTGAGGACAGTAAATCCAACCTGCACTTCTGGCTTCTGCTGCTTTGATTTTTTGTTTGTTTTTCTTTTGAGACAGGGTCTTTTTTTTTTTTTTCAAGATTTATTTATTATGTATACAGAAGAGGGTGCCAGATCTCATTACAGATGGTTGTGAGCCACCATGTGGTTGCTGGGAATTGAACTCAGGACCTCTGGAAGAACAGTCAGTGCTCTTAACCTCTTAGCCACCTCTCCAGCCCGAGACAGGGTCTTATTCTAGCTCAGATAGGCTTGGAACTCACCATGAAACTTGAGCTGGCCTCAATGTTTACATAGTGGTCTCACTATTGACTCAGTTTCCTGAGTTTAGATTATAGGCCTCAAAGCAGTAAACCTAATGGATTAGCACAAATTTATGTATTTTAATGTGCATGAGTGTTTTGCCTGTAGGTATGTTTGCGTGCCTGCATAGGGGCCCAGTGCCTATAGAGACTATAAAAGGGCATCAGAGGTTACAGTGGTGTCACATGCCTTTAATCCCAGCACTCAGAAAGCTGAGGCAAGTGCATCTCTATGAGTTCTAGGCCAGCCTGGGCTAGAATAAAAAAAATAGAAAAGCAAAGAGGGCATTAGCTCCTCTGGAACTGGAGTTAGAGATAATTGTGAGCCATTTTGTGGGTGCTAGGAATCGAACCCAGGTCCTTTGGAAAAGCAGCCAGTGCTCTTTTATTTTGTTTTTTTAAGACAGGGTCTCACTATGTAGCTTTGGCTGTCCTAGAACTCATGCTGCAGCTAGTGCTCTTAACCATGGAGCCATCTCTCTACCCTAAGCACAAATATTTCTTAAAAAGAACTATACTTTATAAACAAACAAAAATTACCTAAAAGACTATATTCTTTAATTTGTTGCATCCTAGGGTCTGGTTAGCTGTTTTTTTGTGACTCCACCACATCCTGCTCAATCTGCCACCCCCTACCTTTCCAACCCCACCCCTGCCCTGCTTCCTCTGAGACAAGGTCTTACTATGTAGTCCAGTGTCTTAGTTTGGTTTCTGTTCCTGTAGTAAATCTCCCGGATCAAAAGCAACTTGTGGAGGAAAGGAGTTATTTCTCTTATGCTTCCAGGTAACAAGCCATCACCTAGGACAGTCAGGGCAGGAACTGAGGTAGAGGCATGAAGGAAGGCTGCTTGCTTACTGATGTGATCCTCACAGCTTGCTCAGCCTGCTTTCCTCTACAATCCAGGACCACTTTCTGCTTTTTTTTTCTTAAACAATTTTTTTTTGCTGGCTTTTTTTTTGTTTGTTTGTTTGTTTTTTCAAGACAGGGTTTCTCTGTGTAGCTTTGGAGCCTGTCCTGGAACTCACTCTGTAGACCAGGCTGGCCTCAAACTCACAGAGATCCGTCTGCCTCTGCCTCCTGAGTGCTGGGATTAAAGGCGTGCACCACCACCGCCCAGCTCACTTTCTGCTTTTAAAGAAGTTTTAAATTGCTATTTTAGGAAGTTTAGGGGCTTTTTGTTATCTGATAACAGGGACTTGGGGAAACCTCTTGATGTTGGCAAGAATGTGCGCATGGCCGCTTCCTCTTGTGCAGCCCCTGGTACAGTGTTACTCCCACCTGACCTCCCCAAGCTTTGCCTCGCACTGGGTCTTCCATGTCAGAGTTTGGGACTCCCTGGCATTAGGGTAGCCATGCTGTGTGCAGCCTGTGAGTCCAGATGCAAACTCCTATTTGGAAGCTTTCATCGCTGGCCAGATACCAAAACAGGTGCCTCCATGCTCCAGGGCTCCTTTAGGCTCTGAGGGACACATCTGATGTGGGCCCCCTAGTGGTGGGTGTGTCTTCTTTAGAGGCATTTGAATCTGAAGGAGCCTGTGTCTGAGAACTATCGAGGTTGCTAGGGGGGGGGCTTGTGGCTTCTAGAACATTCAATAATTTGGACAGCAGTCACATGGGAGAGCCCACAGGCTTCTTGAAGAGTAAAGACTTGGCAAGGTCATTTTGCTCTTTTTCATGCTTCCTGACCACATAGCTCCTATAGGCCACTGTGCTGGCTACTTTTATGTCAACTTGACACAAGCTAGAGTCATTTTAGAAGAGGAAACCTCAATTGAGAAAATTCCCCCACTAGATTGTAGGACATTTTCTTGATTGATGATTGGTGTGGGTGTTAGAAGGGGGACCAACTCACTGTGGGTGGTTTAAGAAAGCAGGCTGAGCAAGCCCAGAGGAGCAAGCCGGTAAACAGCACTTCTCCATGGNCTCTGCTCTAGTTCTTGTCTCCATGCTCTTGCTCTGCTTGAATTCTGGCCCTGAATCCTCAGTGATGGACTGTTACCTAGAAGTATAAGATGAAACAAGCCTTTTCTTCCCCAACGTGCTTTTGGTCATTGTATTTTATCACAGCAGTAGACACTAAGACAGTGTCTATCCACCTGACCTGCACATTCATTTGGCTGGATTCCAGGTGTGGTCAGCATGGCTCTTCTGGAACCTTTGGAGATTTGTGAGACCTCAGAGTTTGGCTCTTCTTCCTTAGGTGGAGACACTGACCCACCAGGCCAGAGCCACCACAGTGCATGCTGTCCGGGACTCAGAACTGGCCAAGCTGCCAGCAGGAGCTCTGACATCCATCAAGCGCAGGTACCCACAGGTAAGGGTGGTGCAGAGCCCCTGCTCCAGCTGCACTTCTGGCCCAGGTGAGGTTTTAGTCAAGTGCACATAGACACCATGAAGTCGTACCCTCAGACGGGCTCTTTTACCTATTGTTGTATGACTCTATTCCTAGGGAAACACGAGCAAAAACCAAACTTAACTTAGATATGGAACTGATAACAGACCGAAGTAAAGTGCAGCTGGATAAACCAGTGAGTTTCATTGGGTTTGCTTACAGGAGTGTGGTGAGAGGTTGCTTAACAGGAGCAGAAATGACCCAAAGACAGCTCTATCACCGAAAGCCCATCCCAGCATGGGCTCACAGAAGCTGGAAACCTGAGGCCCACTGCACAATTTGCAGGCAGCTCAAAAAGGTTGGACAGTGTCTTTTCCTGATAGATAGAGGAGTTGAGCCTCTTTCAGGCAGCTCTGATGGTCTGACAGTGTCTTCCGACAGACTTTGCTGCTCATACATAGAAGAGACTAGTGTATGTGGTAAGTTTCAGGGATGGCCTGAAGCCTTTAAATAGTTTACTTCCTGAGCTTGAGGGGCTTCCTTGCAGAATAGATTAATAATCCCTTTAGAATATCCTGTGTCTTAAGGATGGAAGGTTTTATGCAGGAGGAAATTGCTACACAATACCTATAACTTAGAATAGCAACTTGAAGAGAGCTTTGGTGTCAGCCAGAGGTTGTAGAAGAGTACTTAGGCTGCATCTCTGAGCTGATGGTCAGCTGCCTTTTCTGATTGTCCTCCCTGCCTGTGAGTGGCAAGACTGTCACAGGAGAGAAGGAGAAAACCTACACTCTGGCCTGAAACCCCAGGGAGCCCCATGGTGGTGCTCCCATTCAACATTATCCCTTAGTCTTTTTTTGTTTGTTTTTTGAGACAGGGTTTCTCTGTTTAACAGCTCTGACTGTCCTGGAACTCTCTTTGTAGAAGAGGCTGGTCTTGAACTCACAGATCTGCCTGCCTCTGCCTCCTGAGCGCCAGAATTAAAGGCGTGAGCCACCATCCCACTGCCCTTAGTCTTAAAACTGCTTTCCAGTGTCTATTTTTTCTTTCTTTACAACTTTCCTCCTCTTCTTCCTCTCTGCCTCCCATCTCCTCTTCTTCTTGTATTTATTTAATTGTTTGTTTGTTTTTTCAGTGTATATGTGTGTGGTACTAGTAATGAAACCCAGGGCCTTATATATAGTAGGTAGTTACTTTACCTTTGAGTAATAACCCAAGTCTGCTTGTTAATTGTATATGAATGAGCTAGTACAAAATGTAGCTTTTGGTGAATGGCTTTGTTCATTGTCCAGCAGTATCCTACTGCTTACCTCAGTCCATTTGTCTGTTCTCCAGTTGGTGGGTGTTGGGCTGATTTCCAGTTTGGGACTATTGGGATTAAAAGGCTGCTGAACACATTCTTGACAAATGTTATTATAAACAGATGATTCATTTCCCTTGTTCAGTTGCTAGGTCACAAGATAGATGTGTGTTTTGGGAACTGCACAGTTCTCCAAAGTGGCTGTGCTACTTCCCAGCCCTGTAGGATGTGGTTCCTGAGCCTAGAGTGCTAGAAAACACACAGGCAGCTGCTTAACACTAACAGTTCTCATGGGTACATCACAGTGGTGGGAATTTGTGCTTCCTTGATTTTTTTAAGATACCAGAGGCCTTTTGTGGACTTATTGGCCTATCTTGAACCTTTGCCACTTGACGTAGAAATAACCTTTTAAAAATTAGCTTTAATGGCTAGGCATGGTGGTCTGCTTTTAATTCTAGTATTTGGAAGCCAGAGCCAAGGTTACATACAGACTGTGAGTTCTGTGAATTCAAAGCCAGTCTGGTCTACATAGTGAGTTTCAGGGTAACCAGGACTACAATAGTGAGACTGTCTCCCCCCAAAAAAGCACAACAACAGCAAAATTATTCTCACTTTGAATTTACTTGTTTTTAAATGTGGCAATTTTATTGCTTTATTTGTGGTACTGGGGATTAAGCTCAGGGCCTTGTGTATACTACACAAGCTCTATGGCACTGAACTGCATCCCTAGTTCTTTTTAAATTTTATTTTGAGACAGGGTGTTAAGTCCTAGGCTGGACTTGAACTTCTCTTGTGGTCCAGGCAGGCCTCAGACTTCAGACCCTCATACCTCAGCCTCCCATTGCTGGTATGAAAGGTGTACATTATCGTGCCTTGCTGAGTATAGGTGTTTGCTTGTTTGGGCTCTTAGCCTTTAGAGAAACATTCAGATATTCATCATAGAATTCTAGGAGTACTTCCAAAGGCTTGTTTATTAATTGGAACTACTGAGGTGGGTGAAGGAACGGTGGAATTTCCTGTACTCTTCTCTCTGCTTTGTATGTGTTTTGAAACTTCTATTACAGTAGAATATATTAACAATAGCCTCATCTGGAAACATCATGCTTTCAGGCTTACTTTCAGACTTCTCTACTCAGACTACTTTTTGTTTCATATCTGAAAATCTGGACAGTTTCATTTAGATCTTCTGTGGTCTCTGACCATACCATCCTGGGGCAAATAAGTATCCTTAATTTTTGCTAGAAGTGGCCTGATAGACTACTCAAACAAGGACTTGAGACAAGCCCTGCACTTTGCAGATACTAAACAAATGATACAGCCAACTCTCTCAGGACTTAACAATTAACCCAAAAATTTTCTTTTTAGAATTCCCTAAAGATGCCTTTGCTCCCAGACAACAAGAAATAATTTTAAAAATACAACGCCCACATTCCCAAGAGGTGGGGTGGGTGGTTTTT
>LZPO01075853.1:648119-668684 GCA_001675575.1 Neotoma lepida | reverse complement strand
CCTTGCTCTTGGTGTACCTGGTAATTTGGAATATACCGAATTTTTAAATATATATACTATATTGAAAAAACAAGTATATATTTTTGAATATTATATCCCCATGTAAATTTTGTGTGGCTGTTAGTGTGTTTGTATTCATAGCTCAAGTTCTGCCCTAATTTTCTGGACTGTGATTTGTCAAGGCCCTAGTAGTTTGGTCAGCCTGCGTTTCCTTGAGGCGGTATGATTGCTGGAGTTCTGTGCCATCCCTTGTTCTGTTCCTCTGTGGATTCTGATCTGACTCGCACAGGCATAGATGAAGTTAGCTTTCTCCACTCCCCTCCTCTGGCAGGGGCAGGGCTTCTACTTGTTAGATAGAAAGGCTGCTTTCTGTTCAAGCTGGTGAGACTCCTTAGAGGCAGCCTCCTTGGAAAGGACTCTTTCCAGAAACAGAGCCAGCTGCCTTCCTTGACCTGTTGAATCAAGAGAGTTGCTTCCTGCAGCCATTGGAGTCTCCAGATGAGGTGTTCCTTGCTCCACTTCCCTTTGGACCACAGTAAAAACTTGCTAAGTACCTCATTTAAAGACTAAGAGCTACACATAACTAACAATGGAGCTCCCATACTGGTTCTACTAAAACAGAGGGTTCTGACGTCTGAGGTCAATGGGAAAGAAAGATGAGAGAGAGAAGGGAATCCCCGAGGAAGACCTGTTGCAGAAGAGGCTACCCGAGGAAGAGATATTCAGATTACTACTGTAGCAGTGATATTCATCTGCTTCTGCTAAGCGGTGCTCTGGGCTGTGGGCTTTGGGGTTTTAGTGACGTCCTTGTTACTTAGGCGTTGTTTCTTCTGAATTATGAGAGCAGTAAACATCCACTCAGTTTGTGGAAGCAGCCTAAGTCTGAGTAGAGGACAGTTGAGTGCTTGGTGCCTTCTTGTGGGCTTTCTGGGTGGAAGCTCCACTGCCTGACAACACCATTCCTACATTTGATGGGAAAGCCTCTTGGGACNAGCTGTGGTCTCTTGCTTGAGTGGGAACTGCCTTGTTAGAAGGTCATAGTACTCTTCCCTGGAGCTAGTGAATGGGGTTGAAATAAGGAAAGAAGACCTCCTTCCATAGGCCTGGGAGATGAAGACTCAGGGAGCAGGGGAAGGGNCAGGACAAGGAGGTACCCAGGAAGTGAGAGGAGATGTCAGAGGCTCTTAGGAACCACAGGTTGCAGAAAGCCACACAGGTGCTATGACCGTCAGTTCACTTTGAGTGAGGGGCAGGGAGCTGGAGAATGTGGCACCAGAGAGAGCCCACTTTAGGCCTTGTGAAACAACTGTAACTATAGCTATTTCATTCAATAACTTTTCTCACCATTATATGGAGATGTAGGATTTTATTTATTTATTTATTTTTAGATATATTTATTATGTATACAGTGTTCTGTCTGCATAGATGCCTGCAGGCCAGAAGAGGGCACCAGATCTCATTATAGATGGTTGTGAGCCACCATGTGGTTGCTGGGAATTGAACTCAGGACCTCTGGAAGAGCAGTCAGTGCTCTTAACCTCTGAGCCACCTCTCCAGCCCCCTGTTGTTTTATTTTTTGAGGCAGGGTTTCTCTGTGTAGCCCTGGCTGCCCTGGAACTTGCTCTGTAGACTAGGCTGGCCTGGAACTCACAGAGATCCGCCTGCCTCTGCCTCCTGAGTGCTGGGATTAAAGGCGTGCACCACCACCACCACCACCACCACATGGTTTAAAGATGTGTTTTATTATTTCATAGCTACGAGGGTCATTCATTTAGCTATTTTCCCCATTACCAAACATCTCTCCCTTCAGCTCTATTTATTTATTTATTTTTGTTTTTGTTATTATTGTTGTTGTGGGGTTTTTTGTTCCGTTTTGTTTTTTGAGACAAGGTATCATTAGGTGTCCCTGGTTGGCCTGGAGTTCACTTTGTAGACCAGATTGGCCTCAAACCCACAGAGATCCTCCTGTTTCTGCCTCCTGAGTGCTGTGATTAAAGGTGTGCACCACTATGCCTGGCCTTCCCAACTATTTTAAACAATACTGCAGTGAATATCTTTGTGTATGTGTATATATTCAAGGTGTGTGTATGTGTGCACATATGGTATATATGAAGTACATGTATGAGTTATGTGTGTGGTATATACATGGTGTCTGGGTGGTATGTATGCAAATTGTGTGTATGGTGTATATATATATATATATGTTGTGTGTGAGATAGATGTGAATTGTGTGTGTTTAGTGTATGTGTGATATATGTATGATGTAGGAAGGTGTATGTATTACATATGTATTATGTGTGTAGGTAAGATGCATGTATCCCCTTAAGACTGCAGACTTGTTTCTGCTTGTCACAGCCTGAGTGTGGCTCCTTATCTCTCACTCTCTCTCCCTGCTCTTAGGTTTGCATGGAATGGCAAACCCTTCCTAAACTCTCTCTCTTGCTATCCTATACCTTAGGTCATCTGGAAACATGGGTGCTGTCCTGGCAGTGGCCCAACTTTATAAGTTAATTCCTGGCTCTGTGCCTATAGGTCACAGAATGGGGCTCCACATATCCCTGGAGCACCCTCCACCTGGAGCTCTGCACCGGACTTCTAAGTCAGTCTGTCTGCAGACACATGTCTAACCAATTGGAACTGTGTATCTGATAGTTTCTTGAAGCTGTTCCTGGGGTGAGGGGCAGAGAAGAAACCAGGCATTTGGAAACTGCCCTTAAGGGAGACAGTTGGCCCAGGCCTGAAGATGGGTCTGTCTGTGTCAGAGTAAAAAGGAAGGTCAGGGGTGGGAGGGACATTGTAGAGGAGGGTGGGCCGCCAGAGGCCAGGGAGCCCATAGCATGACAGTGCCACAGGAAACCCTGGTCAAGTGAGGGCATGCTTATCAGGTGTCATGAGATGTGTTTAGCCACCTTCATGGACAAAGGAGGGGCCCCTTCAAGAGGAGAACTTTGTATTGGAGGAGAACTTATACCAGGGTCTTTTGCTACAGGATAACAAAACAAAAATGTCTTTGGTATTGCCCTTATGTTAGTTGAGTGGCCCTCAGTCCCTGCAGCTGAGTAGGGCCTTGGACCTCTCCAGGCCCTCTGGGTGTCTGGGTGAGGCTCTGTAGGACCCTGCTTCAATTTCTCCTTCAGGCATCCCTTCTGGTGTCTCCCTAGGACACCCCTGCCCTTGCCCCAGAATGACCTTCCTCCTTTATTCTCTGCTTCCTTTGGTTTTTGAAACCCCATGTGGATAAGAGATGATAAAGGTGTGTCTGTTGATCTTCTGAGCTTATAGTTTCTAGAGTGATTAAAAGCAAAAAACTATAAAGAGCAAGTCCTTGCAGGAGTGGAGATACACACACACACACANACCATTAAGAGAGGTGGATATGAGGCCTAGGTTACATAGTAAGACCATAGGGGTGTGGGGGTGCTCTCATCTGGCAGAATGCTTTCCAAATTTTCTTGCTCCTTGAATTCCCAAGCTCTGGAGGGTCAAGATAATTTATGGCTGGGCCAAAGCTAGAGCATATCAGTTTTGGTATTGATCAAGGGCCTGCTTTAGTCATTGTGAGACTGAAAACAGACCCTGGTGGCGCCCTGTGTCATCTGTAACCATAGTTGTTTTCCTGGTGGCCCAACCTTCCAAGTTAATTCCTGGTTCTATCCCTACAGGTCACCAGCTTGGGCTTCACACAGCAAGCAGCAAATGGGACTTGGGGAACCCACCTGGCAACTTGTCCACGGTAGCAGCAATGCCTGTGTCTGAGGATGTGCCCCTAACTGCCTTTGCTCTGGAACTCCAGCATGCTCTCAGTGCCATTGGTAAGCTACACAGAGGTCCTGAAGGTAAACATTATCAGTCCCTCAGGAGCTGTGGACTACCCTCTATCCAGAGGAGGCTCTACTCTGAGGGAACCCTCCACATTAAGGGATTTCCAGGCCCTGCTATCTTCACGGGCACAGAGCATGTAGGAGTATATGATGTGTTAGAAACCCTTAAGATGGAGGGACCCAGAGATATTAGGAGAGTCCTCTGTTCATCTCCGCATCACAGGACTACAGTTTTGGGTTCTGAGCCTGGCTAGGAGTNTATGCCAGCACACTGCTTGCTGGGGTGGGTGTTGGAGTAGATGGCCATGGAGCTTGCTGACCTGATAGAAAGTGCCCTTGGATGGGATCAGGTAGCTTTGGTAGGGGGTCGGTTAGAACAAGACCACTCTCTGGGCCACCAGCTGGAGTGTGTTAGTCCTAGGATGAAACCCAGAGCTGATCATCCTTCAGGAAGAAGCTGTTAAATTTTAGGGCCTAGCGTTGGCAANATGGCTAATCCTAATCTCCCTGTCTCCTTGCATCTGCCCTCTGCCCTTGAAACCCCGCCTCCCAATCAAAACCAAATTTAAAAGAAAAACCGAAAACCAAACAAAATAAAGAAACAAAACAAAATAAAACAAGAAAAAGAAGAATCTTGTTGTGGAAGCTGTAGTGTGGCCTGTTGAGTCACACAGTTTACTCTTTAGTCCGTTCATCTTTACTTGCAAATTTTCATTGCCACAAGTCATTGGTCTCGCTCAAGGCCTTTTTTTTTTCTTAACATTTTATTTACAAGTGTTTATGTAGTTTTGAGTGAGCATATGATAAGATACTCATGGTGGGTTATAGTAAAAGTTTCAGGAATGTTTCTGTAAAGTGGTATAATAGTGAATGCAGTGGTTATGTCCAATGGTCATAAAACAAGATATTATTAGAATATCTATTTCAGTACAGCACAAACTACAGATACTTAAATTACATAAAACAGTGGTTCTCAACCTGTGGGTCATGACCCTTTTGGGGGTCACATATCAGATATCTTCCTGCATATCTGATATTTACATTACAATTCATAACAGTAACAAAATTACAGTTATGAGTAGCAATGAAATAATTTTATGGTTGGGATCACCACAACATGAGGACCTGTGTTAAAAGGTCAAAGCATTAGGAAGGTTGAGGACCACTGATATAAACATTAAATAATGCAAACCAGAGATCTGTAAAATTGAAAGATACCATAGTATCTATTATTTATAAATTATTCTTAAAATAAAAACTTAATATAGTGATATGTATAATTTAAAATTATTGCATTTTTTGTATTTGTTTTTGTTTATTTTGTTTTGTTTTTTTGAGACAGAATCACACTCACTGTGTAGCTGGCTGTCCTGGAATTCTCTATGTAGACCAGGCTGGTCTTGAACTCCCAGGGATCTGCCTGCCTCTGCCTCCTGAGTGNTGGGATTAAAAGGTGTGCACCACCATACCCAGCTTGTTCGATAGTCTTGATCTTTGTTTTGCAATCCACATTGCAGGTGTATAGGAAGTCCCTTTCATTTTCGGTGACATTGGTCAGGTTATGTAGGCTGCAGCCAGTGCAGTGTCAAGTTGCTCTGTGGAGAAAACTTTTTTAATTCAAGATAATTATAGAATCACAAGAAATGGTGAAGTAAAGAAAGGCCCCCATGACCTTTTCCTATGTCCCCTATGATAACACCACACATGATGCTAACAAAGGTCAGCTCCAGACTCATTAGCTGTTCTTGTGTATGTATACCTGCACATGTATGTGTGTGAATGCACACGTGCCTGTAACACGAATCTTAAAATGGTCGGTCTTTTAATAAAAACCCGGTATCAGATATTGGTGTAAATGCTAAAAGATCAGAGAGACAAAGGAACACGCCACCTCTTACCTCTAGGACTCCTCAGCCTGAAAGAACCTCTAGCTGAAAGGAACACTTCTGCCGAAAAGCCTTTAGTTCCTGTCTCCTCGCGCCTTATATACCTTTCTCTGCCCACCCATTAAAGGCGTGTGTGCTTCCCAGTACTGGGATTAAAGGTGTGTGCCACCACTGCCTGGCTCTGTCTCTCTCCTAGACCGAGTCAATCTCATGTAGTCCAGGGTAGCTTTGAACTCACAGAGATCCAGACAGATCTCTGCTAGGATTAAAGGGTGTGCCACCACTTTCTGGCCTCTATGTTTAATCTAGTGGCTTGTTCTGTTCTCTGATCTTCAGGCAAATTTCCTTTGACACAGGCATATCCTGGTAGCCAGGACCATACCAATGCTGCAAAGCTCTCATTGCCATAGAAACTCTTCCAGCTGCCACCTTAAAGCTGCCACATTCTATCAACACCTTCTCACTGACATCCAAACAACTCTCCTTAATCTCTGATTCTTGTCGTTCTGAGAAATTTATAAAAATAGAATCACAGCATGTGGCCATGTGAGATTTTCTTTCTTTTTTAAACTATGGAACCCTTCACAAATTGGCATATCATCCTTGTTCAGGGGCCATGCTAATCTCTGTATTATTTTTATTCAGTTTTAGTATATGTGCTGCCACAGCGAACATGACTTGCTTTCTGTTTATTGCTGTGGCGTGTTCACACTACGGAAGGCATGTTTCAGTCTATATAGCTACTCATTATTGAAGGGTGTTTGGATAGTTTCCAGTTTGGGAATATTGTGAATTAAATTATTGTGACCATTTGTGTAATGGATGGATTTTTTATACATATAAATTTTCATTTCTCTGGAGTCTCAGCATGTTCAGTCCAATAGGAAACTGCCAGGCTTTCTCCACAATGTCTGTTCCATTTGTGTCCCCACCAGCAATGTGTGAAGGGCCAGTTTCCTCACATACTTGCCAATATTCTGTTATCTCTATTTTAATTTTAGCTATTTTAATAGGGTCATAGTGCTAGTATGCCCCAATTTTAGTTATTTATTTATTTACTCTTAATTTTTTGAGACAGGGTCTCACTGTGTTGTCTTGGCTGGCCTGAAGCTCTTTAATTTCTTCAACTCCTGTTTCTTGTTGTTTGTTTGTAGTTTGTTTGTTTTGTTTTTTTCTTTTTTCTTTTTTTTTTTGAAACAGGGTCTTACTATGTAGCCTTGGCTGGCCAAGAATGCATTACACAGACCAGGCTGGCCTTGAACTCACAGAGATCCTCCTGCCTCTGCCTCCTGAGTGCTGGGATTAAAGGTGTATGTCACCATATGCCCTAATTTTAATTTGCTTTTCTCTCTTGGTTTAGGACACTAAACATTTCATGTACGGATTTGCTCCCTCTGTATATTCTTTGATTGATGAAATGTCGATTCATATATTCTGCTTGTTTGCTTTTTTTCTTTGTTTTTGTTTGTTTTATTGAATGCTGGGGTAGAACCCAGGACCTCACACATGTTAAAGTGCTCCACTTTCAACTACATCTCAGTCTCTTTTTCTTATTTGCTAATTGGGCTATTAGTTTTCTTATTGTGGAGGCTGGTGGGGAAGGGGACTCAAGTTTTAAAGCCAGGTATGGTGATACACACCTGTAATCCCAGCACTTGGCGGGCAGAGGCAGGAAGATTGCTGCAAATTTAAGCCTGCCTGGCTTTCATAGTGAGTTCTAAACCAGTCACTACTACATAGAAAGACGTTGACTCAAAAAAAAAAAAAAAAAAAAAGGTTTTTGAAGAGTTGTAGGATCAAAGCAAAATTGGGAAGATACATGGATTCCCTGCCCCCGCACCACGTCCAGCTACCCTTACTATCAACATTCCTTACCAGAGTGGAACTTCTGTTATCACATCACCATTGCCCCGGGTTCAGAGTAGGCATGAGGGGTCCCCCCTGTTGCTGTTCTGTGGGTTTAGGTCTGTGTGCTGATGTGTGTTCACTACTACAGGACCACTCAAGGTGTTTTCAGTTGTCCTAAGGGTGCTCTGTGCTCATCCCTTCTCCCANACAAACCCTGGAAACCACTGATCTTTTTGTTGTTTCAAACCTTATGCTGTGTGATACAGGATACTTTTTCATGTGCATTTTCATCTGTGCATCACTGATTCAGCTAGACTAGCTAGCTAGCAAGCTCCAGGGATCCTCTGTTTCTGTCCCGCCAGTGCTGGGATTGCAGGTGAGCCCGGATTTTTTTCGTGGGTGCCAGGGATGTGAACTCAGGTCCTCAGGCTTGCATGGCAAGTACTTTACCAACTGAGCCATCTCTCCAGGCTCCCTGGTTGTTTTCATATTATTGAAATTCAAGAGTCCCTTGTATCTATTTTAGACAACAGTTTTCCGTAAAACATTCCTTTTGTGAATATTTTTCCCCCTGGTCAGTGTCTTGTCATTTCATTCACTGAACAATGGCTTTTACGGAACAGGAATTTTTATATAACGCAAGTACACCTTACTGGTTATTTATTTCTTGGGTAGTGTCTTTGGGTTGTCATCACCAAACAGTGTTCTGCTNATGAGCTGGTCTGAATCTGGTGAGAGAGAATACTCAACACAAGATGCACACAGGTATGTGACACTGTTCCTGGGGAAACATTGTAGCAAGCTTTCTTGTCGGANTATCTTTGGATTGCCAGCCCCCAAATAATGACACAGAGACTTCTTATTAGTTATGAAAGTTTGGCCTTTAGCTTAGGCTTGTCTCAACTAGCTCTTATAACTTAAATTAACCCATTTATGTTAATCTACATTCTTCTACGTGGTATTACCTCTTCCATCTTGCACCTTCTGTTTCCTCTCTGTGTCTGGCTGGTGACTCCGCCTTTCTTCTTCCCAGAGTTCTCTCTCTGCCTGGAAGTCTCACCTATACTTCTTGCCTAACTATTGGCCGTTCAGCTTTTTATTACATCAATCACAGCAACACATCTTCATACAGTGTACAAATATCCCACAACAAAACATAAACAAGTAGCTCACTACTCAACCCAGATAGGGAACCAATGGCAAACTAAAGTACGGATACTANCAAAGTCTAACTTGGTGAACCAGTGAGTTTTATTTGGTTTCTTACGAGAATATGAGTGAAGGGTTACTTACAGGAGCAGAAATGACTCAAAGACAGCCATATCACCAAAAGCCCACCCCAGCGTGGGAGACAGCCATGAAAGCTGAAAACCTAGAGCTCATTACATAACCTATAGGCAGCTTACTATGTTGAAGAGTGTCCTTTTCAGGTAGCTTAGCTAGTCTCTGCTTCTTTCAGGTAGCTGGGCTGATGTGCCTCTTCCAGGCCAGTCAGCTGGTCTGAGAGTGTCTCTCAGCAGTTCCTCCTGCTTATATACCCTTGGAGAGGGAANAACCTAGTGAATCTGGTCAGTTTCAGTGACTTCCTAGAAGTATGTGAGTTGTTTACTTCCTTAGCTGGTAGAAGTCCCCTAGAAGATGGAATGCTTCCTGTCCCCTTATAACATCCGTTGTTTCACCTCCTTTTAATATCCTGTGTCTTAATGACCTTCCCTCCAAGATGGGAGGTTTTATCTAGGAGGAAATTGCTACACAACACCGAAGCAAATTTATTGGAATGGGCAGCAAGGAACAATAGGCGCATTGGTTCATTATCAGCTGATCGCTAGAGTTCAAGAAGGCTGCTCAGGAACCTGAAAAGTAGCCTGCCTTGGCTATTATATCCCATGGGACAGGACTAGCTGGGTCAGAGTGTTAGTGAATATCTTGTGTCTAAGAGCAGGAGCCGAGCCCAGCTCTCCTGACCTGCCCCTCCCTATCTCAGGAACCAGCACATCCCATGGTGATTATTGAGAACTACAAGTAAGAAAGGGGAGAAGTGGCAAGTTCAAGGCCACCTGGAGAACTGTCCTGTCAGTTGAACCAGANCCCTCATTTAGGAAAAGCCACATTGTGCCCACCTTTGCCTTGAATCGGGTGGCTGCCTTTGATACGTTCCTTTCATTTCCAAGGGCGTTATGCTTGTGAAGAATCCAGTCTGAGAAGTTTTCTTTGATCGTGGAAGGTGTTGTTCCCTTGTCCTCTGGCTTCAGTGCTGTCCAAGCCAGCAGGGACCTGGGATAGCAACCCGGCTGGCTGCTGCCTTTAGGCTACACCCCATAGAGTGGAGATAGATAGTTCTGTCGNGCCTCCTGACTTTTGGAATACCTGGTTCCAATGAGGCCAGAGTCTGCCCTCACCTAGACTTGCCTACCTTGTGCTCCGTGGGAGGNAGCATCCTGCCTCCCTACACAGAACCCAGAGCCTTTGGCAGACAGAGACATGGTCAGCATCGTCTAATGGGACAGACTGGAAGCCTTGGCTATGAGAGCCTAGAATACTAACTATCTCTAGGGAACTCTACACTTCCTTTATAGCTCCCAAATCTAGCAGGGGAATTTAGATAGAAGTACCCTGAGGGTAAATGGATCTAGCTGGGGTCAGACCAGCACCTCCATGTTTTATGTAGCAAGATACCATCTATCTTATGCAGAAGACCTCTTAACAGGAGGAGGTGGAGAAAATGTGTTGCCCCATCTGCTACTGTCCAGGTTGGGGAAGCATTGGCCTCAAAATGCCTGTAGGACCTGTTGCCCCTTGCTTTTCACCTCTGTAGTGGGGAAGATTTGCCTGCTTAAAAGGTTTCCACTTTTCCAACTTGTTGTTGTTGTTATTGTTGTTCTGATTGTTGTTGTTTAATTTTTTTGAGACGAGGTCTCATTTTGTATCTCTGGCTGGCCTGGAACTCACTGTGTAGACCAGGCTGGCCTGGAACTCCCAGAGATCCACCTGCCTCTGCAGGAAGGGGCCACCATGCCTGGCTACATTTGTACAGTTTAACTTAAGAGTTGTGATCACCACATTCCAGTAGCCTTCCCAACTGTAAAGATACATTTTTTCTGTATGCCTCTAAGAAACAGCTGCTAATTAAAATATGACACTGTTGCCAGATTCAGTGGTGTTTGCTTGTAGTTCCAGCTTCTTGAAAGACAGAGCTGGGTCAGTTGCTTGAATTTAGGAGTTCAAGGCCAGCCTAAGACCCTGTTGCTGTCTCTTATACACATCTAGATGTGTATAAGAGACAGGTGTGTGTGTGTGGGGGGGGTCCTTATGAATTAGCTTTTTTTGTTTGTTTGTATTTTTTTTTTGAGACAGGGTTCTCTGGGTAGCCCTGGCTGTCCTGGAGCTCACTCTGTAGACCAGGCTGGCCTCAAACTCAGATATCTGTCTGCCTCTGCCTCCCGAGTGCTGGGATTAAAGGCATACACCCTCTCCTGGCATGAATTAGCTCTTTTTCTTTCTTTCTTTCTTTTTTTTTGGTTTTTCAAGACAGGGTTTCTCTGTGTAGCTTTGGCACCTTTCCTGGAACTCACTTGGTAGCCCAGGCTGGCCTCGAACTCACAGAGATCCTCCTGCCTCTGCCTCCCAAGTGCTGGGATTAAAGGCATGCGCCACCACCGCCCGGCATGAATTAGCTCTTAATTGCACACTCTTGGATGAGCTTGTTGAGAATGATTTTTTATTTGTTTTTTGAGACAATGTCTAACTATGTAGCTCTAGCCTAGCCTAACTGGAAGCATGTAGATCAGGCTAGCCTTGTACTCACAGAGATCCACCTGCCTCTGCTTTCTAAGTTGTGGTATTAAAGGCTGGGTTACCATGGATGATTTGTTAAAAATGACTTAAGAGGCTAGAGAAACTCCTCAGTGGTTAAGAGCACTGGCTGCTCTTTCAAAGGACCTGGGTTCAATTCCCAGCACCCACATGGCAGCTCACAACTGTCTATAACTCCAATTCCAGAGGATCTGACACCCTCACATAGTCCTATATGCAGGCAAAACACAATAAAAAAAAGAATGATGTAAGTCTCCTTGTATATTATTATTGGCTTTTCCGGTGTTAGGATTTTCCACCTGAGGCAGCTTCCTGATAATGCCTGTTGCTTTCCACTCTGCATGGCTTCTGGGCCACATCTGACCTTTCCTTGGCTAATTTGAGAGGCATGGATGTGAAAGCTTGACCTCTGTATGTGAGTGAACTAGATTTGGATCCAGGCCACTTTAGATGTGGCTTTGGGAAATACAGGATTTCAGGTTTGACTGTCGCATGCCGTCCTTGTCCCAGCTTGTGTCCACACACTTGATGGTAGGATCTCGAAGACTTGGTTCATATGTCAACAGGGGACCCAGATTTGGAGAGGCAGCTTAAAGACTTGCCTCATCCCCGTTGCCAGCAATCCCTCCTAGGGAGCTGACCTCAGGACAAGGTGTAAACACTCTTGTCCTTTGCTTGTCCTTAGAGGTGGCTGCTGGGACAGATTTCTGAAATGGGTGGTTGTTCTCAGGTCCTGTCCTGCTGCTGACCAGTGACAACATCAAACAACGCCTTGGTTCTGCTGCTCTAGACAGGTGCGCTTCCAGCCCCCTTGTGGTCCCATGTAGAGAAATTTAGTCAGCCTGAGCTTCTTTCTTAGTTGTCCTGGCATGGTCCTGAGATGGACCTTATTACCCCTGTGCCTTGGTGTCTGCACATTCCGTCATGTTCCCCATCCAGCTATATGCTCTACTCTGTATATGTGCTTGGGTACCATCAGAGGTCCCAGGAGACAACCAGGCCCTCCTTATCATGCAGGCAGCTCTGCGTCTCACCTTCTCTTAAGCCCCTAACCTCTAGGTCTGGCCACAGCCTCTGCTCAACTGCCCAGTTCCAAGTCCCCTCTGCAGACCTGTGGGAGAGGTGCTAATGAAGATGAGGAGCCTTAGGAGACCCCATAAAAGGTGAAGTGCCAGCACTCAGGAGGCACAGGCGGGCCAATCTCTGTGAGTTTGAAGCTAGCCTAGTCTACAAAGGGAGTTCCAGGCCAGTCAGTGCTATATAGTGAGACCCTGTCTCAAAAAAATTCTTTTAAAATTTTTAATTAAAAAAAATTTTTTTAAAAGGTGAGATGCCGCCTTATGTTTTTCAGTATCCATGAGTACCGGCTGTCTAGCTGGCTGGGGCAGCAGGAGGACATCCACCGGATTGTGCTGTATCAAGCAGACAGCACACTCACACCCTGGACCCAACGCTGCATCCGTCAGGCTGACTGCATCCTCATTGTGGGTTTGGGTGAGCAAGAGCCAGCAGTGGGTGAGGTGAGTGGTCAGAGGGGACTTCCATCNCAGAACCCTGTTTATCTTTCCTGCAGTTGAAATTTTTTAAAAACCCAGAAGAGGACCCACATATTTGCCATCCACTCTTTAGAGACCTTTGCTGTANTCACTCCTAAAGATTTTATAGAAATGGTGCCCTGTTTTATATCATTCTGAAATTACTGTTTGTTTGGTTTGGTTTTTTGTTTATTTGTCTTGATTTTTCAAGACAGGATTATTTGTGTAGTCCTGTCTGTCCTGGAACTCACTATGTAGGCCAGGTTGGCCTCAAACCCAGAGATCCTCCTGCCTCTGCCTCCCACATGCTAAGATTAAAGGTGTGCACCACCACCGTCCCACATGAAATTTACTTTTTCATCAATACCGAGGATTTTGATAAAGATCCCACTGTTTGATCCATTTTTATGGCTGTTTGGTTTTCCATTTGTGAGTACCCACCATCTGTTCATGCATTCTCCACCAGTTACTTCATAGTAAGAAGCAAGTACAAGTTATCTTCAGATACCTTCTAGTTGCTGACCTCAAAGGATATGTTTGTACTTACTAGGTGCTGCCAAATTGCTTACCTGGTTGTTGTTTTCAGTTTTCCTTTGTGAGTGGCCACAGGTATGACTGGAGAGCTCCGTGTCCTTCCCAGGAATGAATGACTGGAGAGCTCCGTGTCCTTCCCAGGAATGAATGACTGGAGAGCTCCGTGTCCTTCCCAGGAATGAATGACTGGAGAGCTCCGTGTCCTTTCCAGGAATGAATGACTTCCAGTCCATTCATTTCCTTTAAGAGACACTTCTTCATTTGAATTAGCACTCCCATCTCCTCTCTGTTCTACTTGCTTGGCTTTCATTTCAAGCATCTGCCCTGTCTATCTAATTCTGGAGCAGCTAAAGTCACCCTCTCTGATGTGTGTTCCGATATGCAGGAGCAGTGCTATTTTTTGTAAGGGAGATGCCCCAAAAGTGTATCATCTGTGAAGGTCACAGCATACATTCACAAAGCAATGTTTGAGACATGGGAGAAAGCACTCCTGTCTCATAGCCCTAGCGTCCCTGCAGCCGTGTTGGCCACCTAGCACACCCAGTTAAGTGGACCATGTGGTCAGGGTGTTAGTAGCTCCAGAATGAGCCATCTTTATAGCCCAGCTACTAACTAGACCTGTCACACACTGTCCTCTCTGATGGGGCCAGCCATCAGGGCAGTGTTGAATGTAGACCTTGGAGATAGCTCTGTGGTGGTCCTTGGTTCTGTACTGTGCTCAGTCTTCAGGTTTACCTGATTTGCTGACCAGGCCTTTCTCTCCTCCAGCTAGAGCGGATGTTGGAGAACACAGCTGTGCGTGCCCAGAAGCAACTAATCTTGCTGCACAGAGAGGAGGGTCCAGGGCCTGCCCGCACAGTGGAATGGCTCAACATGCGGAGCTGGTGCTCTGGCCACTTGCACCTCCGCTGCCCACGCCGTGTCTTCTCTAAGAGGAGCTTGCCCAAGTTGGTGAGGCCTGGTGGGCTGGCCTAGTGGGACTCAGCCCTGACTACGTTATCTCTGGCCTCCTGTTATACATTTAGAACTGTCTTTCTTCCCCTTTATGCAGCATCAGGGCTCGTGGGTTCCCATGGGGCTTGCCTGTTCTGCTTCTGAACTCTGTGACTGTAACTTGGGAATTCTTGGGCTACATTGCAGATGAAGGAAGGTGCAGCATGGTAGAGGCACAAACATAGAGAGGCCATCCAGACCTGGGGACCAGTGAACCCAGGAATCTGGGCTTGACTTAGGTTCAGGGATCTAGGCTGAGCCTCACATTTAGCTGAGGCCCCCAAGAGATCTCATGGTTAGGTTACTATGCTGTCCCTTCAGAGCAGAAGCAGATACAATCCTAAGACACCTCTTCCTCAGGCCATCTTTAGTTTTTTGGGCTCAGTGTGAAAACTAGGTGGTGGGAAGTATTGGGGCTGTCTACATGCTGTAGACCATTCAACACCCACAGCTCAGTGGACAGCATCCTGTTGACTGCATCCCTGCCTGGGACCATATGCCCCCCCAAGAGCACTGTTTACATAAAGGGCCAATGGAGAGACTACTGTGAGGACTTCCTGATGGGCTCTGTGGTCATAGGCAGTCTAGAAGCTTCCTCTAGGTCTGTTTGTCCTCTGCCAGCACCCCTCGGGTGAGCTTGGACCCTATCAAGTACTTGGGTGCTAATGAGGTGTCCCATGTCCTGGAAAGGATAGGATTTGAGTCAAGTCAGGACATGCAGAGTTTTAGCTGGAGAAATGCACAAACCTCTGTCTTCCTTTGGTTCCTCTCAGGTTGAGATGTACACACGCGTTTTCCAACGACCACCAGACCGACACTCAGACTTTTCCCGCCTAGCACGGGTGCTGACAGGCAATGCCATTGCCTTGGTGCTTGGAGGGGGTGGAGCAAGGTGAGCCCCCATCCAACTGTGTGCCACATGTGTGGGGTGACAGTTACTCCCACAGGTTTTACCCTGAGCATGGGGAAGATGGTAGTATGGTGCCACAGATGAAAAGATCCTTGGACTACTCTAGTATCCTCAGGAAAGAGTCCCCATGGATGACAAGGGTGTGGTCCGCATGCCAAAGTGCCTGGGTACATGTGTGTTTATAGCCCAAATGTTCTGGATTTCACTGTTACCAGTTTGGTAGAAGAAAATGTGTTGTCTGACTGCCTGTGCTTAGGCGCATTTGTTTGGTTAGCCATGTGTCTCCTCTTTGAGCATTGTTTGTTCTTGTTCTTTGCCAGTTCCCCACTGGGCTCCGCANGAGGTCCTTTCCGTTTTAATATTTTCTCTCTGGAGGAGTGGCCTGCTCTGCTCCTGAACTAGAGAAATATCCTTCAGGTCTTTAGGCTTTGGGCTCTTTAAAGGATTTTTAGCCCATGTAATTCCTGCCCTGAGTTGTCATCTGACCCTTCTGAGCTGAAAGAAGTGGAGGCTCAGGGCATCTTGAGGAGGGTGAAGTAGTGATCCAGATATGCATGAAGGGACCATGTCAGATTCCACATCTCCCAGGAGGAGGGGTGCTCTGGAGCTGGCCCACCATGAACTGAGTCCTGGCTCTGCTCAGTCTGTAGTGAAGTGACCTCCCCACCCCCGTGTTCTTGTTGTATCTTAAATTGTGTGGAACTGGCCTAGAGGGGTGGTGTGACATTGTCAGTAGGGAGGCCCCGGTCCTTCCTGTGGGCCTGGATAGTAGAAACTTAGAACAGTTAGGTGCAGACCTAGTCCTGGTTTACAGGTCAGGCCAACAGTATTTTTTTTTTTTTTTTTTTTTTGGTTTTTCGAGACAGGGTTTCTCTGTGTAGCTTTGCGCCTTTCCTGGAACTCACTTGGTAGCCCAGGCTGGCCNGTAGCCCAGGCTGGCCTCGAACTCACAGAGATCCGCCTGCCTCTGCCTCCCGAGTGCTGGGATTAAAGGCGTGCGCCACCACCGCCCGGCGCCAACAGTATTTTTGAAGAGTCTACCACTTGGCTCAAGGTGTACTTAAAAGCCAAGTAGTTCTGCACGGCACACCAGAAACAGTCCTCTGCCTGCCCTTCCCAGAGCCAAGTCTGTAGACTTTCTAGAAACAAATACTTTTGACTCTCCTTGGATATTGACTTGTCTGTGATCCTAAGTAGTATTCCTATCTAATTGTGTGTTTCCTTAAGTTTTAAATTACTGATGTCCTAACCCTCAAATAAGCTACATCTATCTGTTGGTTGCTATACACCAATATCATCTGCCTGTGGCTCTGCCTCTATCCCTCACTCCCATAANCCCCATGAGGTTCCAGTGTGAGGGTGTAGCTCTTTCAAAGACAGTTCATATCCATGGGACCCTGAACATTTCCTTCTTAGGAGTTTCTGAGCATGGTGGCACTTGCCTTTCATCGAAGCACTCAGGAGGCAGATGTACGCAGATCTCTATGAGTTTTGAGTTTAGCCTGGTCTAAAAGATAAAAGAAAAACCCAGTTCCAGGACATCCAGGACTGTTAACATAGAGAAACCCTGTCTAAGAAAGAAAGGGGGGGGGGATAAAAGGAAGGAAAGAAGGAGGGGAGGGAGGAAGAAAGAAAAAAAGAGAA
Organism: Neotoma lepida; assembly: GCA_001675575.1. NCBI lineage: Eukaryota > Metazoa > Chordata > Mammalia > Rodentia > Cricetidae > Neotoma > Neotoma lepida. Next base: position 651,700 of record LZPO01075853.1, on the reverse strand, counting down.
AGAAAGAGAAAGAGAGAGAGAGAGAAAGGAGTTTCTGACTATTGTGTTAGCTTCGGCTCCATTTCTGATGCCAGTAGACACTGCCAGAGCATTGAAATCCTCTTAGCAGGTTTAGATAGACCAGATCATCTCTGTTCAAGTTTTCCAGGGCCACACCCACCCTAGCCCACCAGCCCCTTATCTTTACTGATTGCTTTCCAGCTAACTGTTGGAAAGCTACCCTGGAATTTTTCTTTACCATCATCCCGAAAAATGCCAATGTTATATTCCTTTGTTCAGCTCCATTTTCTGCATCTCATAACTTCCTCTTGGTAGAAATTTCCTGAAGAGAAGCTGTGTGGGAGGTATAAGTGTTAACACTGGACCTATCCGAAGACATCCTCACTCTGCTCTCATACTTGAGTGATAGTTTGGCCAGGCATAGAATTTGAGATGAATATAGCCGGGCAGTGGTAGCACATGCCTTTAATCCTAGCACTAGGGAGGCAGAGGCAGGCGGATCTCTGTGAGTTTGAGGCCAGCCTGGTCTACAGAGCAAATTCCAGGGCAGCCAAGACTGTTACACAGAGAAACCCTGTCTCAGAAAACCAAAAGTAAAAAAAAAGTAATCTCTGAGCAAATTNGCAGCATAGCTGTATTGTGTGTGCGGCTTTGGTATTGTTGGGATTATCAGTGCCATTTTTAGTCACTGGTCTTGCTTTTCTTTCTGGAGACTTACAGGGTTCTTTTAATCTTGGTATTTTGACAGGATATGGTGGTGTCTCAACAGCACTGTTGTTCTCANCTATGACTATTCTCCCTAGGCTCTTTCATATTTGGAAATTCATAAAATGTTTCACTTTCAGTGTTTTTATTTTATGTATATGGGTATTTTATCTGTATGTATGTCTGTGCACCACATGCATGTCTGGTGCCTGCAGAGGCACGAAGAGGGTGTTGGATGCCCTGGGACTATAGTTACAGATGGTTGTGAACTGACATATATGTGCTGGAAGTTAAACCCAGGTCTTCTGGAAGAGCAGCTAGTATGCTCTTAGCCACTGAGCCATCTCTCTAGTCCCAAAGTGTTTTATTTTTAAAAAAATAATGTTTGCTTTTCTCTGTTCTCTCTTCATGGTGTCCCAAATTTCCTGGACGTTTTGTGTTATGACNTTTTTGGCTTTAGTGTTTTCTTTGACTGACNATTCTATTTTGTCTATTGTATCTTCAACGTCAGAGATTCTCTGTTCCATCTCTTGTATTCTGTTGGTTATGCTTGCATCTGTAGTTCCTGTTCATCTAGTTAGATTTTCTATTTCCAACACTCCCTCAGTTTGTGTTTTCTTTATTGTCTCAATTTCAATTTTCATATCTTGAACTGTTTCCTTCATTTGTTTAATTGCTTTTTCTTGGTTTTCTTTGATTTCTTCCAATTTTTTGTTTGTTTTTTCTTCCATTTCTTTAAGGGAATTTTTCATTTCCTCTTTAAGGGAATTTTTCATTTACTCTTTAAGGGCCTCTATCATCTTCTTAAAGTCATTTTTAGGACTGATTTCTTCTGCTTCTTCTGTGTCGGTGTGTTCAGGTCTTGCAGGTGTAGAACCATTTGGTTCTGATGGTGTCATATAGGGCTTTATGTTGTTGCCTGTATTTTTGCACTGTCGTCTACTCATCTCTTCCTCTGCTCGGTGCAGGCGGTGTCTGTGTCTGAGGGTGCCTCTCCTGTTCCGATTGATAGTCTTGGTCCACTAGGAGTTCTTGGTCAAATCCGTGCTGATGGGTTCTGTTTCTCTGGGAGCAGCTTAGTTCAATCGGTGATAGTGGGTTCTGTCTCAGGGAACAGCTGTTCCCAATCAGTGTAGGGTGGACTTATAGCTCTAGTGGTTGTCACATGGGATGGTTTTCTTGGTGAGGGGGCAGGGAAAGAGGCTGCTGTCCTGTCCTTGGGGCTCCAATGGCTGTTCCCAGTCAGTCCAGGGTGGGCTTATGACTCTGGTGGTTGCTGGGGTCATTGGGGCTGGTTTTCTTGGCCAAGGTTCAGGGAGAGGCAGCTGCCCGGTCCCTGGGGCTCTAATAGTTGGGGGGGAGGGGCATGTAATGAGCCCGTGGAGCCTAGGGGTTAGAGATCTGGTCTGCAGTCCAGAGATGGGGTCTTACCTGTTCCCAGTCGGTGAAGGGCGGGTGTGTGATTCCGGTAATCTGGTTCAGTGGCTGGACTGTTCCTTTTCTTGTGTTCTCAGGTCGCTCTCTGCTCTCTGGCCAACTCTTCAGCTGATCTTGTTTCCCCAGATTGTAGATTTCTGAGACCTCTCCCGAATGAATCTCAGCTGACCAGATTGATCAGTAGGGCAATTTCACCAACGCCTCCAAGTTATTGGGCTCCACACCTTACGTAGCTGGATTCCGGGTGCGGCTTCGGGCCNAGTGCTCGGGGTCTCTGTTCTCTCTTTCTAGAGCTTCTTACTGGTATTCTAAAATACACCTCTGATTCTCATATCTTTTTAACCTCTGTTTTTGTTCTGTTTTCTTGAAGATTTTTTTTTCAGTTGTATCAACTTTTTTTCTGATAAAATGTTTTAATACTTGCAATTTTATTTTTGTTTATTTTGTTTTGTTTGAGACAGGTTCTCCTTATGTGACCCAAGCTGGGCTAGATGTTAAGATTATCCTGCCTCAGCCTCTCAAGTGCTGGAATTACAAGTGTATGCCATCATGTCCCAGCTTGTGGATAGCTTTTGCCTCCCATAGCATTCTCTCTGTTTTACTAGTGCAGTATTGCATTGAGGCTGTCATTGATGCATCTTTAATTTATTGTTTTATTTGTTTGTTTGCTTAAAAGTTCTCATATATCCTCATGTGTCTAGTTTCATCCACTCACCATGCTGATTGGGTTTGTGTTCTTGATGGAATTCATGGTGGTGTGGCTGGGCAGTGTTCCATCATCACTGTATTCGGCACAGTCTTCCTCTTGATGTTTGGGTTGTTTTCTGGTTTCAGTTATAAGGAACAAAATTACAATTATCATTGTTTTGTGAGTGTATGTTTTCTTTCCTCTTGGACAAATACGTAAGAGTGGAATTACCTGGTCATGGGTTAGTGATACCATTTACACTCCCACCAGCTATGTGTGAGAGTTCAGGTTTTCTCTTCTTACTTACCCATGGTGTTGTCAGAATTTAAATAGTAGCCACTCTGTTGGGTGCTTCTTTNTGATTCAGATTCGTAATCACTCTCTGTGCCTTTCATTGTTGTTGTTGTGAANTAGCCATTGGAAGTCTTCACCCATTTTGTATAGATTGTCTTTTATTATTGAGTTGGGAAAGTTCTTTATTCTTACNGAGATTCTTTCCAGGTGCATTTATGCCAGCGTTGTCCCTCAGTCTCTGGTCTCTTTCAGTGGTATTTTTGAATGAATGTATTAATTTTTGTGTCATTTTCTCTGTCTCTATCTCTTTGCATCTCTGCCTTTCTGTTTCTCTCTGTCTCTGTCGCTCGCTCTCTGTCTCTATATATGTATGTGGTAGCAGGAATTGCAGAGGACAGCCTCAGGTACCATCTACCTTGCTTTTGGGGACAGGGTCCTTTTTTTCTTTTCCGAGTTT
>LZPO01075853.1:574999-595694 GCA_001675575.1 Neotoma lepida | reverse complement strand
TGTATAAGGAAGCAGGCTGAGCAAGCCTGGGAGAGCAAGAGTAAGCAGCAGTTCTCCATGGCCTCTGCATCAGCTCCTGTCCCCAGATGCCTCTCCTGCTTGANTTCCTGCCCTAACTTCCCTCAGTGATGAACTGTTACCTGGAGGTATACGCAAAATAAGCCCTTTCCTCCCTAAACNGCTTTTGGTCACTGTTTTATCACAGCAATAGAAGTCCTAACTAGGGCAGCATCTATCTGTCTATCTGTCTATCTACCTGCCTTCCTGCCTTCCTGTGTGCTAGGATTGTCACGTTGTGGCTTCATGTGGGGCTGGGGCTTGAACACAGGGCTTTGTGCATGCTAGGTAAATAATTCTACCAACTGAGCTGGATCCAGGCCCTGCACCTTATGTTTTAAAAAACCCAACAGATCTGAAGGAGAATGGCTTCATCTGGCCCTCCTACTTTTGCGGCTTTGCAACATGCAGCCTTCTAACCCTGCATTCTCAGTCACCTGTTAGCTGACTCCGCTCTGGCCTGGCCCAAGTGAGTAGGACAGATGGTAAGGTCCACAGTAATGGGGGAGGGAGGGTTCCACAATCCTACCTTCTCTGTCATTCCCAGGACAGTTCCAAAGTTCAACTTGAGCACTAGGGGCACTGCCCTTCCTCCCTCCCCAGGAGCAAGATGTAAGCCCGGGATTGATAATGCAGAAAAACTAGTAGACGGCAGCCCCTGAGCCGCAGATAGAGAGCAGGCCTGCTCCTCCCACCACAGCCCCAGGTTCAAGTGGGTGGAGACAGGGTGTGGGGGACAGCAGGTGCACAGGTCGGCTGCACCCAGGAATAGGACTTCCTCCAGCTACCCTTGAAGGTTGGCTTCCAGCTCAGGTAAGGGACCCAAGGGGCTGTCCTGGTCTGTGGGCTGGCTTTGGTAGGGTACTGCCTGTCCTGGGTGAGGGGAACCTGCCTTGTCCTCTTTTTATGACTACCTAGACTCAGGAGCTACATTCTCTGAGGTGGGGTCTGTGTCTTCTTGGTTCCTACCTGTGACCTATTTATCACTGTGCCTTGGGTGCTGGTTAGGTCATTTGCCCTTTCTTTNCTGAGTCTTCCTTCCTTCTGATGGGCTTGTGCCTCACTTGGCCTATTCNCAGGGATCCTAACCTCTGTTTGTCACTCATGAGACACTGGGAGTCTTCATTCTTAGGGGATTTGCCACGAGATACAAAGTCACAGGACTTCAAACTGCTGGAGGGAGGCTCGGGGAACACTCTGGCTTTTAACTAGTACAGTAAGCAACTACATCCATTGTGAGGCTTGCNGTGAATCAGGGTTGACCAGGAGCTGCCTAGNGACCTCTCTGTGCATTGGTGGGCGGGGGTGGGTAAGGACTCAGAACCCCTGCTGGGCTCCAGGGTTGATAAGGGTGTAGCTGCCCTGAGTACCAAGGATAATGGCATTCCTTGGTCAGCCTTCCTCAGCTGCCCAGGTTCATCTGGGGTCAGCTAAAATCTCTCAGATCCGCATCAGAGAAACCCAAGTTTAGGATTTCCAAAAGAAACAGATGTCTTTGTTAAGATGCATAGAATGCTAACTGGCCTTGTCAAGGGCCCATACCTGGCAANTGGACTCCAGTGGCATGGACCTGGCCTTGAGGCTCCCACAGGGAAGTCCTGCACTGAGAGACCCTGGCAGGAAGCCCTGAGTTCAGTCCAGAGCTGGGACTCTTCATGGGGGAATCAAGAAAGCAGGGGCCCAGAAGAGGGAGGGCAAGGCCTATGTAAGGGGTTCATGGGGCTCCATTAGCCCTTAATAGTGACATCAGAAATGGCTGTCCTGGCTCCACTGGGCTGAGTCCTCAGCTAGTTCCTCATGTACTGGCCCCCAGGCTCTGTGACAATATTGGGCCTGCCCANTGGACTCTGGACAGTGCTCTTGGCCTTTTTTGCTGTGGTTGTCCTGGCTACTGACCTGGCCAAGGGTGATTGGCTGAGTCCCACATTTGACAACATCTGAGGAAAGTTGGGACGCGTTAAGTCTGAGTGTCCACTGCCGCCCACCTGACCCTTGCAGCTCAGCCTCTCTTGCCATGGGATTCTCCTGGAAGGAACGGGTCTTCATAGTCCTCTTGGGGATTGCAGCAGCCTCTGGCCTCACCATGCTCATCCTCATCCTGGTGAAGGCAACCGATGTCTTCCTGCCTGCAGACACTAAGGTTTGGCTCAGAGACCTGATGAGGATGTGGGCTGGGCAACCAGGATGTTGGCCTCCACGCCTTTCTGATCCCAATGTTGTCCTCAGTTTGGGATCGTGTTTGACGCCGGCTCCTCCCACACATCCCTGTTTGTGTACCAGTGGCCAGCAAACAAGGAGAAGGACACAGGAGTGGTCAGCCAGGCCCTAAGTTGCCAGATAGAAGGTCAGTGGGTAGTCCCATGGTAGGTCATTATGACCTGGCNTGGACTCCCAGTATGACAGACCATTTGGTGACAGGTGGAAGCTACATTTCTAGTCCTCAGGAGAGCTTATCAACCTAAAAGAAAAGGGCTTGGAGTGGTGAACTGAGAAGCAAGGTGACACAATTGGGCTGGCTCTGANGAGAATACACGCACAGATCTTCCCACAGATCCTGTGGTTAACATCTCCCTANCTGATCCCATATCTGCCTTCTCTGGTATCCTGGAGCTTCCTGTCCAGTTACCACACCACATTGATGGCAGAAGCTACCAAGTGCTAGGCCCTGAGTTCATTTCCTGGGGTTCCTCTCAATTCTAGAGATATAAAGCCTGAGGCCCAGGGGTGGCAGAGCCATGCTCTCCAGAAGCCCCAAAGGAGGAGAAACTCTGGGTTTCCTACCTTCCCCTGTAAGGATTGTAGTCACTGGACTTGTGGTCCGCTATGCAAACAAACTAGCCTTATCTCTAGTTTTCCTTTGTTGTTATTTGAGATAGAGTCTTGCTGTGTAGCCCAGACTGACCTTGAACCCTCTATCCCCCTGCCTCAACCTCCTGAGTACTATGATGATGGGCAAGCACCATCATGCCCCATTCAAAAACCCTTAATTAAACCTGGGAACTTCCTTCTTCCAAAAAAGGTCACATTCACAGGTTCCAAACCTGTGATCACATCTTTGGGGGCCACCACTGAGTCCCAACCTTCAGGTCTGGAGCCTTTTCCTAGGGTACTGTGTTTCAGGACCTGGAATCTCTTCCTACACCTCTGACCCAACACAGGCTGGGGAAAGCCTGAAGAGCTGCCTGGAGGAGGCACTGGCACTCATNCCAGAGACCCAGCATCAAGAGACACCCACATTCTTGGGGGCCACAGCAGGAATGAGGCTGCTCAGGTGAGATAGTAACAGGTTGCAGCTGTTAGGGTCACTCCAGAAGACCAGGCTTGAATACCCTGGGGTGAGGTACAGTGGAGCCTGGGGTGAGGTACCATGGAGGCTNGAGTGAGGCTTTCCTCCAGTCGTGGTCCTCTCTGCCCAGCCAGAAGAACAGCTCTCAGGCAAGAGACATCCTAGCTGCAGTCTCCCAGACACTAAGCAACTCTCCTGTGGATTTTTGGGGTGCCAAGATCCTGGCTGGGCAGGATGAAGGTGCCTTTGGTTGGATCACTATCAACTATGTCCTGGGAATGCTCCTCAAGGTGCAGGGGCAAGCCCAAGGGTGAGGGGTTGGTCTGAGAGGCCAGTCCCTGGGGCTGGCTGGCCGGCAGCTGGGGCCAGTGTGGCTGCCCAGAGCTAAGCACTTCATCTGTGGTCAGTATTCCTCTGGACAGTGGATCCTGCCCGAAGAGAGGATACTGGTTGGTGCTCTGGATCTGGGTGGGGCCTCCACCCAGATCAGCTTCGTGCCTCAGGGCCCCATCCTGGATCAGAGCACCCAGGCTACCTTCCGTCTGTACGGTGCCAACTACAGCATCTATACTCACAGCTACCTCTGCTTTGGGCGGGACCAGGTCCTGATAAGGCTCCTGGCTGAGCTGGCACAGGTTAGGCTGGTATTTGAAGGGTGAAGTGGGATGGCATGGGGTAGAGTGGGGTAGTGCATCAGAGCTTAGAGTTCATGCCCTTTCCTCTCTCTGCAGAGCAGCTCAGTAGCCCTGGTCAGACACCCATGCTACCATAGCGGCTACCAGGCCACACTGCCACTGGCTCCACTGTATGAGTCACCCTGTGTCCACACTACAGATTCCCTGAACTTCACCCAGAACCTCACAGTTGAAGGGATAGGCAACCCTGGGGAATGTGTGGCAGCCCTCCGACGTCTCTTCAATTTCTCCAGCTGTAAGGGCCAAGAAGATTGTGCTTTCAATGGAGTGTACCAGCCTCCTGTGCATGGCCAGTTCTATGTAAGCACCGCCCCCCAAGCTCTGGCTTCCTTCTGGGGCCCCAGGTGCCCTTCTGACCCCCGGGGCTCCAAGGACAGGTGGAACAGGAGGTGCCCTGTCTGGAATTCCAACACCAGAGGAAATAGCTGACTGAAGAATCCTGGGCCTCCTTCAGGCTTTCACAGCCTTCTGTACTTCCCCCAGGCGTTTTCCAACTTTTACTACACTTTCGACTTCCTGAACCTCACCTCCAGACAGCCACTGCACATTGTCAATGATACTGTCTGGAAGTTCTGTCAGAAACCCTGGAAACTGGTAGGTGACCCTGGATAANGGCCCTAGCCCCCTCTCCATACCGCACTATGGGCAAGCAGGGCCTCTGGGGTCTTACTGGGTGTTCCTGGACAGAGACTCGTGGTAAAGCTGGGTACCAGGATTGGGGAGGAAAACACTGTGGTAGGGGCAGTGGTTTGCTTTGGGTAGAAAGAGGTCCAGAGCCCTGATGGGATCAGTTTTTGGTTGTTATGAGATTGGCCACCCCACCTCCTCCTAGCTGTAGGATGGTCTCCACAGGGACTTAGGGAAGGGCTTTTTCAATCATTTAACATTTTCCTGCTGTCCTGAGTCTGTTTGGATATATGAAGATCCCACTATAGCTGGGGGGAGAAGTACTAGGAGGTCATGGGGCCTCACCTACTCATCAGCTTCTGGAACCCAAGGTGGAAGCCAGCTACCCTGGGCAGGAACGCTGGCTACGGGACTACTGTGCCTCAGGCATGTACATCCTTGTATTGCTGCTGGAGGGCTACAAATTCAGTGAGGAGACCTGGCCCTACATCCAGTTCCAGAAGCAGGTGACTGCTGCGTACAGCCTCAGCATGTTTGGCTCAGGGTGAGAATGGGATGGGGCCTAGGACAGCTACCCAGCAGCCCTGAACAGCCGTGTGTCTCACAGGCAGGTGGCGTGGACATTGGCTGGACACTGGGCTACATGCTGAACCTTACAGGCATGATTCCAGCTGAGGCACTGATCCAGTGGCGGGCTCAGAGCTACAGCATCTGGATAGCTGGAGTAGTATTTGCAGTGCTGACTCTTGTGGCCATTCTAGGAGCAGCTGTAGTCCAGCTCTTCTGGACCCAGGACTAGGTAAAACCAAGCTGAGATAGCTCACAGACAGCAATGCATCTAAAGCAAGAACCATGTTGAGGGGGCCGGGTGGTGGTGGTGCATACCTTTAATCCCAGCACTCGGGAAGCAGAACTAGGCGGATCGCTGTGGGTTCGAGGCCAGCCTGGTCTACAGAACGAGATCCAGGAGAGGCACCAAAACTACACAGAGAAACCCTGTCTCGAAAAAAAAAAAGGGATTCAACAGCAACAACATAAATGTTTGTGATGTCTACATTGTGAGCCACCATCAACTGTCCTTAGAAAAGAAAGCCTTTGGCACACAGGACCTACCTGCTGGGCACATCCNGGATGTCTGCCCTCATGAACTCCTGACCCTTAANGGCTCCAGTCCATCGGGCAGACCAATTCCTGATAGTACTGACTCCCCTCTGCCCTCAGGGTGGCACTGGGTATGGGGTCTATAGTCTTCCAAGGGATGGAAACAGGAAGGGCTCTGGGAAGGGCAGCTGTGGGACTAGGGCTACCTCCAAAGTCTGTGAGCAGCCCAGCAGAGAGGCCTGCTTCCTCACCATAATCAGACTGGGACAGTCAGAATCCAGGTCTGTGGGCCAGCCCAGCTCCCCTCTCCCAATAATTTTTCGTTGGATCCCCTTTATCATCAATCCCAAAAGATAGACCACATAGGGATGAGGGGGATAGTTGTTTGTTTGTTTGTTTAAATTAAAACTGGTCTTGTCACAATATTTATTGCTAGCGCTGGTCTTCTGACTTGGGTCCGGGAACAGGTAGGGCTTTCACACAGGCACCAGCTGGGACCACAAAGCACTTGGGGAAAATGCCAATGCAGCCGTCTCGGTGACCCTCCAGCCATGCTTCATCCACTGTGGAGACATGTTGTNTGGTGCGTCTGCTTACAGCAAAGACCGAGCCCCACAGAACAAAGCTCCCGCCAGGCCTGGGCAAGCCAGCAGTGTTGGGGCAGGGCAGTTTTGTTCTACCTTCACTCAGAACATCCACTGTGTCCCCTTGGCGGAAGTCCAAATCCTCAGGCCTTTGGGCTGAGTAATCATGCNGAGCGACTACCTGGTAGAGCACTGGTCGGCCCCAGGCTCCCTGTGGCAGAAGGGTGGGCTGCAGGGGTGGCACAAGAGAGAGGCTTCCCCTCCACCTGCCTGGGCTGCCAACAGTGGGCCTCACAGTCTTTCCCCTGGCTCACCCGGCACTGCAGCTGCAACCCGCTTGGGCCCCTGGCCACATTCTTCCACATACTCTGTAGTGATTCCTCCGTGGGGATGGGGATCCAGACCGTCTCCTCTCCTGGGGTCTGGTAACTGTGAAGGGAGTCCTGAGTGTGGGCTACAGTATGTAGGGGAGTGCCTGGTGTCGGGACTTCCCCTAAATGAAGTTAACCTCGATCCCTCTCCAGTCCTGGCCCTTACTTCCAGTGGCTGCCTAGGATCTTAGGCATAGTGCNAAGGAGGCCTTAGCTTTGGTCCCTTCNTGGGCCTAAAAAGTGACCAGAGCAAAANAACAACAAAAACCCTTCTCTCCAGTTCAAGACAACCCTCACTTCCTTGTAGCTCAGATCCACCCTTTTCTCCTGCAGCTTAGGGTCCCCTCCCCCACAGCTTTCTGACTCACCTGANCTGCCCCATCTGGGCCTGGTGAAGGAGAGCTTGAGCCAGCAGAGTTCGGAGACTAGACAGGTCAGCACTTTTNGGGGCCTTCAGGGGCACAGTAAAGTGGCACTGCACAGTAACAGTCTCCAAAGACTCAAGGTCCTCTGCAGCTGCTCCCTGAGGACAGAAACAGGGTTACACAGCCCTTGAAGGCAGGGTGATCCTTGGACTCAAGGTGGTCAGAGCNGAGGATAGGCTGAAAGGAGGAAGACAGAATCTGAGCTAAGGCCTTCCTTGCTTCAAGTGGCTGATGAGGAGGCANTGGAGAACAGGAGAGCTCTTACCCCAGCTCCTGAGGAGTCTTCAGAGGGGCCTNGGTCAGGCCCTCCAGACGCCAGCCAACTGTGGCAGAGAGCACGGCTCATGTGACCACCTTTCCACAAAGGAGACACTTTGAAGTAGATGAATGACTAGCAGGTAGCTGTCCCCTGCCCCAAACTTTCTTTAAGGGACAAGTCCCAGCTCTCCTGAGGTGGCTCCTCCTACCCCTATTGCTCAGGATCCTCTTATCCGTGGATGGAAGAGACTGATGGCCAATTTGCTCCACTTGAGACCTCTGCAAAAGAAGACAGAGGTAGTGAGACCTCAATCATGTGGCTCCTCACACACTCCATCTGCAGCCGTCTGGGCACATTAAGTTTAGTTGGTTTTGTTATATCTCACATTATGCAGAACTATTTTTGTATAAATTGTTTAAAATTTACTTATGCAAGATTTGAATGCATACCAGTGCTTTCATTACTTAGATTGCCAACTTTCCTTCAGGTGGGCGGGAACTTAACCTGTACTTCATCAACATCAAGAGCCCATCTACAGATGTGCCCAGGTGTGACGGGGGCTACGACCTTCCACTTAAAAGCATGTTTAACTGGATGTTGAGAGCCTACTTTCTACATCAAGAAGTTACACNAGCATGTTGTGGCTAAGTGTAAAGTATAGGCCAGGTAAAACACTTGCCAAGTTTCAGTAGAGAGCTCACCTTCTCCTCAAAATTTTACAATTCAGATTTCAGCCTTTACACTCAAGAGGGCTTCGCTCCAAGCATGAGCTCTTATATCCATCTACATAGNTCTAACTTACATCACGAGTCAAGTAGAATAAATAAATGTGTCCACAGTCTTCCTTTCCTTTCTCCCCCACCTCTGAAGTGTTCAGTTCTCACTGAAGCTGGGAACTTGGCTATTTTCTTGTTGTCAAGTTCTGCATTCATAAGTACCATTATTGTATGGTGGTGTTTCCTAGANGTTCCCTGATGCGGTTTTACCTTTGTTGGATTTGTAAAAACAATTGTACAGCGCTCCCCAAAAAAGAGTGTGGTCCTAGTGTAGAACCTAGAGTATAGGGGTCTTGAGGTGGTGGGTCTGGCCTCAAGGAAGAGACTCGTTGGGCTCTGTCTTGGCACAGCCAGTGGCTAAGGATGTAGTCTGGGAGCTTGGCCAGCAGTTAGCAGGAAGTTTGGGAGTGAATGCACGGTAGGCCCAGACCCTAGGCATACCTTGGGACAGAGCTGAGTCCTCACAGGCCTNGAGTCCACAAACAGGTTGCCTAGCACCATTGGGGAGTCAGCCTGCTGACTCTCTTGATCCCCAACTCCAGTTTGGTGGCTTTTCCATTGACTCTGAGAAGCCCAGAACAGATGATAAGGAGGTGCCCAGCTTCAGGTGCCCTGAGTTGGCAAGGAGGTGGAAACCTCTGTTGGGCACCCTTGGGTGTAGCTTGTGAACTGTTTGTTTGTTTGTTTGTTTGTTTGTTTTGTGAGCTTGTTTTTTGGGGGGAGCGTGCATTTCACAACAGGGTTTGTCTGTGTAGCCCTGGCTGTCCTGGAACTCACTCTGTAGACCAGGCTGCCTCGAACTCAGAGATCCGCCTGCCTCTGCCTCCTGATTGCTGGGATTAAAGGTGTGCACCACCACCACCGGGCGTGAATCTGTTTTAAAGGGAGACTACGGAAAAGCAATGTTTGACCCTTGTGAGGTTTACAGTCTAGTACAGGAACTGGTAGATGCAGANTTAAGCATCTGGGGATTTTGAGCAAAGCTGTAAAGGTTATAGTTGCTCTTAAGACATTGAACTGTTGGATTGGGATGACAGAATACTGGAGACAAAGTGGAGGTGACTGTCCTGTGTCCTGTAATAAACCCATGTCAAACCTTCTCCTAAAGTGCTCACCACTGGCTCTTAGTGCTGCAGCAGGGCAGCAAGGGTTTCTGCTTAACCATTCCTCACCCAGGAACAAGGGGCTCTGAAGGCTTGCAGTGGTCAGGACAGAGGTTGGCATTGTTTGGGCGTCTGACCTGTCTTTCCCTAGGCTGTCATGTGATTTGATCATTGAACGTCCAACAGAGGCTCCACCCTTCTGTTGACAACCCCCATCTGGTCCCTGTGGTGACCTATTGAATTGGTCCTATTAGCCTATCCCCTTGTATCAGGTCACTATGGCTGACTCTTACCATACCCTTGGCCTGGTTGTCAAGNAGGCTGCCTGCCCTCCCAGAAGCTTACACTTACTCTTTGGCTCATGACAGGGGAATGAATGGAAGTGACCAGCCATCCCTGCCAGGTCAGAGATGTCCCTCAGGAAGAGTGGGAATGTGGTGGATGTCAACTCTTTGAAGAGTCTAAGTTTCAGCCCATACATAGAAGGAGGGATATTCTCATTCTCAAGGCTTTCCCAGCATGCAGCTCAAACCCTTGGCCCAGCCTGACTAAGCCTTGTTTTCCTTATCAGTGCACAGTTCCGCAAAACGAGGCAAAGATAGGCCTGGGTCTGCTCATTGCCTACCCACCTACCTGCTGAGGCCAGCGATCTGCATTGTGGTTGTCAGGGATGACGGAAGCCACCACCTAGTGGGGGCAGGAATACAGCTAGATTAGGGCCCCATTGAGTCTGTTCCTCCAGGTCCTCAATTCCCAGCACCTCTGTGGCTGTAATCTTCAAGGTGTGGGCTGCCTACACCTAGCTCAAGACTGCTGGACCACTACAGCATAAAAAGAAAAAAAGTATGACCAAGAGAAACAGGTACTAACAACATCAACTTAATTTTAAAGATNTTTGTTTCTTGTAACGGTCATCTAAGTGAACTCTGACAGATGCACAAGTACAGTCTCTTCTCCATCTATACTCAGTCCACCTCAGGGGACATTCACAGGCAGTGGGCACCTCAGGCAGCTGCACAGGGTCACATGGTGGTGGCAGGTCCAGCACAAGTGCTGTTGCAAATGACCACAGGTGTGTGGCCAGCCCAGGGGCCATCAATGCAATATCAAGTTGGCCCTTTTTTGTGACACTGCAAATGACTATTTTCTTGAGGTCCTCTCATATTTGGAGGTGAGAGGTTCAGGGGGCCTGATATGGCCCAGACTGGCCACGCACATCCCTTCTGGAACCTTGCTGTCTGTAGCAGAGATGCAGAAACAGGAATACATGAAGATGTTNAGATAGTGAAAGCATCTGGGAGAAGAGTGTGGGGGTGAGGGAGGGCACCACTGGGGATGCCATCCTTTGGGCTCCCTCTGGCCTGGAGCCTCCTCCTTTAAAGCTGACTTCTGACTCTGGGTCTACAGCTCATGTATGAACACTCACCTCCAGCCTTAGGCGCCTTGNACCCACTTTCTACCTGTCTGACTTTCAAATGGCCTAGACTACACNCAACTGTCCTCTTAAACACACAGGATGTATAGTGCAGGAGCCACCACACCGTGAGCCTGGCATAGGCTACAACTGCCATATTCGCAGCTGGGTACCTAAGCTGGAAAACACCTAGTGCTTTACCTTAGCCTTGCCGAGGAAATCCATGGGCTCCAGATGCTGTAGGTATTGCCGGGGAGGCTGGAAGACCTCACCCTTGGGGACTTGGCACAGCTGCAAGGGTACCTGGTTCTGGGATAGAGCATGTAAACCTGGGTGGCCACAGCTGTAAGAGCCCTGAGCTTTGAAGCAGAGGGCTTCTTGGGCTCCCATCATGTGTGACACGCTACAGGAAGTATGGGGTACCCAGGCTACCTCTCTCCATGTCCTATAGTTAGTATTGAGGGCATAAGCCATAGAACCTGGCTCCAAACCAGTGTNACTGTGACTGTGACCTGCCCTCCTTACCTGAACTTGGTCCAGGGCAGTGTTCAGGATATCTTGGGCTCCCTCTGGCCATTTGGAGATTGCCTCCACTAAAGTATTGGCAGCCTTGGTCCAGAGCCCTGCCTGGCACTGTGCTGATGCCATGTTGTACAGGACCTAGGAACAAGGGCAGACATGACAGCAGGGGCCAGGCCCCCCCCGCCAGATGGTCCTCATCTGAGCTCCCCAGTCACAGTAGCTAAAGGTTCTTCCGTATGTTCAGCTGCCATAGGGGCTATAAGTAGGGACCAGGCCACCTGCTGACTGCCTGGCTCAATTGTCAGATGCCAAGTGGTCATTCCCTGTATCTGTTTAGCCCTTGCAGGGCCATGTTTTTCTTTGGACTTTTCTGCTTGAAACAGCAGAAGTAGCTCTCCCTTTTAAAGTGTCCCTTGTGCCGGGGTTGGGGTGGGGGAGGAGCTGGAGAGATGGCCCAGTGGTTAAAAGTGTACTCGTTGCTCTTCCAGAGGACTTGGATTAGATTCGCAGCTCCTACATGGTGGCTCACATAGTATTCCCTTGGCTAACACCTTCCTCATTCTATACCCTGCCACCCCCATTAACTGCTCCCTGTACCCTGAGTTAGAGTATGTCTAAGGGTTCCCATTAGCTGTCCAGGGACATTCAGAGCATTCTCGTGGGCAAGAGGGACTGAGTTAANGCTATCCTACAGCCCAGGGACACNTGAACTCACACGATGCTGGGAGCCCCTTCCTCCCTTCACCCTGGAGAGGTACTCACACAAGAAACCCAACTTTGCTGCAAGGAGAGAAACACACCCACTCTCCCTATGGCCCTCTGTTCCTACTATTTCCTCTGGCTCAGCTGCAGAGACTGCTGAGCCAACCCCCCTACCTTCCCCCAAACTGATCTGTCACCTTGTCATGATCTTCAATTCTGTCCTGCTTTTCTCCCACATGAGCCCATGCTGGCTGGCTCCCAAGTGTGTGAGTGGTCCNTTCTCTCCACTGCCACCCCAGCCTCCTTGGGCAATCAAGGAGCTTTGATGAAGACATCTCATTCCACACGGCTGGCCANGACAGTGACACCAACACAAAGGTGACAGCCCCTGGCAACACTCCAGGTTTTACTCTAGGACTCCAGCCAGGACCTAAGACTACATGATAGGACCCCTATTGCAACCCAGACCCATGGCAGAACCTTAGAACTCCCATGAACCCTAGGTTCCCCCAACAGAACCCCAGGGCTGCAGAGAGTACCTCCAAGCCACAGTGACACTACTTGTGCCCAAACTCTGCACACTCACCTCCCAGGCTTGCAATTTGAAGTGCAGACCCAGTTGGGTGTAGTCAATGGTAGCGTTGCCCCTCAGCTGTGCCAGGGCCAGCTGGAAGTCAGACACAGCCTCTTGGAACCTGTGAGCATTAGGGGCTTCTCAATAGCTACAAGGGGGGAGCTGAGGCTCTGAAGGGTGGCTTTTGGGTACCCCACCCATCCTTCTCTCTGTGTCAGCTCTGGGATGCCTGAAGGCAATAGTGATCACCTAGATATTAACACTTCATGGGTACTCAAGTCCGGACCAGTTTGCTTAATGGGAGTTCACTATTCAATTCTGCTTAGCCTCCTGAGCATCTGCTCTCTTTGCCTGACAGGGGCCCATGCTTACACTCCACACCTTCTTCCTACCGTCCTAGGCTCTCCTTTTCTGCCTCTCAGGCCCAACATTATGGGGCCTCCTCTAATCTCTGAGGTTCCAATTCTGGATGGAATCTCTGTCGCCCACTAGATTCTCCACTTCCCTCAGTCAGCCCTCCTGGGCTGATTGGAGCCTGCAGCCCTGAATAGCCTTCCTCCCTTCCTCCTCTTAGAAAGCTGGGAGGCCATCCACATCCTTGGATAAGCCCTGGTTTTCACATCTGCAAATTNGTTACAAACACAGTATTCTCACTACTACAGACACGAGGAGGGAAGCAGGGACGTTGAGAAAGTCACACGCTTGACAGAGACGGGACTGTGTGTGCCCCGGAGCCTAATCAGAGCATCCAAACTGGAGGGGATCCAGAGGGGAGAGGGAAGGAAGTGGGTGCAAGCATTGTTTGCGGAGACAAAGAACCATCCAGCAAGGAACAGGGTCCTGCTGCGCTCACCTCTCTAGCTGGAAATTGGCCACTCCCCGCTGGAAGAAGCCAACAGCCATGCAGGTGTCCTTGGTCACTGCTTGGTCAAATGCCTAGGGACAAAAATGCTTGTGGTACAGCAAACTCAGTAACCCAAGAACCCAATGCCATAAATGCACANGGAAATCTCTCAACTGATGAGGGCTCCTTGCAGCATGTGCCTGCCAAGCGAGAGCCTGGACAGATGTGTTACTGCATAGATATCTCAGCTGCCTCAAACACCTCAGGATAAGCTCAGGGCATATACCTATGGCATAGAAACCCATTTTGTCTACAGTGAGCACAGAGCTAAAAGGACATGCTCCAAAAGGTCAGTACCAGTTATCTCTGGGAGATAGGATTGGGTAAGACTTTTGGCTTTTTAAAATATCTTCTCAGGGGCTGGAGAGGGTTGCTCTTCCAGAGGTCCTGAGTTCAATTCCCAGCAACCACCTGGTGTCTCACANTCATCTATAACAGGATCCGATGCCCTCTTCCGGTGTGCAGGCAGAGCACTCATATACATAAAATACATAAATAAATCTTTTAAAATATTTTTTGGTAGTTCACACAAAATGGCACAGTAGATATCTATTAGAATCAGAAGATTGAAGTCTTCTGTGCACAGGCAGCACAGCTCCTTAAACCAGACACAGAAATGTGTGTCCCCAGCAGGGAAAGCAGCCATCAGTAAACCTGGTGTAGTTTCCTGATCCCGAAACTGGCCAGGTGGACTGACTGTTGAACTGGATCTGACTTGAAGTTTTCACATGCCACAACAACCTGGATATGGGCTGGCTGCTTGTTGCTACATCCAACATTACACATTTCACACTGACAGGATGAAGTGCAACCACATCAGATCTGCACCTTAGTTTTCCTTATTGCAGCTGTGCCACCTGCTTCTTAGAGTTTCCGGGTCTAACTGATATGCCCAGGCTTGCACACATATTACTTTTATTGACTTAAGGCAGTGCCCATTCCTCTTAGGGCAGAGCACATCAAACCCCTCTCTAGTTACAGTGTGAGGAGGTGAGCACTGGATTGGCCTAATGCGTGACTCACTGTTGAACCACCTGGTAACAGAACATTACATTTCCTGTCCTGAACAATAATCTTTTTGTTTTATTTCATTTTTTATTTGTTTTGGGTTTTTTGTTGTTGCTATTGCTTTTGTTTTTTGAGACTGGGTTTCTCTGTGTAGCCCTGGCTGTCCTGGATCTTGCTTTGTAGACCAGGCTGGCCTCAAACTCAGATCTGCCTGCCTCTGCCTCCCTAGTGCTAGGACTAAAGGCGGGCGCCACCATGCCTGACTCAAACAACCTTTTAATGAAGAAACAATTCTGAAGTAATTGTAGGTGCAAATGCATATGTAAGAAATAACAGAAAATNGCTGGCAAGATGGCTCAGTGGGTAAAGACACCTGCCACCATGCATAATGACCTGANTTTGGTCACCAGGTCCCACATGGCTGAAGGAGAGAACTGACTCCCACAAGTTGTCTACTGACTCACACACACAGGTAAATAAGTAAATAATAATTTCAAGAAAGAAATAATAGAAGTGGCCATCTCTGCACAGCCCAATCCTACTGTCGCCCTTGGTCCTTGGGTATCTTTACTTCTCCTCTGTGTGGTATCCAGGTTGATCACCACTATGTGAATGACGGGAATGTCTGAGTTGGAGGCGGGGTGCTGAGGGCTTNTATCACACACCCAGGAATAGCTGTCACTTTGATGAACACGAAGCAGGGAATGCCCTGTCTGCCTCCTCTACAGTGTGCATCCCTGAGTAGTTCTGCTTTGAGAAGCAGGTGGGGAGACATGTGAGTGCTCCGAATTGGGAAGACAGACTGCGTGTGCCATCCTCACCACAGACATCTGCTGAAATCCATTTCCCCACACGTGTACCTTCGGGGGAGAGGCAGAGCCCCAGCCTGCTGACTCTGACCCTGCCTCCGGCCCGCCTTCAGGTATGTCCCTCCCTCAGTCCTGATGGCCTGGCCTGATGCATTTGGCCCATGTGGCTATGTGCCCTGTGCCCCATTCTGGCCTCAACTAAGAGAGATGTCTCCCAACCACAAAGCTCCTACCTGCTTCAGGCAGTCACTAAGAGGGAGCATTAGCGGAGCAATCTCTAGGTAAACGATGAGGTAAAGGGAAGGAATCCCCTCCCCACTTCCAGGTGGCTATAAAGTGGAGAAGGGCGTCCTTTTCCAGGGTGTCCATTGGAAGACAAGGATTCATGCCTGCAGTCACGTCTTCATTTGTATTCCCCTATAGGCTTCCACCAGGGATGGAGGTGGGGGTTTCTGTCACCAGTCCCGGGGCTCTTACCCGCAACGCAGCCTCGAGATCCCCGGCCATCAGGTGCACGCAGCCCATGTTGAAGTAGATCTTGGCTGGCGGCTCACGGACGTCTGAGAAGAGGCATAGCGCGCGGTCCCAGTCTTCGTGTGCCACCGCCAGTACGCCTTGATGCCAGTCGCGTATCTGATCCCCTAGAGAGCTCATGGATCTGGGGACACCTGCTCTGCGGCAAAGGAAGTTAGCGATTCTAGTCCGAGAGCGCAGGGCGGGAGGAGGGTGTCCCACAGAAACTAGGGGGCCGTGGGCCGGGGCAAGGCCTTGGGGCGAGGAAAGTAGAGAGAAGCACCTGGTGAAACCCGACTAATGGGCGCGCAAGACAATGGAGTTGAGACACAAGGTGGTGGAGCCTGACTAGGAGGCCCTAAGCCCCATCCCCGCCCCAGACCCCTCCCTGAGGCCCCGCCTTGAACCACCTAACCTCAGTCCCCTGCACAGGGGACCGGGTCTCCGACCACATAGCCACGCCCCTTCATCCTCCAGGCCTATCTGCCCACTCCCTGGCCCAGCTCAGCACCAATAAGACCACGCCCATCTCCAGATGGACACGCCCTCTCACCGCCACGCCTCCCAGTTCTTGCTTTCCGCCCGATGTGACCGCGCCCCTTACTCAAGCCAGGCCCACCCCGTCTTTTTCACTGCAAGCCCAGAACTTCAATGGGCCCTGGGCCCTCTACGTCTTTTACGCTAGTCAGGAGAGTGTTTAGGGGAAAGTCGTCCGGAAACGCTGCAGCGGTCGGGCCAAGATTCCTGGGACCAGCGTGGACGGTGCACGGCAGAGCTGCCTGCTCACAGGTCTACGACTTCAGGCTAGGTGGGCGGCCTGAAGGATAAGCAGCCCAAAGATTGGCAGAGCTCGGCCCCTGGCCCCGCCCAGTACGTGTCCTTCGGAAGTGACCGCATGGGCTTGACGGCTCCGGGAACGACAAGCTGTGGCAGGAATGGCTGCAATGTGCAATGCGCCAGGGCCCTCAGGAGCCGGGTTGAGGCCTCTGAGTCTGGCGTAGGCCTATTGGTCAATGGTGGTGCAGGCCACAAGGCCTTTCTCCGGTAGTGGGCGCTGGCCTGGCTGCTCTTCCCCCTTGCAAGTGTGGCCATCGGGACTGGGTCTTCTTCCACGTGCCTTTTGTGTGTGTGTGATCACAGCTGCCCAGAAAAATTACCAGTTGGACAGGGCTTGTGTCTTTGTGTAGACAGATGGGGTGGCCCAATATGGAGTCTGCAGGACACATGGAGGTTGATGTCTACCTTCAAACATTCTGTTTGGATGAGGCCCACCCACAGTATATGAGGGTCACACGCTTTCCCCAAAGCTGCTGATACAAATATCTCTGAAATTTTCTCCCTGACCAGGTGTTGGGGCACCCTGGCTTGGCCAGGTTGACTCAGAAGATTAAGTACCACAGCACCCAACCCAAGTAACTAGGATCAACTTGTAACTTGGGCCCCTTCACCTTTCTTGCCTGGTTATTGGTCTCCTTTGCTCAGAGTTACAGCTGGTTCTCCTTCCTGTGTGACCCTGGAACAGCTACTTAACTTTTCATACCCTTCATCCTTACGTGTAACGATAGCAGTGATCAGTTCTCTGCTGGCAAGGCCTTTATGAGAACTGAATGAGATCACGTGGATGGTGTGAGCCAACTGTTGATGCTTAGCAGAGTTTGTAATCCTGAGCTCCCTGAGACTCAGGATTTGTGTCCCTTGGCCTTCTTCTGTGNGCTGAGTTTCCCTAAACTTACTGTCTGGAGTGGGTGGGTGTTGCTAACCTGCCTCCTCCTCCTTTTTGCTTTTTCTGTGTGTAGCCCTGGCTGTCCTAGAACTTGCTATGTAGATCAGGCTGGCCTTGAACTCACAGAGATCCGNCTGCCTCTTCCTCCCAAATGCTGGGATTAAAGGCGTGCACCTCAGTACCTGGCCTAACCTGCCTTTTTTAGGTTCTGGTGCAGTCATTCTGCCCGAATCCCCAGATCCTATATTGTCCCTGAGCAGGCTGGCAGTCTCCATTGTGGGCTTCTTTCCCTTTTGTTGCTCAGTGCTCCTTCCTGGAAGGCCATCTTAACCTCCTCCATCCCTGCCTTCTCACCCACCTGCCCATTTTCGTTTCCAAAGATCACACTTCCTAGAGTGGTCCATAGCCTATATGATGGTTTCAATGGGAATGACCCCCATAGTCACATATGCTTGAGTCCTTGGTCCCCAGTTGGAGCTGTTTGGGAAGGACCAGGAGGTGTGGCCTCATTGGAGGAGGTGTGCCACTGGGGGTCGGGCTTTGAGATTTCAAAAAGCACATTCCCAGTTAGCTCTCACTCTGCCTCATGCTTGTGGTTCAAGCTCTCAGATACTGCTCTAGTGCCATGCCTGCCTACCTGCCACCATACCCCTGCCCTGGTGGTCATGNACTCATCCTTAGAACTGTAAGCCNCAAGGAAATTCTTTCTTCTATAAGTTGTCTTGGTCATGGTGTCTGCACAGCAATCGAAAATTAACTAAGACAGTCCACTTTCTTATGTTGCATGGTTGTCCCAAGTTCTACAAGGATTTCCTCTGATGAACCCCAATGTCAGTCACAGTGACTTCCTCCTTAGCATATATAATGTGTTCTCCATACAGTTCACATNGATTATTATAATGGCCAGGTAGCTTATATTTAAGTGGACAGGGCCCCTATAGGGTAGCAATATCATGATGTCCTCTCCAGAGGTATGCCAGTTAGACAGACACATGGTTTTTGACTCTGTGTGGGTCCTTAGTCCTTATGTGACTGCCATTTGAGTGTCAGGGCATCTTCTGGGAATGATTTCAAATTCACTCATAAATCTTGAAGGAGTGTGGATTATAGAAGTCTGGTGGGATGCAGGCCCCTGTCCACATGTTTGCTGAAGAATCTAAGGAACTGCTATAGCAGCTTCAAAAGCCCATATCTTGGGGCTGGAGTNATGGATGGCTCAACAGTTAAGAGCCCTGGCTGCTCTCCCAGAGGACCCAGATCAAATTNCCAGCACCCACATGGCAGCTCACAACTGCCTATAACTCCTGTTCCAGGGGATCTGACACCCTCACACAGTCATATATACAGGCAAAACACCAATGTACATAAAATACAAATAAATTTTTTTCTTTTGTTTTTTTGTGTTTTTTTGGTTTTTTGTTTTTCGAGACAGGGTTTCTCTGTGTAGCTTTGGTGCCTTTCCTGGAACTCACTAGGTGGCCCAGGCTGGCCTCGAACTCACAGAGATCTGCCTGCCTCTGCCTCCCGAATGCAGAGATTAAAGGCGTGCGCCACCACCGCCCGGCAATAAATTATTTTTTTAAGAAAGCCCTTATCTGAAGCCAAGCCTCAGTTTCCCTTTAGGACAATGCTCAAGGAGATGAACAGAGTATGGGGTCATTTAGCCTCTCCTCCTCTGGCCTTGCAGGGTCTAGAGGGTAAATGGGAGTAAACAGTGGAAGGGTACCTCTAGTGTNTCCTTTGTGTACATGAGACAACTCTGTCCCAGGCAGCACTGGTGTCACCCATTTCCATTGTACCCACTGAGGGCCAGGCCTGGTGCAACCCAGTTACAGCCAGGAGGAACAAGGTCCTNCATTGAAGANGAGACCTCAGCTNTTGATCCTTGAGCTTGGGAATCTCACAGAGTGGATGAAATGGAGGAAAGACATTAACAAGTGTAGGTGAGACTGTGGGGAAGTGGGCCCTGTGTACTGCAAATGGAAGCCTGCAATGACACCACCATCACAGTGAAAAATAATCTAGTGATTCCTCAGATAAATGGAAATGTGTTCACACAAAACTGGGAGACGAGCTGGGCATAGTCTTAGCACTGGGNAGGTTGATGCAGGAGGATAGTGAATCACGGGCCAGCCTCAGGTACATAGCAAGACACTGTCTCAAATAAAAATAAAAACAAGGAAGTGTAGTGGTATTTGCTCCACCCATGACCTTGGGCTATAGGGCCNGAAGAAGGAGTTGCTTCTTGCCTTTGTACGTGACCTCTTAACAGGAAAGGGAGAAGGGTCATGAGTCCCGTTTCCCTGCTGCCTGCTTCCTGGTGTGATCGAACTGCTAGGTGGATTCGCTCCCAGTCAGATCAGAAGACTGTCTACTCTGTTCTGTATTCGTGAGTGTATTTCCTCAATTAACTCTAATAAATTTCCCTAATACTCCATAACAAGACTGGAATGGATTTATCACATTAAGGAAGTAAACAAAACGTATATACAAGTGTTCATAGTGACAGTGTTTATAATAGGGNAAAAAAAGGGAATGACCCAGATGTCTGATAACTGAATGATAAATGCATGGTCCGTAAATACAGTTATCTATTACTCAGCTATAAAAAGTCATGAGGTTCTGACATAGCATGAGTGGACTTTGAGGAGATAAGTCACTCATAAAAACACAGATACTCTATGATCCTGTTCGTGGAAAATATCCAGAACTAGTAAATTCATAGATATCCAATGTAGCTAGAAGACGAGAGGAGAGGAGGCACTGCTGATGGGTGTGGGGTGGTCTCTGGCAGGTGAGGAAATGTTCTTTAGTTGAATCGTGTACTGAGCATGCACTTTCAGAAGGTAAGCTCTACTGTGATTTATGTTGATAAACTGTAGGAAGGTTCTGAGATACATGCAGAAATGGGGAGAGTTTGTGAGTAGTGTGTTCTCAGAGGAGGCTTGAGCCAGGCTGGCTGCAGAGGCCTAGCTGTGCCAGCCAGTTTCCTCAATACCTACCTTGGCCTGGCTTCCCTGTGCCTTTGGAGTCTGAGGGTTGGTGGGTTCTGTTCCTAGTAGGCTCTAGGTATCAGCTCTGTCCCACTGGAATCTGGAGATACAGCGAATTTGTCACTTTCCTCTGTGTTATTGAGAGAGTTGNTGGCCATGTAGGGTTTTGTTATGAGGAAAAGGCACTGGACCCTTAGNAGGAGACAGCCAGCCTTGGCACCATACAAACCTAGCACATCTACTAGGAAT
>LZPO01075853.1:542873-556775 GCA_001675575.1 Neotoma lepida | reverse complement strand
ACTATTTCTTGCTTATAGGTAGCAATTGGTTTTTAATATTGACCTTGTGTAAAACATCTGTGTCAAACTTACTAATTCTAATCTATCTTTAGATTCTTTGAGGCTTTCTACATAAAATTAATCTGTTGTCAATAACTCAGGATATCTTTTGTTTTTTAGTTTTTTGTTGTTGTTGTTGTTGTTTTTTTTTTTCCTTTCCAAGTTTGATGGCTTTTGTTTTTTCTTCTTGCTACCTATATTGCTTGGGGCCATAATTTCATCCAGCGAGGCACACTAACATTGAACCTCACGCCTGTGGATGTATTTTTACATTCTAGTACTCAGTTTAAGACAGTCCCTCTGTCCTGGNTTACGGTTATTTCCTAAATCATGGGCAGAAGTGGATTTCATTTGTTTGTTTTGTTTTTCGAGACAGGGTTTCTCTGTGTAACAGCCCTAGCTGCCTGGAACTCACTCTGTAAACCAGGTTGGACTTGAACTCACGAGATCTGCCTGCCTCCACCTTCCTAGGGCTGGGATTAAAGTGATGCGGAAAGGGATCTTTACAAACATATTACACTTTATTTATGTAGTTGTGGGGTGTGTGTGTGTGTGTGAGAGAGAGAGAGAGAGAGAGAGAGAGAGAGACAGAGAGAGACAGAGACAGAGAGAGACAGAGACAGAGACAGAGACAGAGAGAGAAGAACAACTTTTAGGAGTTGGTTCCCTCTCATCTCATGGGTTTCAGGGACTGAGTTTATGTTCTCAGGTTTAGCAGCTAGAGCCTTTACCATGTTGCCTGCACCAGAAGTGGATTTTATGAATTGCTTTACTACATCTGATGAGAGTCCCATAGTTTTTCTCCTTTACTGCATTTGGGGGCTAAATTTACTGAGGACTTTGCAGCATTAAATTGGCCTGGCTTTCTGGCACAAAACCCATGCACTGTATTTTTACTGGTACCTGTGTGAGGTCTAGAATGGTAGAGAGTAGAGGAAATGGGGAGTGCTATGCCACAGTGCTTTTGCCTGGAGGGTGGGCCCTGCCCAGAAGCAAGCCAAAGCACAGTAGCCTGTGAGGGGCTGGGTCAGTGTGGAAGATCTATCCCCACTGGATAGCCAGTCCTGAATCCTGAGAGCATCAGTCTGGCCTGAACAACAGAAGAGACCATGTGTCTTTAGATGTGGAGAACTGTACTGTGGTCAGTTGTCCGAGTGCTGGGAGGACTTAGTTCCTTTGTAGTTGGCACAGAATTCCTACTTGTGTTTTATACAACTTATCTTGCTGCATGTAAGCAGAAAAGTAGCTGCCTACTGTCTGGAGCAGGGATATGTGCTAGCAGGCTCTTCAGTGACCACAAGTTGGTGATGGGATCAGCCTGGCCACTCATAGAGCAAAATGTGCTACTAACTGAAGGTGCCAGTGAAGAAGCAAGATAACAGAGGTGCCTGTCAGAAAGCAGGACTGTCTNACAGATGCCAGCCAGGTGAGACAGGCCCTGTGACACACAGACGCTTCTTGCAGCAGAGTGTTGGGGTTTGCAAGGTGTGGAACATCAAACACTCACAAAGCTGAAGTGAACATAGTGACCAGTCCTTGGGTTGGTCCAGAGCCTTGAGAAGGGAACTTGGAGCATCCTAGGAGCTGAGGCCTTATTCAGCCTGCTGTAGATGGGGTTCCAGGACCCCAATAAAAGAGAGATGGAAAATTGGACTTTGGAGAGTTCCTAGGAGACATTGCCATATAAGAAGAAACAGCATTGGGACAGAGAACCCGTGTGGCTTTCCTTTCTGAGATGGAGGGCACTGGGGTGAAGGTCAGAGTGTTTTGAATGTGATGGGAGTGGAATGGAGGATTGGTTTACGGTTATGACCAAGGTCATCATCGTTAGGGTTAGTGTTAGGGCATGTTAGGATATTCTGACAGAAGCCAAGAGGAAGAAGAACTGGAGTTTGAGGAGAAGCTGGGTAAAAGCAATGAAACTTGGAAACACAGGGGTTTGGTTAGGTCTGTTGTGTTTCTCAGAGTGGGGGACAGCAGTAGAAATTGGAGTTCATGGTGGTATTGGCTGTTGAGATCATGCACCTCACTATAAGATTCTTGGTTTGGTGTCACCGCCTAAGAACATCCAAGCCCTGAATGTTGGCTGCTGGCATCAGGAAGGGTCTTAGTTTTTAATAGGTCCCTAGGGATGTCTGAAACCACTCAACCTCATGGCCCAGGGCCTCTTAGCAGCATATGAAAGAAGATTTAGGTCACACAGANCTGGCCTGCTGTTCAGCTGCATGGGGAGACAGGGAGATGTCCAAGACCAGTGGTGTCACTGTTGAATAGCAGGCATGGAGTGAGGAGAGCATTTGAGGGTGGGTGACTACTAGTGGTCTAGGAGCAAGGAGAGCAGGAGTAGTTGATTGGGCAAGGTCACTGAGCCAGGGTCCCAAGGGACTTTTAACATTGCACTAAGATGGTCATGACAAGGACAGAAGCTGAACTGTTCCAGAATGTATAGGCCAGACTCTAGTGTNTGAGGTCCAGGCCAGCATGGGATGCTAGCTGCTGATGGAGAATGAAATGGCCAGGGTATATAAGGTCCCTGGTTTAGTTGGACAGTGTGACTTCTCTGGCCTCAATCTCTGGGGCTGGAGGACTCACCCGGAAGTTGCTTTGTTCAAATATACCTGTTGTTTTGCTTTTTCAACTCTGCTTGATCTGGCTTACTGCATCAGCAGAGAAACCTATTATCGTGTTACAGAAAATCTATTAGAGATGACTTCCAAGCCCCATGTACAAATGGTATTCCATGTCCCAAGATGGAATCCATGCTTAGTAAGGTTTTCTTTGATTCCTGGAGTACAAGAAGACAAACTAGCTTCTGTTCTGCACTCTTGGGTATCCTTTGGATGGTCCTAGATGCTCATGCTTATGTTCTACCCCTGTAAGTCAGTCCCTCCAGACAGCCTTGGCGTCTCTTCCATGCTTATGTTATCTTGTCGGATTTTCTTTCCTGGTACTCAGCAGCCATTGCTNGGTGTTGATGTTGAAGCATTGTTAAGTTTTCCCTGAGGTCTGTTCTGTTGTCAAGATCGAANTGATTTTAAAGCTACATTAAAGCCTTATGGGTGCTCTTGGTGTATCCTTTGGAAGCACTGTCCCCACAATGGGCACTGGGAACTACCTTCCCCAGAGTAATGAGTGTGTGGCTTCTNTGCTGAGGACAGCCTACCTGAAGTGGGTGGAGCAGGTCTTCCTACCCTTGAGCGGCCAGATCCTGCTTGTGTATAGATGAGGCTTTGCTTAGGGAAGGTGTTTGGTGGAGGTAGGTGACATCAGAAACCCAGATGAAGAAATGCTTTCCCAGCAAGAGTTCCAGGCCATGCCAAGTCCTAAGAGGCAACTAGAGGTCAGAAATGTGAGCGAGGTGATGAATGACCCTGAAGCCTGGGAATCCAGGCAATGGCACGAGGCCCAGGTACCATTCAAGATGCCTCTTAGANACTCACCTCCACCCTGGAGCCCTGTCCTGCAACCATTGGCTCAAGGCCAAGTTTGTGGCCTAGGCTTGGCTGCCAGTGGGACCCTGGGGAAGTCACCAGGGCCTATGTGGTGTCTCATTAGAACCAGAGTAAGGAGACATCTGAGCTGGGAGGAGGCATGGCCCCTCCACAGTGATCTTAGGAACCACGCTAGGTTTNCTGTCCCAGTATTAGAGTGGCCTTCCTCCAGCCTTTGCCCTCCTTTGTGTCCTGAGTGACTTACCATTGGGCTAACAACTCACTTTAGTAGGGACATGGCTTGGCTTGCTGTAGGGATATGGAGACACCTTGCTCTCCGCAGCCCAGGGCCTTGAGTGGCACTGGATTCCAGTGCTGTCTCACCATCCTCTAGGAAGTTTGGATCCTCTTTAGTGTGTGGTCTAGAAGTCTAACGTACAGTTAAGGTACAGTGGTATAAAAGCTGAAGGAACAGTTTACNTTGCATTAGGTAAGACCACAAAATGTGTCTTCTGGGAAGTACCCCCTAGGTGTAGCTGGCGTGAGAAGAATTTGACCAGATGTATTCCCAGTGCCTAGGCACGGACTTTGTTCTTTGGACATTCAGCATTAATTTGTTGGGGTANAAGGCAAATCTGATAGGCCAGCCCAGAACAAAATCTTCCTGGGCTTTTCCTTCCTGTGAGCAAAAAGGTGGTCATTGTTGCTCACCTTGTGGCTTCCTGGAGAGTGGAGCTACAACTGCTCTGGCAGAGCTGGGCTGCAGCATGCAAGCCCCTGCTGCAGATCTTAGAGCTGGGCTGCAGCATGCAGGTCCTACTGCTGCTCTCAGAGCTGGGCTGCAGCATGCAGGTCCATACTGCTGCTCTCAGAGCTGGGCTGCAGCATGCAGGTCCATACTGCTGATCTCAGAGCTCTCAGAGGAACAAATGGCGGCTGCTTCTATCTTGGAAGCATTGGCACTCTCCCTGGGTCTGACCAGCAAGTTCCCATGCACTCTGGGAACTCCGCCTCTTCCATCCTGTGGAGTTGCCTTGAGTTTCTGGTGGGGTGTAGAACAGTGCTGTGTCTGTGAATTTGCCTTCATCCACNTATCTTGCAATTCTGAGGAATGATCCACCAGAAGCTGTCATGGCTCAGAATAGTCTTGGCAGTGGGTGTCCACAGTGATAAGGTACAGCCAAGGTGTCCGTACAATGCCAGCTGGCTGCATAGACCCTACTGCATAGGATCACACGGGCAGCTGTTTTAAACCCTTGNTGGTCCTTATATGCAAATGGAAGCCAGGGGCCATGGGGATACCTCGCCACTCTTGTTTCAGCTCTTGATTCTGTTCCCAGCTCTGCAGTTAAGGAGTTAGATCAATGACAGGCAGTGTCCGGTTCTGGTGCTTTCTCTTCACCCTCCTGATCCAGGTATGGCTGGCACATAGTGATTTATGAGNCTGTGACCATCACGGCCCCTCAGACAAGTGCAGCCCTTTGTCTGGCCTAGAACAAGCTCCTGTCTTTATGGGATAATTAGTGTGGACAATGACCAGGGCCCAGGGCCTTGAGGCTCAGTGGAGCAGAACGGAATCTCAGTGGCATGAAAAGTCATGGGGAGGCAGGGATGGTGGCTGAATAGCCACAGTTACCTTCTGAATAGATTAATTTTTAAAACCTCTGTGCAAGTGGGGAAGGCTGCAAGGGGTCTCTGAGGAGCAAAGTGACAATGAGGTATTGTGACTCTGCAGCTCTGGGAGGAAGCTTGGCAGGGGTTCGCTGCACTGGATGACCCTCCAGCCAGACTGCAGGACATACGCTCCCTGGAGGCTTGAATGGCCCATGAGCTGCAGTGCTGGCTGCAGACACAGCCACACCCACAGTCGGAGCAGGTGAGAAAGTGAGTCATTGCCCCCTGCCATTCCCCGTGTTCTAAGCTCCTTGCCCAGACCAACCAGACCTCATGTAGCCCACTGCAATTGCTCAGGGTGAGTGTGTCTGAGAGCACCCGGGCAAGGCTCTGCCTGTGAGCATGACTCTCAGCCTCCTGTGAGCCGTGTAGACTGGACTCAGTCCCCTCACCTTCCCACCGCCTTCTACCTACTGGCCCAAGCCAGAGGTCCTGAGCTCTCAGCCCAGGCCTGCCCAAGCTCCAAGCCTTTCCCCAAGCCAAGTACCACATCCTGATGGCCTCCAGACAGTCAGTTTNGGGTATTCCCGCACAGCTCAATGCTGACATATTTGCAGGCGGTGCAGTCAAGGTCCTCACCAGAGCTCCCCCAGGCTGGTGGAGTGGTGGAGTCTGTGTCCACGAGGACACAGACAGGGAGCTCCTTCCTGGTTCAAATCCACCATCTCTACTATGAGAGCAAATTCAAAAAAGTGCGTGACCCTGCATACTTCTGGTGGTCTTCAGGAAAAGGNGGTGGGACTCTCTTCTACCTCTTGGGGCATGCNCTCAGTAGGGCAGGCAGAAGCCAGATGGAAGCTGTTCNTAACACCACTATAGATAGGGCTGGATGGAGCCAGAGGAGCCCTTCTGAGGATGCCTACTAGCCCGTCATGCTCTGATGGTTCAGTCTTGCTGTCTCTTATACACATCTAGATGTGTATAAGAGACAGGGGCTGGATGGAGCCAGAGGAGCCCTTCTGAGGATGCCTACTAGCCCGTCATGCTCTGATGGTTCAGTCTTGCCAAGAGCATGTGTGACATGCAGCAGCTAAGCTGCCTGAGCTGGCACACAGCTCTCCTCACCTTTGACCTTTTGTCAATTGATAAATCCATCTGTTTGTGTGTACTAGGCATAGCCTCAGCCTGAGCACGGCAGNAACAGCCCAGACAGGAACAACAGAAGGACAGAGACTGCCCAGTGTGTTCTGCCCTGTCATCCCTAGGTCAGCAATCTCTGAGTAAGAACTTGTGGGCTTTGGGCATTGTGGGTTCTGGGTCACCTTTGTTAGCACTGCCGTCTCTGGTGTGAGCCCAGGAGNTTATGAGAGGGACACCCAGTCCTAAAATTCCATATTCAGAGTCCCAGNCCCAAGAGGTTCAGGTGGTGACCAGGTGTGTATGAGGCACATAGAGATGGAGAGAGGCTTCTGGTCGCTGCTACGGCTGTGGTAGCATCATGCAGCCCAAGATACACAGATCCCAGCTTGTGGTGGACTAGAGATGCCTCAAGTGCGGTATGGTCCAGATGTGCCAGCTGTACTCAGTGAGGCCATTATTTTAGGAGGCCATCATCGCAGGCATCTTCACTTCCACCTTGTTGCTGTTGAGATTCAAAGATGAGCACGCTTCAGGGACAGTGCCCTGGGAGGTCACCACTCTTACTGCTGTGATTTAGGTGTTAGGCACCAGGAGCCACCTGGGCCTCTGAGACCTTGNTTGGCACTGGGAGGTGGCCCATGTGTCAGGAGCACCATGACCCACATAGCTTCATTTCCTGTCACACCTGCCTCTCAAAAGTAGTGAAGGGCACTGAGGAACCAAGATGGCCACACACCCAGGAACAATGTGGGGTTGGGGGCCCCCTGAGGCCATTCTTGAGGCTGAATGGCGGCTGTGCCTGGAGAGAGTGCAGGGAGGCAGAAGGCAAGCTAGTGTTTCAGGAGTCTTCTGTTACACTCAAGCTTTTCAAAGAGTGTCTGGGGCTGCTGAATGTGCCTCTCTTGCTCTCCAAGGCAGGCATCCTACACAAAGGGGGCTCTTGTCCCGCACAGGCCCCTTCTGGGAAGAAAAGCCATTGTCCAGGAGCAGGGCCGCCCAGCAGGCGGTGCATGCTCCACTGCCCACCGCCGAGCCCGTCCAAAGGGGCCCCATTCAGGCCTGTCTGCCCGGATTAGCAGGGACTCACGACTCAATGTGCTGCGATATTTCATGTCGAGGGCAGCGGCTGGCTCTGGGCAGAATCAATGCCTGCTTTTGTCTGCTGAGTTATTTTATTTACATTTTTAAAACAGCTTATCAAGGTAAAAAGATAGCTTTGCAAAAAAAAAAAAAAAAGTGTTTGGCTTCGGGCCGGCACAGAGGTGGGAGGCTGGGCTGGCACTGGGGTCCTAGGCCATGCAGTCTGGGCCTCAGCCAGCTTGGGCACCTGCCCAGCCCTCCTGCCGTTAGGAGTAGGGGAGCAGGAGAGATGAGATGTTTCCAGAAGCTACCATCCTGACCCCTCTGTATTTTCTTGACTGTTTTCCTGAAAGCCACCAGGCCTGAGGTCTCCCCAGGACTGCCCTGACCCAGCTGGCTGTACAGCTCTGAGTGTCCCTCCTGGGCAACAGAGGTCAGGAAAGAGTCCTGTTACCCCCATCTGTCCCCAGCCTAGTCCTGACCTCTTCCTCCTGTGGAACCAGCATCAAGCCCTGACCAGTTTCTACCATGCCTTTTCACTGGACAGGCAGACGATCCTCCTGCACGCCTGGGCCTGCCAAGTCACCCACATGACCAAGCACCCTTTGTTCCATCATTACCTGAGAGAAGATTCGGCACAAATGGCCAGAGACCCATCCTAGGCTGGTCTGACCACAATGAGAGGCCACAAAAAACCCTGAAGCTCAAAGTAGGCCAAAGCCAGGGGGCTTGGAGGAGGTGGTTCAGGGTTCTGCTGCCTCCCCGACCCCCAGTCAGCTAGGGTACCTGGCAGTAGCTGGATAGGACTGAGAAAGCTCCTCCCTGTCTTAGCCGCTACCCAGGTAGGCTATAAAAAATTAAAATTAAAAAAAATTTTAAAAACCTCCCCCCAAACACCCCACTAATAATATCCCCCCACAGGTATACACTACCTATGGATAAAGGGGCTTAAAACCTAGGAATGCTNGCCACACACCAGGGCCACCTGGCCACCAGAGGGCAGCCTAGATGTATGGAGAGATCCTGCCTAGCACACAAAACTGTAGCCTGGCTGTGCTCCGCTCTAAGTGACCCCCTATAGAAAGAATTAAGGGGCACTACAAACCCCCTGGGTGCTGCTTGGTCAGCCATGTATGTCCCAGTCTACCTGACAGATGAGTCTTGAGCCTACACACCTAAGCATAGCCCACCCTAGGACCAGCCTCCCAGTCAGGGGCTTTGGTTCCCATTAAGGGCTGGGTTTGGGGAAGACAGATCATCCTGAACATTGCTAGGACATATAATAGTGCAGTTGACATTGTGGGCAGCCCCAGAACCTTCCCGCCCAGCCTCCCTTCTCCCCGAGTCACTAGCAGAGAGCCTGAACCCACAAACAGAAGAGAATAGCCTAGTCNTTGGCTCTCCCTGTCCCTGATGAAGCCAGGTCAGGCCCAGAGAAGGGAACTGTGAGTGGTCATGATGGAAATATGATGTGGGTACGGGATGCTGGGCATCCCTGGTTTCCTTGGGATCCTACAGTTTCTGGAGGATCTGTGGTCCAGAAGACACCAAGGCCCTCGTGTGGAGTTGTACCTGGTGATCCCTTCACTCCCCCCTTAGCCTCTCCAGGTCAGAAGACCATCTTCATGTCCTGAATTACTCCTCAAACCATGCATACCTTCCCCCTGCCCTGAGACCATCCCACGCCCTGTGCCCCCTGGGGCCTGGTGAGGCCAAGTCCCCTGGACAAGAGCCAGCTGTGGAGGCCCTGGGTCAGAGCAGAGGGGAAGCCCAGCCCGAACCCCTTGGGCTACATGCCGCTAAGCCTTTCCCAGGCCGCTATTTTGGGCTCTGTGAGCCTTGGGGGTGGGGTGCCAGATAGCTTCGCTGCTGCTCTTGTTGGTTATTTTTGCTCATAATGGGAGCACGATATATGGAAATTATTAATAGCATCCCAGGCTACGGTACGTGCTGGTACTCAGGGCCAGCGTGTGCTCTGTCCAGTGGTGGGAAGGTCTCAGCAGCACAGCAGGTTTAGGGGAGTCATCTCTCTGCTACACCCACTCCCCATCAGACGCTTCCCAGGCTGCGAATGACCACTACCTCCAAAGCAGTTGGTTTGGTCATCTCAGGTATCCATGACAACTGGGGAGGGGGCAGGGATCTGACCACAGGCCTTTACATTTTACCTCCCTCTCACTCCCCAACAGGGANTGGTCTTGGAGTGTGTGTGNGGGGTGCTGAGTCTCTTTAGATGGAGCTGAGAAGGACTATGGCCCCAGGAAGCTGATATGCACCTACACCCCCAAATCTCCAAGCCATATGGTGCACCCTGGTCCCTCTGCTGCATGTACCCGGGACTGCCTATGCTGCTCTTCTGGACCTGTGGATGTTCCTGGGAGAGATGACATAGGTCACTGTGGGTCTCTTGCCCCAACTGCCTGACCCTTACAAGCCCTGAGTAGAACTCTGGGGAATCAGATAGATGGGTAAGTTCTCACTGCCGTCTGTTCCAACCNCCAGGGACTGGGTTGGTGTAGTGAGCTTCCTGCTACGAGACAATATGGTTCCCAGTGCCTCAGCCCAGCAGCAACTGCTGGACATAAGAAGACCCTTGACTGTGCCTGTGGTGACCAGTGTCAGCATACACGACAGGACCCTCTGTGGCACTGTGCCCTTGACTGTGCCTGTGGTGACTAGTGTCAGCACACACGATAGGACCCTCTGTGGCACTGTGCCCTTGACTGTGCCTGTGGTGACCAGTGTCAGCACACACGATAGGATCCCCTCTGTGGCACTGTGCCCCTCTCCCAGGCACGTGCACTCACTCTCTGTGTTGCCAGGCAATTGTGCTGGGCAAGAAGTTGAAGCTGCAGCCTGAGCTGGATATTGAAAAGGTAAATGTCTTTCTCATGCAAATCATTTAGGTTCAGACTTGGATAAAACCCAGGTCTCCAGAAAGAGCGCTTGGTGGGGGTTGGGAAGAATCTCTCATCACCAAGCTCTGGGCTTCCT
This sequence comes from Neotoma lepida, assembly GCA_001675575.1. Classification (NCBI taxonomy): domain Eukaryota; kingdom Metazoa; phylum Chordata; class Mammalia; order Rodentia; family Cricetidae; genus Neotoma; species Neotoma lepida. The sequence goes on along the minus strand of LZPO01075853.1, from coordinate 546,477 downwards.
CCAAGACTCAGCACCAGGAGGGCAGGGCCTAAGAGGAGGCCATGGAGTGCCCACTAAGGCAGTGACCAGGAGGCTTCCACACAATGTGCAGCGGCCACCAAGCTGTCTTCTTGTTGTAGGGAAAGCCCCAACCAGGCACAGCAGTGCTGGAGCTTTGTTCCATGTCACCTAGAGCCTGAGATTTAGCTGGGCGTGGTGGCACACACCTTTAATCCCAGCATTAGGGAGGCAGAGGCAGGCAGATCTCTGAGTTTGAGGTCAGCCTGGTCTACAGATCCAGTTCCAGGACAACCAGGGCTACACAGAGAAACCCTGTGGGGAGGGCAGTGCTGCTGCTGAAACTTTAAGGTGGGCTGGGCTGCGGGCTGCTCAGTCCAGAGCTGCAGCCACTCCTGTCCTTGGAACAAATGATATAGACTTGAAATTTGTGCCCAGCAGCACAAATCCGCAGTAGCTCTGAGGACATGACAGGGCTATGGGAGGGTTTTCGCGAATCCAGCAGGATGTACCCAGCATGTGGGATCTAGGGCCAAAGGCTGGGGCTCAGCCTGAGCACTGGTCCTCTGCTCTGTCCCATATGAACTGAGCAGCCTGGCAAGTGTGTCTTTGGGCTGGAAACAGTCAGGACTCTTCTGCAGAGCCCTTGGAGGGGTCTGTTCAGGTCTGGTTCTTGGGAAGTAGCTGGTTTGTTCCAGAGCTGTAGCCCAAGTCTCCTTCAGGACTTCTCCAGCAGCCTGTGGGTGCTCTNCATGCTCTACATACCTCGAGGAGATGTCTCTTCTGCCAGAACGACAGCTGTCTTGTCCCTGCCTCTGCCCAGCTTGGTGAGCACAGCTGGTGGCACCTGAAGCTCTTGAAGTCTCTAATTCTTGGTGACACCAGGGACAAGGCTTTGGAAGCATCAGCCTGGGGACAAGGCCCACATGTACAGATATGCAGTGCAGGATCACAGACACTGAGTATGGGCTGGAAAGAATGTACTACTGACCTCTGTACATTGCCCGAGGGNCCCAGATACTGCTTGACTTCTGCTTGGAGGCTGCTTACGAGGGCCATAGCCAGGCTCTTTCAGTTTTCATGCTCTGGGTGGGAGGTAGGGACGTGGTACTGACTGTGTTTTCTTGCAGAGGAGCACCCCCTCTGCTGCTCCAGGGCAAGTTGAACATTATTAAGCACTGTGTAGCTATCTTCCCAGGGCTCCAGAGGAAGCTGCTCACCCTCTTGGATTCCTGGTACCAGCCTGGCTTTGACATCATGGGTGTTGCCAAGTAAATCCCATAAAGTCCTAGTAGCCAATGCTGAGTGGCTTCTTAGGAGCTCAAGATGAGGGCATCCGGAAGCTCTCATCTTGAGCTCCTCATCTCTGCCAGGGCCACCGCAGATAGCATAGACAGGTAGCTTCTTCAAGGAATATGTATGAGTCAGAACACAGTCCCCACTCCACAGAGGGCACCACTAGAGGAGGCTGGCCTGTTGGTAACCCTGGCAACGTCCAGTAGCTCTTTCATTCATTCATTCCTCTGATGAAATTTTCTCTAACACCCAGTATTTGACAGGGTCCCCACAGGGTGTGGATTTCCTGGAGTCGTGTGTGTGTGTGTGTGTGTGTGTGAGATAGAGAGAACGTGAACATAAATGTCTTGTGTATGTGCACACATGTGAGCGCAAGCATGTTTGTGTGTGGTATGAGAGTATATGTGCCTCTGTGTGTGCTAGTGTGTGTTAATATTTGAGTGTCTAGTGTAAATGTGTGTTTTTGTGTCTCTGTGGCTCATATACCTGCGTGAATAGGTTCACATCTGTGAGTATGTACACCTGTCAGTGTGGTATGAGTGTGTGCACATGAGTGTGCACATGCCATTTGTGGTGTGTATATTCCTTTGTGTATGTATGTCTCTGTATGTGCACATGTTGAGTATGCACGTGTGTCTGTGTGGTTCAAGGGAGTGCCTGTGTGAGGGTGTATGTGGGAGAGGGAGCTGAGGTACTCCCGAGGGCTGCTGCATCTGGGGAAGAATAACCCACTGTGTTCCGATTGCTGGCCTGGGTAAACAGCACATAGGTCTGAAGTGCCTTGCCTGCCTTCCTCAAGCAGCAGTATTGAGACACCTTCAAGCCTATGAAGCACCTCACTTGAAAGGCAGGAAGTTGGACTCAGTCAGACCTCCTTGGACTGTCCTTTCTGACCTTCCTCCCTAGGACTGGGGAGTGGCCACTGTCACTTCTGAGTTTCTGCATCCTAAGAATGGGGCACTATACTTGACCTACAGAGCGGTTCTGATCCATGTGAGGCAGATAAAGCATTCAGGGCCAGGCTGAGATGGGCAGATAATGAGCTGCCCTTGCAAATTTACCATATTAAACAAGCCAACAGAAAACACAAAGCCAGTGAAGGAGCCTGCTGCTCAGCGGGAACCAGAGCTTCACTGTGGAGAGAGGGGACGCATGTCTGTAAAGAGGATGCATGGGGAGACACTGTGGGATTAGATTTAATTGCTGATATTGGTTTAAGTTAATAGCTTAACATTTTTTCCTAGCTTTGTTCCCTAGAAGTCTAGATGCAAGGGCATCCCATAGTGACGAGTGTGCCTAGCAACCAGATCTGAGTTTCTAAATGCTATTTACCAGTAAAAGAAACAGGGACCGTGTAGAATAGACTGAATATCAAAGTGACGGTGCTTTGAATGTTTAAAATACATGAATCTGGGGCTAGAAAGATGGCTCAGCAGTTGAGAGCACTGGCTATTCTTCCAGAGGACCAGGGTTCAATTTCCAGCACCCACATGGCAGCTCACAACGGTCTGTAACTCCAGTTCCAGGGCATCTGACACCCTCACACAGACATACATGAAGGCAAAACACCAATGCACATGAAATTAAACAAAATAAAAATTATTTTAAAAAAACACATGAATCCATNGTGGTGCTCAAGTGAAATGGAAAGTTCTTTGTGGTGTCCTAGATACATGAAGGGGATGACAAGACACTGTCGTTCTCTGCGACTCCCAAGGAAGTAACTGATTCAGGTACAGATTGTTAAGAAAGAAAAAAATAAAAATCCAAATTACCAACACAAGGTTAGNAAAGGAACAACAGGTGTTGAAATGGTNATGTGGACTTCCTTTGCAGCTTAATGAAAATGTATTTGACAGTTTAGACATAAGAGACCAAATGCTTAAGACAGTTTAGGGGGGAAAAGATAAATGCTGAGCAGTCCTATTTGTTAAATGAATGGAATATGTATTTTAAACCTTTTAAAAAATAATTTATTTATTTATATTTTATGTGCATTGGTGTTTTGCCTGCATGGATGTCTGTGTGAGGGTGTCAGATCTTGGAGTTACGGACAGTTGTGAGCAGTCATATGGGTGTTGGGAACTGAACCTGGGTCCACTGGAAGAGCAGCCAGTGCTCTTAACTGCTGAGCCATCTCTCCAGCCCCATATTTTAAACTCTTGTCACAGACAAAGGACACTCTAGACTAAGATGGCATGAATTCTTTCTAATATTTGGAAAGAGAAATCACCCCAATTTTATGTAAGATTTTTTAAGAGTGTTGAAAGGACACAAGTGTAGTTTGCTTTATTCAGCCAGCTTAAACTCA
>LZPO01075853.1:444142-462744 GCA_001675575.1 Neotoma lepida | reverse complement strand
AAGCAAGCACAGGGGAAGAAAGGCAGGAATGGCAAGGGCCACAACTCCCTCCAATGTGGCAGCCACCAATACCCACAGTGGAGCCTTAAAATCCAACGACAGCCACACAAAGCCCTTCCCATGTGGAAAATGGCAAATGATATGCCATAAGCTTGAAAAGCTCACGNCTTCAAACTTAGTAACTCCTCCAAAGAAGGCAATATAGCTAAATAATGGCTCATGTCAATTACAGGTTGAAAGACAAAACCTTGATGGATTAGGTTAAGGAAAAACATCAAAAGTGATCTTACCTATTTTTGTCAAAGTAGACTCTAGAAAATGTGAATGACTTACACAACTCACTTTATCTTTCTATTGACTAGTGCTAGCCTACAGGAAGCCAGTCACAAAGTCTTGACTTAAGGACTGGCAAGATGATTCAGTGGGTAAGGGCATCTGCTGCCAACCTGACAACCTAAGTTCAATTCCTAGCTAGGACTCACATGGTGTGAGAATTGATTCCTCCAAGTTGTCTCTTGACCTCCAAACTACATGGTCATTCACACACATACACAATAAATAACAATAAAAAAAAAAAAATTCTCAGTCAGGCATGGTGGCATGCCTTTATCCCAACATTTCGGAGGCAGAGGCAGGTGGATCTCTGAGTTCAAGGCCGGCTTGGTTTACAGAGTGAGTTCCAGGACAGCCAGAGCTACCACAGAGAAATCCTATCTCAAAAACAAAAAACAAAAAAAATCTTCAACATAAAATATGCCAGTTATGGGCTGGAGAGATGGCCCAGCAGTAAAGTGTACATACTGCTCTTCTAGAGGAGGTGGGTTCAATTCCCAACACCTACATCAGTTGGCTCACAAACAGATTCCAACTCCATGGGCCCCCTGGCCTCTGTGGGCACATACCAATACATGTGCACATACCCATACACAGACACATAAACACATAATTAAAATTAATTTTAAAACACTTTAAAGATGCCACTTTTTTTCTTGTTTTTTTTCCGAGACAGGGTTTCTCTGTGCAGCCTTAGCAGTCCTTGTCTGTCCTGGAACTCACTCTGTAGACCAGGCTGGCTTCAGAGATCCGCCTGCTTCTGCTGGGATAGAAGGTGTGCACTGCACCACCACCACCTGGCTAAAGATGTCACTTATGAGCTAGACATAGTGACCATATCTTTCTTTAAATATAGCACTTGGGAACAGAGGCAGGTGGATCTCTGTGAGCTCAAAGTCAGCCCAGTCTATATAGGGAGTTTCAGATTAGACAGGGCTACAATGTGAGATGCTGTCTCAAAAATAAACAAATAAACAAATAAGCAGATTTGAATTTTAAAAATGTCAACATCAGTAATAGGTAAAAAGTTAAATTCACTGTTTTCTTTTGGGGTTTGTTTTTTTGTTTTATTTTGTTTTTGTTTTTTCAGACAGGGTTTCTCTGTGTAGCTTTGGAGCCTTTCCTGGAACTTACTCTGTAGACCAGGCTGGCCTCAAACTCACAGAGATTCACCTGCCTCTGCCTCCTGAGTGCTGGGATTAAAGGTGTACACCATCACACCCGGCTTCTTTTTGGTTTTTTGAGAGGATATCTGCTACATTACTCAGACTAGCCTCAAACTCACAGCAATCCTCCTGCCTCAACCTTCTGCCAACCAACCTTTCCCAGCTACATATATAAGCTCATTCATATAGAAACAGATTAACATACATACTCAAAGGGAAGAGGCAAGGAAGGAAGGGGCTGGCCACACATCCCTGGGAGTTATCTGCCTCACTCTGACTTCCTCACCTCTCCCTGGCGCCTGGTCTTGGGAGAAGGGCTGAAGAAGTTGTGCAGGACAGACAGCTCTGTGCTGAAGAGCGCACTCTCTTTCTCCAGGATATACTGCTTCAACAATGGTGAGACTTCATCACCAAAGAGTGCTTGGTTGTCTTGCCAGATCTGCCTTTTCACTTCCACGGCACACGCTCGGTACAATTCCTTGTCAGCCATCACCAGCTTCAGCTTCTTCTCAGGAACCTACACAGCAAACACCACAGCTCCCTGCAAGAGGTGCCTGTGTCCCCAAGTCTCCCTCAGGACAGGGCAAGAAGCCTCAGCTGCCCACAGAACCTGTAGAGCCCAGCCACACCAACAGANGGACTTCCAGGTCTTAGCAGGTGAATTCAGACATCCAGAATCCCTACAGACCTCTCCCAGGAAAGACCCACCCTCCAACTCAAGGGATAAATGTGTTTCCACGTGGCTCATCCAGGGGCAGTCTGTGATACAGAGAAGATGCCCAGAGCTTGCTGGAGGCCAAGTTCATAAAACTTTCCAGGANCTAAGCAACTGCCTGCACCAAAGTGATAGTCTGACCTCCACCAACCAAGGGCNTGGGGCTGGCTAGCTAAGCAGTATGTATCACAGGCTCACTGACCTCCCTTGGGAGGACTGGCTCCACAGCTCTCACCTTAGGCAAGTGTTTCATAACACACATCACCACTGGTTGTAGGGATGGCATCTTGACCAGAGAAAAGCTCTTTTCCAGAAGGTCTTCCAGCTTCTTGTACCTGAGCAGATTTGCACAGCTGAGAAAGTGGGTCTCCACATGCAGACATACAGAGAAGTCTCCTCAAACACATTCCAGGTCGTATCTACAAGTACGACTGTGCAGCCATGGGGGCCATAAATGCTACCCACAAAGATAAGCAGCTCCCCAGTAAGAGACCCACCTCTCCTCTGCCTTTCCCTCAGAGGCGATAGCTGACACTCGTTCCAGCAGTTTGTCGCGTAGCTCATCAAACACTGACTGATGGAACTCCAGCCGCGGTGTCCCGTGTAGGTCCAAGAAGGGCAGGGCCGACTGCAGGGAGGGCAGCAGCACGCCATTCTCTGTCTGGGAAAGCAGAGGGTCAATGCGTATGCATTTTGCTTGGCCGCAGCCAAGTCAGCACGGGCACCATGGATGCCCTGAGTACACAGGTCAGCGGTGGTAACCGCGAAAAAGGAGAAAACACTCAGTTACTCAATGGACTCCTAGTTCAGGACCTTCAGTGCCTCCATCCAAGCGTCGGGAGAGCGCAGAATTGTGTCCGGCTTCCCCAGCAGCCCGGCACCCTCCTGCCCACCTGAAATTGCTCAATGGCCTTGAGTGGCTCGGTGCAGTTGGTCAGGGTCTCTTTCAGGTCCTCGCCATTGGCCACGCCCAGGTCCTGGAGCCCCGCGAACATGGCCGAGGCTCCCGCTGCCGCCCGGCTGTGCACCCCATCCCCGCCGCGCTCCCCTGGAGCCGTCGCGGACGCTGAAGGAGCTCCAGAAGCCCTCTCCACGGTGCCACGGGGACCCCCCGAACCCCGCTCGCCCGCACCCTCCAGCGTGGCCAGATCGCCCGGCAGAGCCGCTTGCACCGGCCCACACCTCCCACTTCCGCCCTTCCCTGCCTAGGTCCAGCAGCCAATAGGTCCCGGGAAAACGCGCCCGCCACGCGGAGGTTCCGGGTAGCGACTTGCTACCCAGTAAGAGGTAGTGAGACTGTACGCAAGGGGCGGTGTCGGGATGACGCAACCACCTCTCGAGAGGCCTTGGCTATTCTAGCCGCAGCCGCCAGTGCCACGAAATCTTCTGCCTTTCACCTCGTCTGCTCCCTGGAAACCAGAACCCACACTCTGAGCCAGCAGAGGAAGAGGGTGGAGTGGTAGCAGGCCTCTCTGGACGTGTGGTAGAATCACCTACCTTATGAATTTCAAAACTGACTTGTATCCAAGTACATTTTTATATGACTATTGATATAGCACTCTTTTGATGTTGAGAATTTTTCTTCTTGTGCCCACAGGTGTAAGGCATAATACGTGATCTTCACAAAGCTCGCATCACTGCCTTCATTTGGACTGAAATCTGAATATGCCTCTAGTGGGTATGCAGTGGGAACTACACCTTCATTATAGGCATGTGACGATCCATATTTGAGCTATCGTCCAGGCTGCACAGTGTCCCTTGTCCTTNGCAGTAAAAGAAACTGCCTTGGCTGGAGGGCTCTCAAGCTGTCTGGTGTGTAAGCTCTTGTGTTCAGCATTTAGCTATCTGCAGCCTCCCACACTGTTCCAACCTCACCATTTATCCCACCAGCCTCCTGCACACACCTCCAAACACCACACCNTTCTTTTTCATGTGCCTTTGCTGCTGAGGTTTACTCTGCTACANCTTCCCTCCCTGCTGCCCATCACATCCTTGCCTATCCTCGGAAGCTGGTTCTCTTACTGTTTCCTCCAGGAAGCCCTAGGCAGACTTCTTGTGGGGCCCTCAGCCTGACTAAAGGGTGATAACTCCTGTTCAAATGTCTGCCACTAGGATGCCTAGTNATGTGACTATAAACAGAGCTCCTATTCCCACTGAGGCTGAGTTCCTAAGGCCAGGGCTGCACATCTCTGCCCCTGTTTTTGCCAGCTGAGCAGCTCCACACAGGGCCCTGTGGCAAAGGTCCCATCACCCTAATTCCCCACTGGAATATTTTGGTTCAGCCACCATCTGGTGCAGTCAGAAGATACACACACAGCATACTTAGACTGTTGTTGGTCCAGGGCTTCCACTCTGCAAATGGGGTGATGATGACAACCATGTCTCAGGGGCGGTGCTTCAGGGGTAAAGCACAGACAACCACCCCTACATGACACCAAGGCAAAACTGCAAGAGTGAGCTCTCAGAGGATGTCATGACAGCTCAGTGGGTGAGTGTGCTTGTGGCCATGTCTGAAGACCTGAGCTGGATTCCTGAAGCTGACATTGTTCTAGTTCTCTGACTTCCATGTGAATGCAGTGGTACATATTTAAAAAAAAAAAAAAAAAAACCTCTGGAGGAACCCTTGTTACTGTTGCAAAGGACACCATTGGGTTTGGTTCCCAACACTCACATGGTGGTTCATAACTATCCACAACTGCAGTTCCAGGGGATCTGATGCCCTCTTCTGACCTCCTCAAGCACCAGGCATACATGTGGTATACAGACATACATGCAGACAAAACATCAAAGCATTCATACACATAAAATGAAATCACTTTTTAAGTGAATTCTGGTTTGGGGTTGGGGGTGCACCTTTTTTTTCTTGAGACAGGGTCTGTTTAGACCAGGTGGCCTCAAACTCAGGTCCCCTGCCTCTGCCTCCTGACTGCTGGAACTAAAGGCATGCGCCACCCTCAGCAAAGATGCACACCTTTAATCCCAGCACTTGGGAGGTAGAAGCAGGCAGATCTCTGTGAGTTCAAGGTTAGCCTGGTTTGCAAGACAGCCAGGGCTACATAGTGAGAGTCNGTCTGGGGGAGGAGAGGAAGAAAGAAATCAAAGTCAGCTCTGAGAGCTGGAGAGATGGCTCAGCAGTTAAGAGCACTTGCCNCTCTAGCGGGGGGACCTGAGTTCAGTTCTAGCACCTACAAGGTAGTTTCTAACCGTCTGTAACACCAGCTCCAAGGGATCTAATGTCTTCTGGGCACTAGGCACACACGGTGCACATACCATACATGCAAGTTAAACACCATACACATAAAATAAAAAATTTTGACGTTTCTAAGTGAGGTCTGTGCCTGGGTGAGGAAGAAAGGATGGAAAGGGCCCTGCTATCACTAGCTGTAAGGTGAGGCGCCTGCAGGGGGCTCCTTCTAAGTAGGAAAGCAGGCCAGCAGTGCTGAGGGAACCAACCAGCAGTCAGCTCCTGCAGGGGTAAGGACTGAAGGCTTCAGGCTTAGGTTCTCAGAACATAGGTTACCAAGCCCAGTTGAATCCTCATGTTAAGGCTCCAGGGAAATAAGGGCCNGTGTCTGGTGAACTGATTGCCTCGGTCCTGCCTAGTGGGCTAGGCAAGGCTATGCCTGTGTGAAGATGGTAATACTCCTGCTTCTGGCCTCCCACCCTATCCCACTACTTCTTCAGCTCAGCAAACAGCCTGACCCTCAGGTAGATNCTGGACCTTGGGTGACATGACTGGATCAGGTTGTCCCACATTGCCACAGGATCCTTTTCCTATTCTATCCTAGGTCAGGAAGCTGAGGGTTAGTTCACAGGCTGCCATTTCAATTCTGAAGAAAAGAGCACCATGCAGGAGCAGAGAAAGCCAGAAATACCAGGAAAGCAAGAAATACACAGGAAGCCACATATTCAAAACAGCTCATTGTGCAAAGCATGGGCAACCAGAGACCACAGTTCAGAAGAATCATTTGCATCTTAGTATAGTAGGGGGAGGAGGGCTCTGCGAAGACTCTTTTTGTTGCACAGTGTAAGCCAGAAGAGTGGGTGAGGGGTGTCGAGATGGTCCGAAGGCCAGGCTGCAAAGAGTTCCAAAGGAAAACCTCAGGAGAGGTCAGCTTTGCAATCTATACCGGATGGGCCTACAGTGTGCAGAAGGGGCCTGTGTCGTGACGCTTGGGTCTGCGCACTCCTTGGATGACTACTCCAGGCGGAGATGGGAAGCGTGAGTTGTAGCAGTCTTCCACGTAGTAGGCAGCCGGTCCTGGGGTTCGAGCTGCAGAGAGAGTGAGCTGACCCCTAGTCCTCACTGCCTTATCCCCCTATTCAGCCCAAGCTCCACTCCACCCTCAGGCAGACCAGGCCTCTTTTCCTAGGCCTCCTTACAGGAGCTGACCCAGGAGAAAAACGCGGGGGAGCGACTCATGGAGAAGGCAGGTGAGCGTGTACTCTTCAGACGGTACCCAGGAAGGATGTTATAGGTGTTGGGGCTGGGTCGCTTCTCGCCAGAGGGCTGTGAGGCAGTCAAGAGTGGGGTATAGGCACAAGGACCTCGGGCTCGTAGCATCCCTGGGCGGAAATGACTCGCGGGTATCTTAACAGAGGAGCGGCGGCGGCCTCCAAAGCTGAAGGCCGGGAAGGCAGGCTGGCTCTGCGGCCTGTACTCGGCGGGCGATGGCCACTGTGAGGAGTCAGGATGCGACCCAGGGCTGTAATCTCCTTGCCTTAGCTTTACCCCATCCTCCAGGCCTGACCCTTGATTTTGTTTTTGATCCGCTTAGTTCCGCCCATCACCAAACCCAGCCACGNAGCTCCTCCCTCCGGCCCCTCCGACCAGCCACCTGACCCCTTTCCTCGCCTCTTCCTCAGCTGCAACACCCCTACCTTCCTCAAGGAAGGCCCTCACCATCTTCTCCCACCCTTACTCTACCTGGCCCACACAGCGTCTCTACCTTTCGCTCTCGATTGAAGTCAGCCTTCTGCGTGTAGGGGCTTTCACTTTGGAACCACAACGTCTGCCACGCCCTGCGGCCACCACCCTCTGCAGTGGGGCAGATAGTTGGTGGGGAGGTCTTCAGGGCAGGAGGCCCCCCATTCCCCAGGTATAGGCAGGGTTGTGGGGACATGCACCTCGACCAGGGTACTTGCAGCCTATGGTGTAATGGGGATGTGGAGAGGACTCCCGAAGAGACAGAGACGCATTGGGCACCTCATACTTGGTGGGGCCCGGGACATCCAGGTCAGTCAGGATCGGAGGGCGTCGCTCTAGCACTGGTGCGAAAAGCAAGCTCTAGACCTATTTCTTCCCAGAAAACTGCTTTTACCTTATCCCTCCCCATACTGGCCTGGGGTGGGAATAAGGTAGCCAAGAATCTCACTCACACAGCTCCCTCAGGGTNCCTGTGCAGATAGGTGTGGCCTCTTCATGGGTGCTCATTTTTAACTTAAAGCCATTTGGGGCCCTCTTCATCTTTGGGGGCCACATCTCATCCCAGGCTGCTTCAAGCTCCTCGCCGCACCACAGCACAGCAGCCTCGGGCCTGCAAGGAAACCATCAACCACTGTCCACCTGTCCCAGTGGCCTTTCCACCTGAGTCCCTACCACCCTCTGAAATTACTGAGTAAGATGAAGAGGTTGTTGACTCAGGGGGCCTCGGGTCCAGTGTTTGCCTCCATTGATGTAAAAATTTGCCAGGAATTTCACAGCCTTCTGGTCAAAGTTCATTCTGGGTCTTGGGCTCTCTTACCAGAGGGCACTGCTGGGTTCTGTGACCTCACTGTTAGGTCATGCCCCTCCCCTCTGTTGCTGGGAGCTCCCTAAGAAAGGAACATTGTCCAGATCAGGAGGGACTCTCCTACAAGGCCTCCATCCTCTGCCTTTCTCCCTACCTGCTGAGACCGTCACCCAGGTCAGCCTTGGTCAAGACAGGCTCTAACCTGTCCCAACCCTTTTTTCCTCTTCTGGGGGTTTGGGTCCACTCTAGCAGGGCTTCTGGGAGGTCTGGGGCCCCACCCTAGGTGAAGAGGGGGCAGGGCCTGTGAGTACATGCCAAGTCCTGCAGTATGGCTAGGTATGAGTGAGGGCCAGTTAATAGGAGAAAGACAGTCAGGAGGAAGCGGAAAAGCAGCTGCCCCCTGGAGCAAACCCTGTTGTGGGGAGACAAAGCAAAGTAACTCGGGCCTGCCTTCCGAGTCAGGCCAGTTCAGGCAGGGCTAGTTATAAGTACTTGTCTTCTGCCTCTGCCTGCAGGCACCGAGGCCAGAAAGCCAGAATGTATTAGATGAACTGGGCTGTGCCTAGATATACAAAGGAATACTGAGCCTGAAGAAGCAGGAACCCATCTGGGCATGAAGGCCCTTGCAGAGTGACCTCTGGTNCTGGCTGGTCTGGCTGTCCCAGCCCTGACCTTGGCCCCAGCACTTCCCAGGCAGCACTCAGACAAAAGATACCTTATCCACAAAGCCTCCTCCAGCCCTCTTCTACCGTGACTGGGCCTCTTCCTTTCTGGATCTCTCCCTTTAGCACTGGTCCTGATTGACACTTCTCTGGACAGATGGATGGAGACATGAGGAAACAAGTTTGATTTGGACAAAGGGATCACAGGCTGCCCCGAGCAGCCTCCTGCATTGCACTGTGTCCTTTGAGAACATAATTGATGGTGTTAAGGTACCTGGTGTGAAGGGTTCTGAAGAAGTGCTTGTTGTCATTTAGGTAACTCCAGTCCCTCCCTGCAATAAATATTGCTGTGGGGATACAGATGGCTCAGTAAGTAAAGTNCCTGCTGTGCACTCTTGAGATCCTGAGTTGGATGCCCAGTATCCACATAAAATCCAGGTGTGGGCCTCTGCCCAGAGGTCATTGGCTGGCCAGTTGAGCAGAACTGATGCACTCCCAAGTTCTGTGAGACAAGCCATATCTCAAAAACAAAAGCCAAAGATGGGGAGCAATTGAGGAAGAATTCCAACACCAGCCTCTGGCCTCTAGCAAACACACTCCTACTGCTGTGGAGCTGTGCATGGTGGCCACACCTGTAATCCCCAGCCCTTGGGAGTCTGAGGCAAGAGTATGGCTGCAAGTTCAAAGCCAGCTTGGGATACATAGCAAGGAAAAAAAACATATAATTGTGATGGTGTCACACAAGTATATTTTCTTGCTTCAAGAATGATTTAATGTATATGTATGTTTTGCCTATATGTACATATATGTGTTACCACATTTAAACCTAGAGATGTGGTGGTCTGAACAGGGCATCAGATTCACCTGGAAATGGAGTTACATATGGTTGTGAACTACCATGTGGGTGCTGGGAGTTGAACCTGGATCTTCTACAAGATCAACAAGTGATCTCAGCTGCTAAGACACCTCTCCAGTCCCCACCACAACCACCACGTATCTTTGGCTATTAGTTTCAGAGCACTTCTCTAGGGTGGTGAGAGCAGTGTCTTGTTTAGACTTGATCTATATTAGCAAACTGTGCTCCAAGTGTACCTCAGCAACCCACACTAGAAACTGCCATTATCAGCATATGATCAGCATTTATTTGATTCAGGAACAACTGTACCTCTTTGTGTTTAGAGGCTCTGGGCTTGTCTTGTTTTCAAACATTTGTGTTTATATTTGCATTTTAATATGGGGGCTAATTTTTAATGTTTTATTTCATAAGATTTTTAAAAAGATTTATTTTATTAATTATTTTGGTTTTTTGAGACAGGGTTTCTCTGTGTAGCTTTGGCTANATGGAACTCACTCGGTAGCCCCGGCTGGCCTCACAGAGATCCACCTGCCTCTGCCTCCCGAGTGCTGGGATTAAAGGCGTGCGGCACCACCGCCCNGCAAGATTTATTTTTAATGAGACTCTAAAGCAATCATCTGAATTTATTTATTTTTGGTTTTTCAGACAAGGTTTCTGTGTAGCCCTGATTATCCTGTAGACCAGGCTAGCATGGAACTCAGAGATCTGCCTGCCTCTGCCTCTTGAGTTGTGGGATTGAAGGATTGTGCCACTACCGCCCAGCTGTCTTTAGTATTTTTAACTATGTCTATGTGTCTGTGTGTAGGTATGTGCACTTGAGTGCAGATGCCCAGAAGCCAGGGGAGTTGGATTCCCCTGGAGCTAGAGTCATGAGATGCCTGATGTGAGTGCTGGAACTCAAACTAGTGTCCTTTGGGAGAGTGGTCTTCCCCTCTGAGCCATCTCTCTAGCCCTTCACAAGTCTTTTATGTGGACTTATCTGTATATAACAGCTGTTGCGAAGTTTAGTCTGCCTTCCATTATTGCTTATGCTGATTTCCCTTTTATGATATATTCACTTTTATGGTTATAAAGTTCTTTCTACGAGCTAGGGACATAGCTCATAGACATAGCTCAGTTGTGCTTTCTGTGCAAGTTATGTGGGCTTTAGTATGAATCACCAGCACACACACACAAAAAGCTTGTCTTGGTGGCATGCCTGGGCCATTAAGATTGGCTCAGTGGGTAAAGGCACTTGCCACCAAAGCCTGACAACCTGAGTTTACTCCTCAGAACCCACATGGTGGAAGAGATAACCAACTCCCNAAAGTTGTCCTCAGCCCTCCATAGGAGTGCCATAGCACATGTGTACACACACAATTAAAAAACTGTTTTATAAAGCAAGTGTTGGGGAGGAACAGACGGATGCATCCCTGGGCTCACTGGCTAGTCAGCCTAGCTTAATCAGTAAGCCTCAGATACCAATGAGAAGAACCTGCCTTAGCAAAGGTTGACAGTGTTAGAGGAACTCTAGAACATGACCACTGGGCTCTGCATAGCTGAGCATGTCTGCACACATGTGCAAAAACAAAGGATTTTTGTTATNAAATAGGGTTTTATTTGCTAGAGTGTGTTAGTAGAAGTCAGAGGACAACTTTTGGAAGTAGGCTGTCTCCTTTCACTTGGTGAGTTCCTGGAATTGAACTCAGTCTGTCAACCTTCATGACAAGCAGTCTTTACCTCTGAGCCATCTCACCAGCATCCAAGAACTTTTTTTTTTTAATTTTTAGTTTATGTGCATTGGTGTCTTGCCTGCATGTATGTCTAGGAGAGGGTGTCAGAAGCCCTGGAACTGGAGTTACAGACAGGTGTGAGTTGCCATGGGAATTGAACCTGGGTCCTCTGAAAGAGCAGTCAGTGCTCTTAACCACTGAATCATCTCTTGAGCCCTGAAAGTTCTTTCTAATTAAAAAAAAAAAACAAACAGAAAGAGGATTTGTTAAATATAAAAACTTTAATGTCTTACTACAGGGGAACAAGCCTATTGGAGAGTCTATACAGCTGTCATCTGGGAAACCTGACTCAGTGTGACTTCATCAGTGGAGAAGGACTAGGGTAAAGAACCCCACCATGAAGCAGGGACTGCTTGTCAGTGGGTCTTGGTTGGCCTCGGGGTGTAGTGAGAGTCCAACTTCTTTCCATTTCTGGCTCCTGAGCTCTGGGTGGGTGGGGCTTCCTTCCAGGACACACTGCCTNGCTCAGGACACCTTCCTAGCTCATCTTTGAGCCAGAGATGCTATGGGATTGGGAACACTCACAGGGTTAACAGATGGCNGCGTCCATAATGCTGTCCCCTTCACAATGGTTACCAGGCAACAGGTCTCTTTTCAGGGAAGGAAGGTGGACACAGAAAGGGCTGAACCAGCAAGAGCAGAGNCAAAGCAAATGACAGCTACTCAGAAACACAACCTCTTCACTCCAGAGCCCCACTACATCCCTGGGTAAGAGCTGGGAGCTCTACAAGAGAGGTTGGGGTTGGGAAAGAGGGATGAGCAGTAGGGCTGGGGTTTAACCTGGACTCCAGGAGGCTGAGGACCAATGCTGAAGAGACCCAAAGCCAGAATTACCAAGGAGCNGAATAGAGACCACTGGGGCTAAAGAGCTCTGGGACAGGAAAATTCTGAAATGGAGCTGCAGATGAAGGCCTAGGCCTTGCCCTTCCCTGTGGCCTAAACCTGAATGCAGTACTAGGTGGTCAGAGTGTCTGTCAAGGGCAAAAACTGGCAGCCAAACAATCTGGCCGAGACTGGATAAGCAAACGCTGGACTTTCCCTCCATAGGAAGAGGTGATTTAGAGATGGAATAAGTGTAGTCCAGTTAAAAACAAAAACAGACAAGGTATTGCCCAGAAGTAGGGTGCCTAGCATACATATGCAAAGTCCTGGGTCTGATCTCCAGCACTGCAAACTAAATAATAAAATAAAAAACCTCCAAAGAAAGTGTGTGTGCATACCTACCCAGACCCAAGTGCAACATGGGACATAAAATAGGGGGAAAACTGAAGGACCTATACCTCCTTTCAACATTGGTCACTTTTGGAGGTGTCAGTAGGGTGAGGGATAGAGTACTGAGAATGGTTGGGTGCCAGGCTGGAGAGATGGCTGTGCTGTTAAGAGCACTTGCTGGTCTTGCAGAGGACAGAGGTTCAATTCTCAGCATCCACATGGTAGCTTCACAACAAACTATAACTCCAGTTCCAGGGGCTCCATCACCCTCTTCTGACTTCCACAAGCACTAGACACACATGTGATACACAGACATGCATGCAGGCAAAACACCCATGCACATAAAATGAGAGAATTGCTGAGTGTATGGGTCCACTGTGGAGAACAACCTGATAGTAGTGATGACAGTGAAGACCTGGCGTGTTGTCACATTTGACACATGCTACCTTGAGTTCTAGGAGTCACAGAAAGTGGGTGCTTCCATTACTGTCACCTAAAGTGAGCAGAGGTCAGGTAACCTGCCATGGCCCAGTGCCTGCTAACTACCAGACAGGAGTGGCAGCTCCCCTGCTTTTCTCCACAGCTATGCTGGTTTCTATCCTCAACTGCGCTACCAGGTGGGGAACACCTATGGCCGCACTACGGCACAGCTGCTCACAGATCCCAGCGTACAGAAGAGCCCCTGCTCTGTTCTGTCACCTATGTCCAAGCCCAAGTTCATCGAAGACTTCAGCAAATCTAAGCCACCATGGATTCCCTGCAGGGACCTGACAGAGCCTTACATCCCCCACTATACCAGTGAGCTTCAGGTCCAGGGTGGGACCCCACCCAGCCCTGCCTCCACTGGGGTTCCACCCTCCTTCCTATATGGCTCAAGAGCTGCCTTGTCTGTACAGATCTGAAACCCTTCAAGAATTTTGAGATCCTGAGCCAGCTCCCACGCCAGATGGACATCCAGGGGCCGCCACAGGTAGAGAACATATCCAAACAGGTTTCACTGCCTGCAGGCTTCATGCCTTATCCCCCCTACCCACCATTCCCTCCAGGCAAAAAGGGAGAAGCTAGAGGCTTGGGACACCCAGGTCTACTGCTAGCATATGGCGAAGAGGCCTGGAAGAACGCAGCACCTGTTCAGGAGACCCCAGGGAGTTACCAGGTAAGTGGGGACGCCCTGGCCTGGGTCCCATCTCCAACACACACAGGTGGAAGCTGTGTAGTCATTTACACTTCCTTGTTCCAGTTATACCACTGCAGGAGGGATGAGTACCTGCCTCCACATCCCCCACAGGAGACACTAGATGTGGGCAGGTATCAGCGACTACCCCAGCTAGACCACCCCAACCTAATCCAACGCAAGGCCATCTCAGGTATGTGCTGGGTGCCTGAGCTGTTTCCCATGAGGTTCTCAGGGTCCAGATGAGATGGTGAGAATAACAAGGCTTGCTTGCTGGTCTCCTTCCTACCCTGAGAACAGGGTTTGGCCTCATGCTTAATATTTTTTTCCTTGAGCCAGCCCAGCTGCCCCCATGAGGAGCTAAGTTTGCCCCCAAGAGTCAGCAACCAACCTTTAGGGATGGAATGGGCTCAGTGTTTCTTTCTGACACACTTGGGAGAGCCAGGGAAGGACCCTGACATCCACCCATCTCCAGGCTATGCTGGCTTTGTCCCCCGGTTTGCCTGGGTGATGGGGATGAATTACCGTGATGGAGTCACACAAGCTATGGATGAGTTTGACAAGAACCAGGTAGGAAAACACAGGCCCAGCCTGCTTCCAGGTGCCTAAGCTAAGCTAGTTCTGCTTCCACTCCCACCTGTAAGCATCCATTCCCAGGGGTCATCCTTAAGGCCAAGTTTGTTGATGCTTAGGGCCTTTTCACATCCTAACAAGGGCTGATTCCCTACCCTGGTGAGAGGGGTTGGGTGGTCAGTCAGATGGCGAAGAACTCCCAGAAGCAAGATCTTGGTCACCCATGTCGGGAGACAGCACTTCTCAACATATCCATTTCTCCAGTTCACATTCAGACACCCAGTCTGTGCTCTGGGTGAAAGGCTGCCCAGGACCCACTGGCCAAGCACCACCATCTACAGAAGCCAAGGCCTGATTCCTTTCTACATGGGCTTCATCCCATGTGAGTACCACTCCGTGCCAGAGGCCCATAACCACTTCAAAAGGACAAGATTATACTACACACCAAACCTAACAGGGTCAAATGGCTGGGGTTCTGCTTTACCTGCCACATTTGTTGATAATCAGCTGTTGGCCCACTGTCCAGAGTCCCAGTTTTCTCTTGGATTAACTACCCAGTCAGTATGGGCTCACCAGTCCTTCCCGTTAAAACTTACAAAGCCAGCAAGGTTACTTCATGCCTATTTGAAGAGGGTAACAAGATCCTAGAGAAGCTGCTGTTCCTAGCCTGTGCTGACTTCTCCCACTGTGCTAATCCCAGGAACTCAGCTTAAGCCTTTCTCCCTTGCAGCCATGCAGGACAACTACGCACTGACATTCGGTAACAGCACCCGAAAAGCCTATCAGAAGGAACTGGAGAGGCGAAGCCACACACTATGAATTGCTTTAATGGTGGTATCTGTACAAGTGATGTCAGGACAGGACAGCAAATGCACAGTGGACATGGCTAGCAGACAAGCTGTGAATGAATAAAGAGTTCACACTGCTCCCATGCTTTAGCTGCTTCAGACAGCTCTAGGCCACCTCCTCCTCAGCCTCCTCCTCAAATTCTCCCTCCTCCTCAGCTGTAGCNTCCTGGTACTGCTGGTACTCGGACACCAGGTCATTCATGTTGCTCTCGGCCTCGGTGAACTCCATCTCATCCATGCCCTCACCCGTGTACCAATGCAGGAAGGCCTTGCGTCGGAACATGGCTGTGAACTGCTCTGAGATGCGTTTGAACAGCTCCTGAATGGCGGTGCTGTTGCCNATGAAGGTGGCGGACATTTTTAGGCCCCGAGGTGGAATGTCACAGACAGCTGTTTTCACATTGTTGGGGATCCACTCAACAAAGTAGCTGCTGTTCTTGTTCTGCACGTTAAGCATCTGCTCGTCCACCTCCTTCATAGACATGCGGCCCCTGAACACAGCAGCCACTGTCAAGTAGCGCCCATGGCGGGGATCACAGGCAGCCATCATGTTCTTGGCATCAAACATCTGCTGGGTGAGCTCGGGAACTGTCAGGGCTCGGTACTGCTGGCTGCCACGGCTGGTCAAGGGAGCAAAGCCAGGCATGAAGAAGTGCAGGCGAGGGAAGGGCACCATATTTACAGCCAGCTTCCGCAGGTCAGCATTTAGCTGGCCAGGGAATCGCAGGCAAGTGGTTACCCCACTCATGGTGGCGGACACTAGATGGTTCAGGTCACCATAAGTGGGTGTGGTCAGCTTTAGGGTTCTGAAACAGATGTCATAGAGTGCTTCGTTATCAATGCAATAGGTCTCATCTGTGTTTTCAACAAGCTGGTGTACTGAAAGGGTGGCATTGTAGGGCTCAACCACTGTGTCCGACACCTTGGGGGAAGGTACCACACTGAAGGTGTTCATGATTCTGTCTGGGTACTCCTCCCGGATCTTGCTGATAAGGAGGGTACCCATCCCAGACCCAGTCCCCCCACCCAGGGAGTGGGTCAGCTGGAAGCCCTGCAGGCAGTCACAGCTCTCAGCTTCCTTCCTCACAACGTCCAACACCGAGTCAACCAGCTCTGCGCCTTCTGTGTAGTGCCCCTTGGCCCAGTTGTTCCCAGCCCCACTCTGACCTGTAAGAGAAAACAGCTGGTCACTAACTAGGTATGTGCCCAAAAGGCCAAACGGTGTGAGGTTGTCACCTCTAAAATAAAGTGAACAGACCCCTGGAAATAACACCACAGCAACCTGCCGTGTGTTTTAAAAAAAAGAAAAAGGAAAGAAAATAGGAGGGGGCGGCACCAGAGCCAGACCAGTCAACACTTCCCTAGGCACCCCAGCCAATATTCAAGGACAGCACCGGGACCCCGGCCACCAGGTCAGGTCAGGTTAGCTCACACTCTCTACCAGCAACTAGCCCTACCGACAGACAGACCTTCCTCCCAAAGCTGCTTCGACCAAGGATTGGAATGACTCAGAGGTCAGGAAAGTGTTACACCTGGGCAGCCAGTCAGCCCCTTGACCTTTGAGCCTCAGGGGGTAGCAAGCTCCGCCCACACCCCCACCGCACTCACCGAAGACGAAGTTATCAGGTCTGAAGATCTGCCCGAAGGGCCCTGAGCGCACCGAGTCCATGGTGCCCGGCTCCAAGTCCACGAGCACAGCACGGGGCACATACTTGCCACCTGGTGGGACAGGGGGGACGTCAAGCGTGGTCAAACCGGAGGGGTGACCGGGAGGATGGACGGGTTAAGAGGCGTCTTACCGGTGGCCTCGTTGTAGTACACGTTGATCCGCTCCAGCTGGAGGTCGCTATCTCCGTGGTACGTGCCGGTGGGATCAATGCCATGCTCGTCGCTGATCACCTCCCAGAACTGCAAGGGACTCGGGCGTTAGCTGAGTCACGGCGGCCGGTGCGCTCCAAGGCAGCCCCGCCCCGGATGGGTGCGGCAGGCCCTTCCCCCCACCCCACCCCACCCCCGTCTCCAAAGCGCCCGGGCGACGGGTCCCTAGGGCCGCGCACGGTCCGCCCCCACCGCCACCAGCCACCGGTTCTACGTCCCGGCCCAGCGTACGCCGGTATCCAGGACGCAGTGAGAGCGCCGCCGCTTCCGCCATCTTCCCCGGCTGACCGTCCCGCTGGCGCCCGTCCCGCAGGGCCCCAGCCGCTTACCTTGGCGCCAATCTGGTTGCCGCACTGCCCAGCCTGCAGGTGCACGATCTCCCTCATGGCGGCGGCGACTGCGGAGCGGCTGCAGAGGAGGAACGAGCTGGGAGGAGCAGGCGCACAGAGTGCTACAACCGACGCTCGACCAGCACTTATATATCCCTCAGAGCCCGCCTTCGCAAGCCTAGGATTGGGCTCCCAGAACGAGGCCCTTGTTTGATTGGCTATTTTTCCGTCAATCGAGTGGTCTAGGGCCCACCTTCCCAACGATGTACGCTCACTATTGGTCCGTCTTGGCGAGGGTTCTCCCTATCGCAATCCCCGCCCTGGCACCGCAGTGCTCAATTCATTGGGTGTTTCAAATGATTGATTTGCACCCCCATTGGCTGCCTCCTGGGAGCACGCCGAAAGCCTGACACTATTGGCTGCGCTGGGTTGGCGTCCTGGTAACCGCCGCAGTGCAGCGCGCGGGCGGGACGTGGAAAGCAAGCTTCCGGCCGAGAGGGAGGGAGCCTCTTTTCAGAGTTTTCTGGCCTCGCTTGGTATGAGGGTCTGGTGCTGCTGCTGGGGAGAGAAAAGAGCCTGAGGCATTGCGGTCCCGGACACATTGCGGTCCAGCTTGGGGACTTGCAAGCTGAGGCGGATTGCAGCCATGAAATCCGGTCCAGCTGGGTCCTCCCGGGACGCACTGGGCAGGCGCGGGGTCTGTTTGTTCCCGGGAGGGCCCTCCCCCCGCCCCTTCGGCTGCGCGCCGTGTTGTGGAAACCAGCTGGCCTGGAGCCGGTCTCCTTGGAGCCTTCGCTCTAAGTGCGCGCAGAGCTGCGTGGAGACTGCAGGGCCGGGCATGCCTGGCCATGACTCTAGGAGAGGGAAAAACAAACAAACAAACGTATGGAAGTTAAATTAAGTCCCTGCCCTGTAATGGATCGCTTAGAGAACAATACATTTATATATTTCTGTAAGTTTGTTTTCTGAGGTGTCAGGTTCAAAGACCCCCTGCCCTCAAAATGGCAGTGCTGACATTGTCCTAAACAGACTTGGCCAGGTAAACAAGCCTGAAAGGTTTCTGTTTACTAGAAAAGTAAATATCTTAAGGTGTTTTCCGTTCACCAGGAACTCCCTCCCTTAACCTTCCCCCCAAAATCAACTCTGCCAAGGCATGTAATTCTGAATCAATCCTTTTCCGCCATTTGCTCTTTTTCCTCTCGCCCTCAATGGCCTTGGCAGTTTAATCCCCAATAATTCTCTCTGGCCACAGAGCTAATTCTGTTGTTTCTCTGAGCCAACATTTATATGAGGCAGGGTCTTCTAACCCGTAATCTGGAATTCAGCTGAAGGAAATTCTGCCTTAGTCTCCT
>LZPO01075853.1:412440-428506 GCA_001675575.1 Neotoma lepida | reverse complement strand
CATTTCACGGGGCGGGACCCTGGGCAAAGGGTGGGGCCGTAGGTGGCCTTGCGCGCGGGCCCAGTGGGTGGGTAAGTGAGCAGAGCCCTCCCGGAAAGGGTGGGCTCATTCCTTTTTCTGGCCACAGCTACCTGAGTTACCCTACCATGATGCCAAGATCCCACGAGACGCCTCCCCGCCACACCCCCGCACCTGACCCCTTCTCTCACCTGGTCTTGATGAAGGAGCCCTGATGTGCGCCCTGGG
Source organism: Neotoma lepida (assembly GCA_001675575.1). Classification (NCBI taxonomy): domain Eukaryota; kingdom Metazoa; phylum Chordata; class Mammalia; order Rodentia; family Cricetidae; genus Neotoma; species Neotoma lepida. Next base: position 428,260 of record LZPO01075853.1, on the reverse strand, counting down.
TTCCATAGAGCTGTAAAGTCTGGCCCGGCTTTGGCTCACCAGGAACACTGTTCCCTTCGTCTGGATTGTACAGAGAGGGACTGTGGCCTGAAGAAAATCTGGACTGTCCAGGGTCAGGCACAGGACTCAGTGTTGGTCACAGGTATGGCACCATGCTGCATGGTGGCCATGAGATAGTAGAGAATGGCACTCTGAATATGAGGACACCCTGGTCACCAGCGTGTCCTTTGTCCTTTCCTCAGGGAGGGCTCCCCTGAGGCAAAGGTGTAGTCCAGGTAGAAGAGGACCAGGTAGGAGGAGGAATGCGGCCTCTGCTGGGTGGGGTCAGTTTAGCACATAACTGAGACATAGAAGCACGTGCTGACCTGACGCGATACAAGGAAGGGCTANTCCACCCTAGGCTGAGGTGAGTGTGCTCAGTGGGCCCTCCACCCAACACGTGAACTGCCAGCCTGTCCAGTTGTTTCCAACTCTCCACCTTCGGTCAGTGCACTGGCTGAGCCTCCTTGCGACTGCCCCAGCTCCCCTCTGTCCACTCCCCTGGTATCCGCTTAACCCCTTATCCCTTTTACTGTCATATCGCCCTCTTTGCGCTGATGAGTCCTGGGTGCAGTGTNGATACCTCAGTGAGTTGGAAAACTCCGGGCGTTCACACAGGGGGTGTGTCGGGGTTTGGAGTGAAAGGACCCTGCCCCTTCAGAGCTCGAAAGATAGACGAGACACTCGTGGAACGCTGGGACCCCTGCTCGGGCACTGTGAGGCTCAAAATGTGAGGGAGTAAAAAGTGAAGGTCTCCCTTAGAAAATTCGGCGGAGGGTTCGGGCCCTCGGAGTGTCAGCCAAGAGGGAAGGGGATGTTGGCTACACGGGGATCCTGACCCGCCTGTAGCTAGCTGGGAGGTCGACCCTGGGAGCAGACGCCAGGCCAGGAGTGGATCGAGGGGCGGCTAGGAGACTGGCCCCGCCCCGTGGACCCCGCGCGGGTCCCCAGACGGGGGGTGGCGCTGCGGGCGCGGGCGAGCGCCGCGCGCACTGCGGTCCCCGCGCCTCCGCCGCAGAACGCGCCACGCTCCGCACGCACCTGCCGCTGCCGTCGTCGCCGCTGTCGCCGCCGCCGCCGCCGCGCCGAGCCTTGCGTCCAGCACCAGCGCTCGCGCCCCTGGGTGCCGCCTTCGCCCGCCATCGCCCGAGGTCGCTTCTGGAGCCGCGGGAGCTATCGGAGCCGCTCGAGCGGGAGAGCCTAGGTGCGAGCGCCGCACCCGGGCCTGCCTTTGAGACAACCTCTGCTGCTGCGGCGGCGCAGCCGGGGAACGCCAGGCTGGGGCAGGTGAGCGGGGGGAGGGGCGGGGGTCAGACGCATCCTTCCTTGCTACTCTCCTAGGGTCAGTCCTCGGGACCGTGAATCTGGCCTCGGAGGGCATACCGGGGAGGGGGTTGGGTTCCGAATTCCGTGAAGACTTGGATCCCACGGATGAGGTCAGGGTCAGAGGTCGGGCACCCTGTCCTTTGTGCAGGGTGGGGGTGAGGGCGAAAGTGAGGTGAGCCCCGTGCTGCCCTCACGTTGTCTCTCACCCGCAGCTCGGGCCTGGTGCAGGCCTCTCCATTGCTGTTGCCGCGGAGCCTGCAGCCCAGGTCCTCCGGCAGCCAGGGATCAGGCTAACTGCCTTCCCTGGGCGCCCTGTCCTGGAGCCATGGGGCCCACCTAGCCCCTGCCTGCCCAGATGTCCCGGCCCAGGGACTGCTGACCTCTGCTGCAGGAGGAGGCCCCTCCACGCCCCCTTGCCAGCCTCAGCAGACAGAGACCCTGGGTGAGCCCCTGGCTGAGCCCCACAGCCCAAGACAGCCTCCCATACCCCCTTGCCCCCGCCTGCTTCCCCCTCCCCCTCCTCTCCCTCCTCCTCTTCGGACTGAACCAGATAAGCCATTGTGGCCACTGGGGGGGGCCCTGCCCCCCAACCTATCACCCGCTGCCCCTTGCAGTCCACGGAGTAACCGGGGTCCTCACCAGGCCTGGCAGGACCAGGATGCAGCCCCTTCTCTTCCCCCACGGCCCCACCCAACACCCCCACCTGTGCCAACGTCCGGTCTGACTGTAGAGAGCCGGATGCCAGCTGACCCTGGGCCCGAGGTGGGCAGTGGATGGCCGGGCCTCCTCATGTCCTGCCTGAAAGGCCCCCATGTCATCCTCAAAATGGAGGCCATGAAGATTGTCCACCCTGAAAAGTTCCCTGAGCTCCCGGCGGCCACCCCCTGCTTCCCACCTGCACCCAGGCCCACTCCCACTCTGGCACCCAAGCGTGCTTGGCCCTCAGACACAGAGATCATTGTCAACCAGGCATGTGGGGGGGACATGCCTACCTTGGAAGGAGCACCCCACACTCCACCCTTGCCAAGGCGGCCCCGCAAGGGCAGTTCTGAATTGGGCTTCCCCCGGGTGGCACCGGTGGATGAGGTCATTGTAAATCAGTATGTGATTCGACCTGGCCCAACAGCCTCTGCACCTTCATCATCTGGGCCAGTGGTAGCAGGTGAGCCCCTGGAATGCCCCACCTGTGGGCACATATACAACGTCACTCAGCGGCGGCCCCGTGTGCTGTCTTGCCTGCACTCTGTGTGTGAGCAGTGCCTGCAGATTCTTTACGAGTCTTGCCCTAAGTACAAGTTTATCTCATGTCCCACCTGCCACCGTGAGACTGTGCTCTTTACTGACTATGGCCTGGCTGCACTGGCTGTCAACACATCCATCCTGAGCCGTTTGCCACCTGAAGCCCTGACTGCCCCATCCGGTGGCCAGTGGGGGGGTGAATCTGAAGGCAGCTGCTACCAGACCTTCCGGCAGTACTGTGGGGCTGCATGCACCTGCCATGTGCGGAACCCACTATCAGCCTGTTCCATCATGTAGTGTCCACCTGCCCACTACTGCCTGCCGGACCTTGCTCGCCGCTTCTTCAGGGAACTGGCCCTGTCCTGTTGCCCGCTGACCCTTTCTCGCCCACTGTGGCTTCTGGCCCTACCCTGCGTGGCATTGTCGCTGCAGCCAACTTTGCCATTAAAACTCTTTGCCAAAGTTTGCACTTGTTCACTGATTGAAGCTTACTCCTGTGGGCTATGCCCAGGCCTGGGCCTAGGGTAGGTTCTCAGGGCTGTAGCCCAACACAGGGTCTAATTAGGAGCTGCCAGAGGGCAGCCCAGCTCCATTCGAGGTTGGCCTGCTCTACCTGTTGAAGGCCAAGCTGGGCCAAGTGTGCTGCACTGGAGGCCTGGGACTAGCTGTGAACATATTGGTGCAGAGGACTGCTAGTATGTGGCACATGGAGCTGTGACCCAGCTAGGTGGACAGAACCTCCAGCTGTGTGTGGTGATGCTCACTCTGGAAGCTGAGGCAGGAGGATGGTGAGGTCAGCATGGGTTACACAGTGAGATCCTCCCCGTCTTCCCATGTAAAAAGTACCTTTCCTCTGGCCAAAGGTGTGTGGAAATGGCCTTTGGACAGCATGAGCAGAGGCTTACAGCTGGCTAAGGTCATGGCAGGGACAAGGACCCAGCAGTCTCCTGTATGACTCTGGTCTGTGACTGGAGCAGGTACCACTGAAGGCTGTGATTAGAGCTGCCTGGATGGCAGAGATGGAGTAATGACGACTGTGATAACAATGGTATCAGTAGCAACTGTTTATTGAGAACCATTCTTATGCTGGATATAGACCGAAACATCCCACCTTACATTGTGTCACCAATAATCCATGAGGTGGGCTGACATTTGTCTTCACCTCCCAAGTGAGGGCTCCTGGTCCAGTGACACAAACTGTAGTCAATTAGACACAGAGCTGGACCTTGGGCATTTGCAGGCTTCAGGGTCTGGATTGAACCTTGGTCCTTGCAGTACAAAACCACTATTGATCCCAGATGTTCTGGGCTACCCTGTTTGGTGAGGATCTTAGGTTGGGTGAGGAGCATTTGAAGGCTGGGTTTGTGCAGTGCAGGCCCTCTCCTGCTAGCTACTGTGGCCTTTAGGGACACATCTGAACCTGTCTGGAACAGGTGAAAGGGTCCTGCAGCCCTTGCCTTCTAGAAACAGAATTACTGCTAGATCTCGGTTCACATTTGTGTCCACCTCACCAGCTGGACCTCAGGAGCCAGTGTTATGACCCAGCCCATGCCTGCGGCCAGTAAAGTGCCTGTCCATGGCACCTGGGGTTCTGATCACAGCCCTTCCTGTTGGGCCAATCTCCTTCAGAGGTTGTCCTTGGCTTAGTGTCCTTGGCTTTAGTCAGTATCTGGGCTGCAGGGGTGTGTAAGCACTCTGGCTGGCTCAGGCTCTTGGGTAGGCCTGGTCTTGGGGTTGGTGATAGCAAGTCTTTGCTGATTACCAGAATCTGAGCATTGGCTTCAAAACTCGGCCAACTCCCTGGTCTCTGCTCAGCGTCCGGAACGGTCTAGGAGCATGAAGAGCACGCCTAGTAACATGAGTGGCATGAAGATGAGCACCAGTCCCAGCAGTTCTAAGGCCAGCAGGCTCAGCAGTGATAGGCGGCGGGCACATGGGCCACGTTCTCGCAGTGTCCACAGCCAGGTACCTAGGCTGGGAGGACAGGGTAGGAAGGGGAGGCAGCTCCGGCCTCCCACAGGCCCTGCCAGAAAACGCAGCCGATAGCGGTGCTCCAAGGATCCCCAGGGCCCAGGGCCAGGGCGCAGGGGTGTGGAGGATGCAGNGGGCACTGGACGCTGGGGTCCATCAGCTTGAAGCAGTTCCTCCTGAAGCTGACAGATCTCCCATTCTAGCATGGGTGTCTTCTGACGACACAGTGGGCAGCACACACGGCCCAGGTCAGCTCTGGGGGTCATGCCTAACAGCTGGTGCAGGCAGCCCACACACAGGCTGTGACCACAGTTTAGCAGGGCTGGGTGGTGTTCATCGGGCCCATATGGCTCAGTGCAGATGGGGCATTCCTCCTCTGCCTGTCCCTCACCCTCTTCCTGCTTCTCCATAATTGACAGGGCCCAGGCACCAGTTGGATCTCTGGCCCCCAGTTCAGGCTTACTGTCTGGAGTCCTGGGAACTTGAGGGGCCATGAGATTATCCTCTTCATCTGCTGGTAGCTGGCACAGTGGGTCCAGGAGCTCAGGATTCAAAGAAGCAAAAGGTGAAGTGGATACAGAGCTGGAGTCATTAGGCCCCAGGGTAGAACCACCACAACAGCAATCAGGATGGGTAGATTGCGACTCCAGGGTGACGGCAGGGATTGCTGGGGGTGTGAAGGTTAGTGTGGCCCTCAGGAGCCAGGCAGAGCTTGGTCTCCAGCCACTGGAGCACTGACCTCCAGATGCACCTTTGGGCTTGCTGACCCCACTGGAAGTAAACTTCACTTGGGTCCCCACAGCGCCGTCAGCTCCTGGTATCCCAGGCCCAAGAGTGGTGTTGGCCAGGCCTGGTCTCTGTTCCAGCAGTTGTCGGACAAAACAGAGGTTCCTCACCTCCCAGCTGCCCTTGGACCTGTCTGACTCCTCCAACAGGGTTTCTCTTTCCAGGGGTAGAGGCCCTGCCCATGGGCGGGCCAACTGGTATCACACCCCTCCACCTGCCCATTCTTCCAGCTCATTGGGAAGGAAAGAAGAGTGTTCCAGCACTTGGCTGGGACTTTCCTATAGCTCTCTGGGCTCTCTGTTTGGTCATCAAACAGGGCATGAACTTGGCTGAGCTGTTAAGGTTTAAGATCAGACAGAGCCAAGACCTGCCCTCTAAGTACAAAGGGGGACACCAACAGGAACTTACACATTAAGAACTTACACATTAGACATCCAAGTGCAGTGCGATTCAGGCATAGGTTATCTAACAAGGACATACATGTACACAGCCTGTGCACACACCCTGGAAGGGTCTCTGGCCACCACTAGCAAATGTAGACAATCAATCCATGTCCCACCCACCACCCTCAAATCTAGAAGAAGCAAAGCAGCAGAAGCGAGTAGCTACCCAGGCAGTTTACTGAAGATGTTTAAAGACCTGAAACAGACTGACTTGTTCATTCTCAATGCTCAGGAGACTTAGCTCCTGGGGAGGCCTCTCACCTGAGCCCCACAGGTGATGAGATNAATGGAAATAGCACCAGAGCAGAGGGACAGTGTAGCCCTCACAGGACTCCATGCCTCCTGGAGGCCTTAGCAGGCCCCTGGTGGTATGAACCATAATGCAGATCTGGGGCACAATGAAGGAGACTGAGAGGAAACCAGGAGTTACACTGGGGTTGGGGCTAAGTGTGGGTGGAACACTGGCTTCCACGGAGTTTGGCTGTATTCAGGTAGTGCCCTCCTAGTAGGCTGGAGCCAAGGAGCTACACCATGGGCCTAACAAGTGTTCTGGGGTCAGAGGACAGGAGGTGACATGGGCCCTCTAGACTCCAGTAGATTCTCCAGTGCAGCTGTTAGTGTGGGTGTGAGCTAGCAAGTGGCTCCTCAGGCCCAGGTCTCAGTCTGGTATCGCAGTGTCTGCTGGAGCCTGGCAAGGTAGGCAGCTGCTTCTGGGTTGGAGAGTCGTCCTTCTTCTTGAAAAATGGATGTCAGGGCTTCCGCAACGTCCGTAGGCATATACTTAGCATTACTGGAGGGGCAGGCCTCAGAAAGCTCAGTGATCCTGTGACCCCAACCCCCACTCCCCACCTCTGAAGGCTGGTCCACTCCTCTACACTCCCAAGTTGGCTCACCCTGCTAGGTAGAAGTAGGCACCCTGGCGATCCAGCAGCTCCCAGACAAGTGGCCCCAGCTCTCGGAGCCGGTGCTGCACATAGATCTTCTGCTCCTGCAGGTGACAGAGGTTGAGTTTCAGGCATCCAAACTCCTGCCCCATCTAATGTGAGTATACGCACCTGCTCCCGGGAGAAAGCTGTAACCAGGGTCAGGCAGCCCTTCTTCTCTAGCTCCTGCCACTCAGTCTGCCAGTAGAAGTCTTGATCCCGCTGGCGGCAGCCAAAGAACAAGAAGTTTCCTGGGGTACATAGGGTGGCCCCCCGTCTGGATGCAGGGATTCAGCCAGACCAGTCTCAGTGGTCACACTGCCCTGGGACTCCTGTACTCACCAGTTCGGCTGTGGGCCACTCGCTCTTGAATGGCTGCTCGGAAGGGGGCCACCCCAGTTCCAGGTCCCACCATGATAATGGGTGTTCCTGGTGTCTCTGGGAACACTAGGCTCCCAGGCCGCACCCATAGAGGCACCCGGACGGGTCCTGTTGAGGAGGGAGATGGCATGGAGGAAGTCAAAAGACAAGGTTGAGGTGCTCACTGGTGGGGCTTGAGCTCCTGTGGCAGGAGGGACAGGGGAAGCAGGAGCTTGAGGCTACAGTCTCTCCCACCCCNAGAAATATGGATTACCTTGTTCAGGATTCAGAGATGCTAGCCAGGAGGAGCAGAGGCCACGGCGGGGCTCCTTGAGGCGAGTCTGGTACTGTACCACAGCTACAAGGATCTGTAGCCTCCTGGGATGAACCTAGGGGCACGGTGAGGGCCCTGCCCTGCTAAACCACTCCTGCCTGCTACCAACCCCACCCAGGGACAGTCCCTGTTCAGAAGGCAGCCCCTGTCTGCAAACACCCCGTCCAGTCCCAGCTTTCCCACAGTCTCCAGTTCTACTNAGGAGTCCCTCACCAGCAGGGAGGAAGCAATGGAGAAGGCCCGCGGGCGGATCCGAGGGATAAGGTCCAAAAGGTAGTCAGGAGGGATGGCAGCTGCCGTGTGCGGAAAGTCACATAGCACCTGGATAGAGAGAGTCTCAGCATGGCGGTGGTGTGCTATGGCTCGAGGGCCCATACCCACCTACCTGCCCACTAGCCCACCTCCAAGATGGTCCTGCGGGGCCGGTTACAGTACTCCCAGAGCTCTTCCTGACCTCTGGCAGAGCTGAATTCCAGCAGCTTCTCCCGCTCCAGCCCATGTGGGGAAAGACAAGCCAAGAGCTCAAAGAAGGAACGGCGGGGCACGCTGGCAATATCCAAGTACTGTGACACAAGATGCCACACAGTGCAGGGCTGAGGCAGCCCTGGTGGGTAATGGACACCTGCAGGAATGCCATGGAGACGTGGTGGGTAGGGACATCAGGTGGTGCTTTGGACCTTTTAAGAGGTGATGCATCTCCCATACTCACCTGGCTCCCGTGGCTTAAGCATGAAAAACTGATTGGGGTCCAAGCACAGCAATTGGCAGAACTGCTGGGTGTGGGTCTCCGAGTTAGAGGGCATAATTAATACGACATCGCCGGCAGCAAAACTATATGGAAAAGCCACCAGATATGTGAGAATGGTGTGGGAAGGACAAAGGAGCTGAGGGGAAGGATGAAGGGACTAAGGAGACTGAAGGGGAAGAAAGTGAATATTCAGGGAGGGCTGGAGGGCTGTGTGTAGAGATCTCTGAGCCATTGAGTTGTCTAGTCCTTGGCTCTGAGAGACCCTCCTGAATCCCTACCCACTGCCTACCTTTTCCCTGACCACATCAGCTTCCTAGGAACATGTGGGCACCCTGCCCGATGGCTTGAAAGCTTTGGCCCCTCACCTGATACTNGAGTCTGTAATGTCGAACTCAATCAGCCGAACATCCTGGAAATGTTGAGGGCCAGTGACCCTCTGGTTGGTGACCATAGGTGCCAGGAAGGGCTGTAACTCTGATGGGGGTCTCTGAGGGGCCGAGCTGGCTATGTTTAGCTCCTCAGCCCCTACGCTGGGGACCTCCTGAAGAAACTGGAAGATGAACTTGGAGGGCAAGCTGTGGGAGAAAGTGGAAATATCAGATGTGTAGGGCTATACCTTGAGGGGGTGCTAACCAGCTCAAAATCCCTTGGTATTCATACACCCAAGGTTCAGACTCACGGGACTCCAAGAGGGATCTCAGGAAAGTCGAGGGGCACTGGGTACAGACCCATTATCTTCTTCCAAAGGTCTCCCAGCCAAGGGTCAATGGCAGCATCAGGCCTAGAAGAGAGCACAGGCATTGGCCTCTGCTGGCCAGAGCCAAGATGGGGTGCCAGAGAGGGACACTGCAACCACCACTTACCCCAGCTCATGCTGGTCATCACCTAGACATGGGGGCAGGAGGGCACTGCCTCCTAGCTGCAGCAGCCTACGATGTAGCTTCTTGGCCACGAAGTTGAACCTGTGGAGACAGCAAGACTGGCTGGAATAACAAACAGTGAGGAGAGGTAGTTTAGCTGACCTCTTGGGCAGATCAAATAGTACAGGGCTTCCCTCAAGGGTTATTTCCTCAGCAGTGCACACTGGCAGCATCCTAGGAGGGGGTGGGGTCAGCATGAGGGGAAGAGGGACTGGAACAACAAGAGCCACAAATGGTAGGTTCCCTGATCTCAAGAATGTGCCATGTAGAGGACAGTCTATTTATCAACCCATACTTCTGGAATGACCAAGGCTCTGGACTCTCTTTGGCCAGGGCTCCAGTTACCATTTGAGACTGGGGAAGGGGGCAGATAACCATGTTTTCCTGCCTGTGAAAGACACACTGGTCCCTGCACCAGCTTGTCCTTTTAGGGACCACATCCATAGCTGGACTCCCTCCCACATGTTATGTGCATCCAGACCCTACCAGTGAGCAAAATCTCTAGCAGAGCAAGGCCATGCTGGCACCCATCTTCCCATTTTCTATTCTTGGTTTAGTGAGACAGGGGCCCACAATGTAGCCCAGGCTAGCCTGGAGACTGTGGCAGTCCTCTCAACTTGGGTGAGTGAGTCATCACACCCAGCTCCTACTGTGTGTTCTTTTTATCAAAAGTGATTAAGAACCCTGTGAACACATAGAAAGAACACAACTTTCTATGGTGCTGGAGTGGCCCTCAGTGCTGGATGATACTGGGCCCTATGAAAACAGAAGTGGTCAAAGTGTTCTTGTCATAGGTACCAGCTATCTAGTCGCACCTTTGAACAGAAATCCCTCCTTCTCAACCCATGAAATAAAGGGTGCAAATAGCACTGCTTGTTAAGGGACACAGCTGTCCACAAAACTCTACAAGAGAAAACCCATGAACCGTCTCCTAACAAGGCACTTGAAGATAAGCTGTCCATCTCAGTGCTCTTTTCAAGTTCTCAATATTTCACAGTTTGATTTGAACCTGTGAGGAACAGGGACAGATCGGGTGTTGTTGAACTTCATCATGTGCTGTAATGTAATGCTAGCTGGTCCGAGCCTCATCAGGCCCTGAATTACGTGGTGGTACTCTGCCACCCTGTTTGTTCCCCAGCTGTGGTCCTACTCTGTGCCAAGTCCTTACAAGGATTAGGGTGCCAACCAGGGACTATCTGTGGATAAGGCTGATCAGCTAACACTGGGCAGGGACACATGGTCTATAGTGGATGGGCACCTGGGGTGTCAGTTGTCTGTCTCATTTCTTGCTTGATCTTGAGACTATGCCTCCCTATCTGGCCAGCACGTCCACCCCCTACTCACTTGGCATATGAGGAGTCCCCGAGGCCTAGCACAGCGAAGTCCATTTGACAGAGGGAGGTGGACAGCAGGCTCTTCCGGAATATAAACCTCCAGAAGTTCTGTAGCCACAGGAAACTGTGTTAGGACCCCAGTTCAGGCCAGCTTTCTTTTCTTTTTTTTAAAAGATTTTTATTATGTATACAGTAGAGGGCACCAGATCTCATTACAGATGGTTGTGAGCTACCATGTGGTTGCTGGGAATTGAACCCAGGACCTCTGGAAGAATAGTCAGTGCTCTTAACCTCTGAGCCACCTCTCCAGCCCTCAGGCCAGTTTTCTGTCTGTCTGTCTGAGGCCCCAGCACGGAGAGGATGGTGTGGAAGAAAGACCATTATAGGCCAGAAGTATACACTGGCCAATCTAGACACCTTTCCTTTGCATGGTGCAAATTACAGACCAGGAACCTGCACACAAAGTAAACTTATCCTAACTGTGTATTTCTCATAAACAGTGACCTGTAGCTCAATGCCCCATGCTGTAAGTGGTAATCTAGTTACTAGGGCAGCCTGATGCCCTCTTACAGTATACTCAATAAACTATTTTTCCTATTCTGGTCTAAGGGGTGAATTCACTTACCACCCATCAATTGCTTCCCTATTACTGGTGTGGTGGGCCAGCCAGTCCACTCAGAAGGGATGGGCCAGACAGAAGTTCTGACTGAAGTCTTCTGGGTGAAAAAGGGACATGGGGTGTGCCCTGACTCTCTGAAGGTGTCGACTTACTGATTCATGCCCTCAAACTCTAGGTTTACACTGACCTTTCCAGTTTGGTGACTATTGCTGAGAAGCCAGTGCTACCTACATGTTGTCCTCTGTCCTCTTGGCCATCAGGTCATGCTGTTTGTTCCCAAGAGTNAAACCCACATTCTGTGAATGTCCCTTTGCTCTCAGCAGGCCCCTCTGTAAGCACGTGGTCGCTGTCTCAGGCTGCAGTCTTGTCATTTCATTACTTGCCTTCCACCGGAGTCTTCACTCCAGCAGATTCATTCATTCATTCATTCATTCATTCATTCATTCATTCATTCTCTGTGTATGTGTATGTGTGTAACCTATTTGTACTTGGAAGCTGATAAAAAAGCTCCAAGACATGCCTGTAACACAGTGGGTTTCACCAGCAGGGGATAGGCAGAGATCCAGTTATTAGATCTTTTCCAATAATTCCAATGTGTTTTAAAGAAGATCAAGGCAGAGGCCAAGGCCTTCCTGTTCAGCAGTCAGTAAGTCACTGTAGGAACCATGTCCCTGCATGTGTTTTTGGGCTTTGGGTCTGTAGCCTCTTCAAAGGTCTCCAGTTTCTGCTGTGTGTGATTGAGTCAGACACTCCTGACTCCTGCTCTTATGTGGGGGGTGCTGGGTACCTTATCTGTCCATAGACCAAAACACCTAAAACCTGAGGGAGATCTCTATTCCCTCAACTCACCTCCTTGACACTTTCTTAGCTAATTTTTATTAAATTAGAAGGCATAGTTTTGCTTGAGAGCAGTTTGCTGGCCTCAAATTCCATAGTCCTTCAGCTTCAACCTCTGGAATGCTGAGATTACAGCTGAATGCTACCGTATCTGGCTGAAATTTTTTGAACACTGAGACACTCACCTCATGTAGGTGATGGCAGCCTTGAACGCCTGATCCTTCTACTTCAGCTTCTCTAGTGCTTGAGGCTATAGTCTCTGCCCCACATATAACTGGTCTCCTTAATAATCACCACAGACTCTAGGGACACCTCTCCAGACTGGTTTTTATTCTACTTCGATTCACCTTTGATGGCTGCTACCCCTCTCATGACTCCTACCGTCTTATTGACCTTTGGGAAAGTGGAACTCCTCCTGTCTGACCATGACCATGATAGATGGCAGTCCTGGAGGAGATAGGGGCTTTGATTTTTTTCACAATTTTATTTTGGCTGCTTCAACAGTGACTCTTATGTCAGGACCCTCTGAGTACTACACAGCTAACTGCAGTTCCTCTGGATATCTCCTGGCACCTGCCCAACCAGCTCCACTCACTCTACAGGGGAACTATAGTGAATCCTGTTTCCTGTGTTGTGATTCTGTCCTTCCTCATCTTCTAGATCCCTCTGATGACTCTATCTTTTTGGTCTCTCTGGAACGTGCTTGTTTTATTCTGCCTTCGTGCCCCGCCCAGCTCAAATGATGTGAGCACCTTTGCTTGTGGTGGTGCATTCCCTAGCCTCATTCTTGCCACCTTCAGACAGGTGGTGGTCTTGCTACAATGCACAGGGCTACTGTGTCACTTCCATAGTTTCTATAGCTTTCATCTTAAACCCACGTTTCACTGTGGCCACCCAGGTTTTCTGAATGAATCTTTCTTCCTTCCCTCTTTCTGCCAGCACAGTCTGTGGCTAGGAAATCCTCAACTTTCTGCCCTNCACACAGGTTGCTTCTCACCACCACCTGCCCTTGCCTTTTATTTATTTATTTTGGAGGCAGGGTCTCACTATGTAGCCCTGGCTGGCATGGAAGTCACTATGTAGACCAGGCTGGGCTGGAACTCACAGAGCTCCATCTGCCTCTGCCTCGCAAGTGCTAGGATTAAAGGTGTGCTCCTTTCTTCCAAAAAGTTGTGTCCGATTCCATGACCCCCCTCACTTCCAAAACATCTGGCATCTGGTATTTTCCTGGTAATTGGCCATTAAACCTGTTGTTTTTTAACCACTGAGCTCCATGAAGGAGAAATGTGGCTTCTTTGTCCCAGATGATGCCAGGAATATATGTGCTTGATTTAAAAAAAAAAAAAGGATTAATGTTTTCTGAATGTTACAAACCTTGAACTTTAACACATGACTCAGACCAGATTCCTATGTAAGGTCTGGGAAAACAAACAAAATAGCTACAAGTAGAGATCAAGGCTTCTGAGTGGCTCATTAAGAGCTATTTCTCTCCCCAGATCCACTCAAAGAATACCTCTCAAAGTCACCTCTCATACACAACATGCACTGAAGGGCAGCTATTTCCTGCGCATTTTGGGACTCTCACAGCAATGAAAACGAGGTGAGAGTGCAGCACATCAGGCCAGCCTTACCTTCATGTTGTCAGGAGGGTCTCCTTGGCCTGTGGTCGCACAAACAAATATCACCAGGGGCTCCCTAATGAGATTCGCCTCAAGGACAAGACACGGGTATGTGTAAGGTCTCTGACAGCCCTGATCAGTCCCCTTCCTGCACTGCTCCCCACCCCCCTCATTCACCTACGGAAACAGTCAAGTGCTTGGAGAATTATTCCCAGTGGCTACCAGGCCTTCTCTTTCTCAGGCCTCAGCCTCGTGCCAACCCTCCCTTTTCCCCTAAATCCGCCTGGGGCCGAAGGGCCGCACTCAAACGTCCTCCGATGGAGGACGCGGGGTCCGGTGGAGGGTCTCTCCCGTAACACCCGAGCCTCACCACCGCATAAGAGTCTAGCGCCTGCACGCGGCACCCTAGCCGCCGGCGCCGGGCCTCGCGGCCCAGCCTCTCCGCCTCGTCCTGGGCTGTGCCAGTCTGGCTGCCGAAAAGCACAAGTAGCTGCGGAACCTGCATTACCGCAGAAGCCGGCCAGAACCGTATACACCACTAGCTTCCCTTTTCCGCTGTCAACAGGAAATGACGCGTTTCGGCTGCGCCAGAGCGAGGTGGGTGGGGTGTGGTGGGCGGGGATAGCGTCTGGACCGCGGGCGGTAGCTCGCATCCCGTTCCGGGTTCAGGCTCGGGGTCTGGAGAGCGGCGGAGCGTGTGTAGCGGCGGCAGCAGGCGGTAGCCAGGCCCGCGGACGAAGGGGGCACGGCCCGGTGCTGGGCGCCGTCGGCCGGACGCCGGCCGGTATTAAACAGGCGCGATGTTATTCTCGCTGCGGGAGCTGGTGCAGTGGCTGGGCTTCGCCACCTTTGAGATCTTTGTGCACCTGCTGGCCCTGTTGGTGTTCTCCGTGCTTTTGGCACTACGAGTGGACGGCTTGGCTCCGGGCCTCTCCTGGTGGAACGTATTTGTGCCCTTTTTCGCCGCCGACGGGCTCAGCACCTACTTCACCACCATCGTGTCGGTGCGCCTCTTCCAAGACGGGGAGAAACGATTGGCTGTACTGCGCCTCTTCTGGGTTCTCACAGTCCTNAGCCTCAAGTTTGTCTTTGAGATGCTGCTGTGCCAGAAGCTAGTGGAGCGAACTCGAGAGCTCTGGTTTGGCCTGATCACGTCTCCAGTCTTCATTCTCCTGCAGCTGCTCATGATCCGGGCTTGTCGCGTCAACTAGCCACGTGCAGGGGCTGGAAATGGAGCACTGCGCAGCTGGAGTGCTAGATCTCCCAGCCACACTGGAGGAGCTTTGGTCAGAAATCAGTGTCTGCTTGTGCCCAGTTTACTATTCAGTTTTCTCTATATCTAAGATTGTTTCTTCAGCAAAACTTAAAAGTGAAGCCTCAGTTGTTAAAATTTATTTCCTGTTATTTATGNGCTGAGTTGCCAGACAATACTGAACTTTTCTGACATTTGGAAACTGCATATAAGTAAAATATCCTGATAGGCTCTGAAAATTTCCCATGGTGATGTACCCCTTTGTAAATCAGCTGTTCATTCAGCAGCACTGACCTCAGAGCTTACCCCAGGCCAGACTTTTCTATGCGATTGATAATGTGACAGAGCTTGCATCACTTTTCTCAATCTTGGGGAAGACTTGCCTTTTCTTCATTCCATCCCACATAGAGACTGTTGAAAATAGGCATGAGTTGGACCCTGTGTGATTATCTGCAATCTGAGAAAAAAAACCTGTCGTCTCAAGACATTGCTTGATTTCCTGGCCCAACAGATTGCAGTTTCACGGAGTTTCCCACCACCTTGTGGCAGACATCATTAGTACACAGGAGATAGGAATAGGTGCTCACATGCTCGTGGAAATGGATACTTACACATAAGAGCTTGTGAACAGCTTGAGTTTATTGACCTAAGGTCTTTGATTTTATGTCAGTCGTGCCAAATGATACCATTTGCTGAGATGGAAAAAAATGTTTCTTGAAGTCAACAATATATACCTAGACATCTCAATGTTTGCGTAAGGTGAATGCTAAGATGTACCTTGCCACGTGGACCACTGGTCACAGGGTTGAGGTGGTTGGTGCACCAGGATGTATGGCTAGAGCACAATGGGTGGTAGACTATTGGAAAGTCCCTTATTTTAGAAGATGGGTAACTTGCACCACTACCCATCCCAGCTGAAAACAACAGACTCTACTTTCTAGAGTGTGACGCCAGAGCTCTTGATTCCTTCTTGGTGTATATAGCCATTGGTGATCTCTGATGACACCCTATAGAGTTGACAAATGAGGGCCTGAGGTCTGTTTCTTTTTTTTTTTAATGGCCCAGATCTG
>LZPO01075853.1:394769-411620 GCA_001675575.1 Neotoma lepida | reverse complement strand
GCAAACATCCTACCAACTGAGCTACATTATGGCTTTTACATTTTAAAATTATTTCTCTCTCTCTCTCTCTCTCTCTCTCTCTCTCTCTCTCTCTCTCTCTGTGTGTGTGTGTGTGTGTGTGTGAATACAGGTGCATGCCTGTCACACCACTTAGGAATATAATTTGTTAGCCTTGTGATATCGGAACAAACTCAGGTAGTCTGGCCTGCTTACAAGCACCTCTCTCTGTTTAGCCATCTCATAAGCTTTTAAGTTTCACATTTTTAAAGGATTTAAAACAGAATGCCACCATGTTTCCTGAAGTGGCTGTAANTAAAGAAAGGGGAGAAAAGGAACTTGGGGCTATAGCTTCACTGGTAGAATGTTTACCTGTAATCCCCTTCTGGGTGGGGTGGAGGCAGGAGGGTCAGAACTACATCATTGATAACGTGGCTGGAAGCCAGCCTGGGCTGTGAGATGCCGCAGCCCGACTGGGGGGAGGGAGTCTAAAAGAGCATCAACCAAAGTTAATAGTTGACAGGTCTAATGTGACCTGCAGAGTAGTGTTCCTCAGCACAGCTGTTTGGTTTTTTTTTGTTTTTTTTTTAAAGACAGGGTTTCTCTGTGTAGCCTTGACTGTCTTGGAATTCCTTTGTAGACCAGGCTGGCCTGTAACTCACCGAGATCTGCCTGCCTCTGCCTCCTGAGTCCTAGGGTTAAAGGTGTGCACCACCACTGCCCGGATAGATTATTCTTTTTTAAAAAAATCATTAAAAAAGATTTATGTGTGGATGTGCACCACATGTGCAATGTCTGTGGAGGCCAGAAGAGGGTGTTGGATCCCAGGAATGAGTTACAGCCATACAGGTAAAAGAAACCAAATCTAGGTCCTTTGTGGAGCATCACATGTTCTTAACACTGAGCTAGCTCAGCAGCCCCTGGATCATTCTTTAGTGTGGATGAAGAGACTGTCCTGATGGTGTAAGATGTTTAGTAGTGTGCCTGGTCTTTGCTTACTGGATGTCAGTAGCAGCCTTCATTTGTAATAACCAAGTTTCTTCTGACATTGCCATGTTTCCTGGTGACAATCTGTCTTTGTTGAGAATCACTAGGCTGATGACTGAGTGTGGCCCTTTGCCAAACAAGCATGCTACCCTGTGGTCCAGCACAGCAGCTTGTACAGTCTCCTCTGTCTGGGGATGAACACTTAGACTTGTCTGCTACCCTAGCTAGAAGAAAATGTCTCCAACCCAGGCAAGATACAAGCTGAACTTTGGAGTTGTTTTCCTTGTAACACTTTCTAGATTTTGTTTTGTGCATTCCTCTTTTATTTTGGTAACTGAGAATTGGGAAATCTAAGTATAGAAGCCTTGAGTATTGGGAGCTTCCTTTGGAGAAGTGATTTGAGGGGCTGTAGCTCAATAGTAGAGTGCTGCCCAGCATTGGAAAGGCTCTAGGTTCAGTCTCTGATACTACCATGGAAAAAATAAAAAGTGGTTTGGGAACGACTTCCAAATAGTTGAAATTCAGATTATAATCTCCAGCCTAATGGAGTGGGCAAGAAGGTAAGTCAGAGTTATAGAAAAGGTGATGCCAGCTGTAGACTGCCATGCAACCCAGAAGCCAGTGAAGCACACACCGCTAGGCTGAATTCATGCAACCCAGAAGCCAGTAAGGCACGCACCGCTAGGCTGAATCTACTGTTTTTACAGAGACCCACATTCCATGAAGCAGAGTCCCTCGAAGGCAAGTGGCATCAGAGGCAGCAGTGCCAGGCCTCAGCTGGCTGTTGACTGTAGGGCAGATAAAGGAAAAACAGGTGCCTAGACAGTAGTCCCCAGTTTCTCTCTCTCTCTCTCTCTCTCTCTCTCTCTCTCTCTCTCTCTCTCTCTCTATTTTTCGAACAAGGTTTCTCTGTAACAGCCCTGGCTGTCCTGGAACTCGCTCTGTAGCCCAGGCTGGCCTCAAACTCACAGAGATCCACTTGCCTCTGCCTCCCGTGTGCTGGGATTAAAGGCGTGCCCCACCACCGCCACCGCCCAGCTTGTAGTCCCCAATTTTCTAATGCCTCCAAGCAGTTGTCCTACTGTGTATCCTAGGAAGGGGTGTAGATTGAACACTATGCAGTTCTGTCCAAAGAAACTTTTCCTAAAGACTTGTTGGCTGTGAGGTTGTGGCCCCTGAGTCACTAGCCCCCTACCTATTCTTGGAGGTAGGGAGTTCAACAGGAGTAGGACCTACCTTTACCCTAGTTTTTGTGCTTTTGTGCATGACAGAACTGCCTAAGTGTGTGAAGCTCTGCTTGTATGTGTAACCTGTTTGTGTGTAGAAAGGCTGCTTCCTTGTTGCCTCCTACACCTATGGATACCTGGCAGGACCACCGATGGCAAGCTGTGCATCAGAGATTCACATGCATAGGTCTATCAACAGGTCTGGGAATCTACAAAACCGAGATTCTCCAAAAAACATTTCCTTATGCCGGGGTGGATCTCAGACGCAGCATTTCTGAAGGGGACCTCGCCTGCCTGTCCACAGAGGTTCAAGGGCTCCGGATTGGAGCAGGGCCTGGGCCCAAAGGTGGAAGGCCCATGCACTTGTGTACTGTCCACGGAAGCAAGGACCGCTCTGCTTCTGCGCAGGGTTCTTTCCCAAGAAAACAGAGTAGTTGTCCGAGTGTCGAGGAAGTCGGAACTGTACCAAGGTCATCTAGGTTGTAAGGGTCCGCTAGGCGATATGCCAAGACTAGCCCTGCTTAATTGTGGTCTACAGGTGCCGAATCCAGAGCGCAGAGGCGGAAGTGAGGGGCAGCCATTGAGCCGTGCCTCACTGGGGAGCGTGTTCACTGATCTTCACCAATAGGAANTGGCCGGTACCGGCCGTAGTCCAATAAGAACTCTATAGGGGCGGGTGTAAGTGAGTGTTCTCCAATCAATTAGGCCGTATACCTCTATCATTGGCGGTCAGTTCTGCCCTTGGGTCAGAGCGTGCTTGCCCAATTGGCGGCTACCAAGGGGGGCGTGGCACGGCGCGGTACTGAGGCAGGTAGCTGAGAGACTGTCNGGCGAGCGGCAGCCTGTGCGTTCCCGTCGGCGGCTGCGTCCGCAGCATGGCCGGCCTAGGGCGGCCGGGCCCGGGGCCGCGCACAGCGATGCCGGCCTGGAAGCGGGAGATCCTTGAGCGGAGGCGAGCTAAACTGGCCGCCCTGAGCGGAGGCCCGGGACCCGGAGCGGCGCCGGAGGGACAGAACGAGAAGCTAGTTCTGGCCGAGAGTCTGGGTCCGCTAAGCGAGAACCCATTCATGCGACTTGAATCGGAGCGGCGGCGAGGGGCACGGCCAGCGCAGCAGCTGCTGGAGCTGTACCGTCGCGTGCCCGGCGTGCGTACCATCCGAGCCGACAACATCCTCATCATCGAGTCAGCGCCTGACTTCCCGCCCGCCGTGCCGCCCGCTGCGGGAATCCGCGCTGCCGAGGTAGTGGTGTACGAGACGCCTCAGTCGGGCCGTGTCAGCCGCCTGCTGGAGAAGTTCGATTCCCCAGCCGCGCCCCGCAGCCGTGGAAGCCCGGAGCGCTCCCGCCCTGGGCTCCCGCAGCTTTCCGTGGCGTCTGTATCTGCTGCCACGCGCGCTCCCACCAATCGGTCGTTGGCTCCTGGCCCATCGGTGCTTCTCAGCCAGCCCGCACTCCCTGTTTCACCTGTCCCTGTTGCTCCGCGCGCGGGTCAGCGCTCCGCCTGTTGCGAGCCCGCGCACCCCGATGGCACCGCAGGCCCTGGGGCCCGGCGCAGCGACTTCCTACAGAAGACTGGCAGCAACTCCTTCACTGTTCACCCCCGGGGCCTGCCCCGTGGTACGGTCAATCGCTCGCTTTCTAATGGACCCGTGACCCAGAAGTCCCCGGCCAGCCCTGTCAATGGGTTGTCGGGTTCTCCTCCTGCGCCGGGCAAGTGGAAGCCAAAGGTGGAGTCTGAGGAACCCTCCCTCCACCCACCCCCAAGCCCTGGGACCCCAAGTGCCACTCCAGTTGGGCCCCCTGCTTTCCCGGCGCCCAGCCCAGCCAGTGCCACTCCCAGCCAGCGCCGGTGGGTCTCCTCTGCCACCAGCGCCAATGACTCCTTCGAAATAAGGCCAGCCCCCAAGCCAGACGTGGGAACTATCCCAANTGGGGACCTTCAGGCCAGAGCCCTGGCCAGCCTTCGTGTTAACTCCCGCAATTCCTTTGTGTTGATCCCCAAGCGCAAAGCCCCTGGGAACCATCCTTCGGAGGGGAGGCAGTCAGAGGAGCCAAATGGGGAGGTAGGCTGGGCCTCTCAGAGTCAGGGGCTCAGAGCCCAGCTGGTGTCTACAGTGGATGGTGCACCTGCCCTAGAGAGGAGTCCCTTAGCTGCTGAGGTGCAGTGGGCAGCTAGGGAGGGGGGCTGCCCCAGGCCAGCCACTGCTGTCACAGACAGGTCTGTTAGGTGGCAGAGGCCATCCTCACCACCTCCATTTCTACCAACCCCTGTTGAAGCTGAGCCGGCTGAGGGCTTGGGGGTTCCTGGCTTGGCCAAGAATGGCCAGGAGCCTGGGAGGCCAGGACTTCCAGTCACCTTCATTGATGAAGTAGACTCAGAAGAGGAGGCCTCTCAAGAAGCCAAACTGCCCTCCTCAGCAGTTGGTGTGCCTCCCCAGTACCACTTGCAGCTTGCCAGGCCTGGGCACACCTCAGAACTCCCAAATCGAGGCAGCAACACTTTCATAGTGGTGCCCAAGAGGAAGCCAGAGACCCTTCAGGAGCCACACTTCAGTCAGGCCAATGGGCAGTCCCAGCAACAGGAGGCTGAGGAACAGGATGCTGATAGCCTCTCAGGACCCCACACTGCCCTGGAGAACACCCTTAAGAAACGCTACCCCACTGTGCACGAGATCGAAGTGATCGGTGGTTACCTGGCCCTGCAGAAGTCCTGCCTCATCAAGGCTGGCTCTTCAAGAAAAAAGGTCAGTGGTAGGGAGAGGGCTGCTGGCGTGGTCAGTTTCTATATAGATTTCAGCAGAATTGGGCTGTGTGGTTGTGCCAGGCCTAGGGCCCTTGTGGAGCTGTGATGGCTTGAGGCTGGGCTTGGTCAGCCTACGGTTTACCCCAGAGATTTGGAAGGGAGAGCTGGCCAGGCAGTGCAAAGCTCCTGCATCCCTTTGGAATGGTTAGTTCCAACTAATTGCAGGTCTACCTTCAGGAAATAGCCTGGCCTGTTGGCTCTGACTTGGTCTTTGATTTGAAGGCAGCCTGGCATATTCCTTTGGAGCCTGGCTTGGACAGACATCCAGAGCCTGGATGTAAATGAGAAGGAGGTAGGCCAGTCATTCTTTGCAGATCCTCTTCACCCTGAGGTCAGCCTGGACACACAGCCTATAAGCCAGCTAGAGGTTCTCAGAACCCTGGAAGGTACAGGAGCCAGAGCTTGGCAGGCCTTTGCCTTCTGCAAGCATGGATTGAGCACCAAGGCTTCATNCGAGACTTAGTCAAGAGGGCCTTGGGCAGAGACTCAAGAACAATCCCCTAGAGGCTCATAGCTGGCCAGAGCAATATTTCCTGTCTACCTCTGGCCAGTGGCTTGGAACCCTCTGGGCACAAGGAAAGCGTTCCTCAGATTCTTCCTGATTGTTCCAGGGTCTGTGTTTGTCCCCTGGGGCAAATTCCAAGACCAACCACACATGACTCTCAGTCAGCTGGTACAGGGAGGTGCACCATTCCCTTCTGCCAAGATGGCACCTACAGTTTGTGCTCCGGAACAGCTAGAAGCTAGGCTACTACCTCCAGCCTCAGTTTCCTTGGGGACCCTTGTAATGAGCCATACTACCTCCTTCCTCTTCATTTTCCCCTCACTTTTTGCTTCCTGTCACCTTGGCCTTGGTATCATCTCTCTTGCCAATTCATCTGCTCGGTCAGGAATCCACAGTGATCTTTCTTGGGGGAATTCTGGTGAGGGAACTCAGGGCTGTAACAGTTTTTGCCACATGAGACTACTCTTCCACTCTCCTCTGTGCTCTTTACCCAGGGTTCTTGGGGCATATTGGTCCAGGCCCCTTCCCCCTCTTTTCTGCTCCTTCCTTTCCTTGCTTCCTGATCCTGACCTTGACATCTCTGTGAGGTGACCCATCCCCATGCTTGTCCAAGAAGTGACGAAAGCATCCCTTGTGTAGATGAGGAAGCTGAAGCTTGGCAAGTTCATGAGGCGGTGGAGCTCACAGGACAGGAGCTGAGTCTAGGTTCCTGTTTCCAGAGCCTTGCTCCTATCCTGGGATAGTCCTCTACGTTGAACTTGGCTTCATCTTGAGACTGAAAGGCTGCTACTAAGAGCCTGGCTAGCCTGCCCTGTCTAGAGACAACTGTGGGAGTCACTCATGGCTGGTTAAAGGGAGAAGAGCAGGGGTACCAGGTGTGGTAGTTCATATAGATCTCAAAAACAAAAGCAAGGCAAGGCCCAAATACTAGCGGAGGCTGGAGGTAGGGCCCTGGCCNGCAGCCTGGTGTCTGAGCCAGTCTGAGGTAGTTGGGGGTCCAGATGGATGATGCTTATTATGGCCAAATGGCCTGGGCAGGACCTTCTGTAGCAGAACAACCTGCTGGTTGTGCTGTCCTGCCTGTGCATGCGCCAGCTGCCCTGCCCAGCAAGACACAGAATGCCTGTGGGAGGAGGCAGGGCACAAAGCTGCCCAACCTTCAGAGCAGTGTGCAGGGTGAGGCCTTCATGTACTTTGTCCTTTCCCTGACATTTCTCCTACCTGCAGTCCCTAGGGAAACCCAGGGTGCTTGTTTTGAGGCTCAAGTCATTGGCCTGGCCCAGACTCCTGCTTCTTCTTGGTGGGAGCAGCTGCACACTTTGTTTTCCCTTCTCTTATGACCAGGTGACCCTCAGGCAATGCTGGTGGTTTTCTAGGGTATAGGTGAGGGATTGCTCCTCATTGGGCCTTCTAGGCAGCAGGGCATGGTGTGGGTAGCCTGCCTTGGGTTGGCAGCTTGGCAGAGGGTATCATGACTTCACAGGGATTCAGCCCTGCTCTGGGTAGTGAGGGTTACCCTCTAATGACCAGTGTCCTTGAGAGGCAGCTTGGGAGAAACATTTCCATTTCCATTGGGAGAGAGAGTCCCTGTCTGCACCTCTCTTCTCTGATGTAGGATGTTGCAGTCTCCCAGCCCCCACTGTTTTCTTGGCAAGTGGGATGTCCTTTCACCCCTCCCTCCCTGATTGGGAGCACCAGTGGCTCCTACCTGTCTGGCTGCTTCTTCCTCTCTCCCACCTCCTGTTCCTGTGCCACACCCAAGCATGNTAGTGTCCTCAGGGCTCAGGCCTCCCACCTTCCCCGAAGGTGTAACCTTCACCCTAACNTCTGTGGCCTAGTTGTGGCCCTGAGCCTGGCTCCCATTTGAAGGTGTGTCTATCCTTTTGGTTCTTTCCAGCAACATCATCTTCCTTCAGTCTGCACCGGCCTCCCCTAGTTGAAGCTGGCCTGAGAGTCTTCTCTCCCCCAAGTCTTCTCATGGGTGACCCCTAGATGGTCTTTCTGGAGCCAGAGACCCTAGAGAGGGACCAGACCCTTAGTCATGAAATCTCGCTGGTACAGGGTCTGCCCTCAGGAGGAAGCACCTGTGGATATCCCAGTTGGGTAGCTCTAATCTATTGTCCTGTCACCCTTGGGAACTTTGGCTGCAGGCCAGTGGGGGATGGGAGCCAGACAGTCTGTGCAAGGGAGTGGGGGCAGGGTCTGGCTAAACATCACCTCCAGCTGGGCCAGTTGAGCAGTTTTCCTGCTTTGAGTCCCCGGGTGGACACCATTCGTAACCCAAGCTGGGTGTGTATGGGTAGGGCAGGTTGAAGGAGAACAAAAGGGCCCTGTAAAAGCTGGGAGGTTCTGCCACCAAAAGCCCTGTGAAAGNCCGGAGGTTCCATCACCTGCCTGCTGTATTAGGTGTGCTGGGTAAAGTCCCCCAGATACTGGTGACCAGCTATATACAGTGACAATCCCTGTCTGTACCTCCCCCACCTGCCCTGGCAGCTCCACCCCTGGCAGGGGTCATAAGCATGAGTCACCATGTGACCCACTGACCTATGCTGGAAGGGAGGAGGAGGCCTATGCACACTGGCCTGGCAGAGGAGACAAGGGGATAGTAAGTGACTGGGGGGAGGGGGCGGCTGAGACAGGCAGGCTTATGAGCCACTTCCCCACCCCCAGCCTGGCTAGGCTGTGCCAGGCACCATACCCACATGTATCTCTCCCCTCAGCCTCCCTGCTGGGAACTGGTCATGCAGACTAATGAGGGTGTGCTAATCCAGCTGGGCCCTGGCAGCTGGTCCTGTATTCTCAGTAGTAGGGGGATGGGCCTCAAGGGCTCCATCCAGGGGCCACTTTGGTTTAGGTTTCATGCCTGTTAGACCCTATACTGTCTTGGGCTCCTACTAGGGTACCTGTCTCAGAAGGCTAGTCAGGAAGGCCAGGTGACAACATCCCTAAGCCACTACCTTGTCTCCAATTCGATCTAGTCTTCAAGGACTAGATAGGCCTTGAGGCCAGAGCACGGCACAGCATGCCTTCATACGACAGGCNTGGACATCTCTGTGTTTTACCTGACCCAGGGGAGTCTCATCTCCTGTTCATGTGTGCAGATGGCCAAAGTAGGAAAGACCTGTGAGAACAGACCTCTCTGAGCACCAATTCCTGGTCCTGCGGTGGGAAATCTCCCAATAGGCAGAGGGCTTGGGTATTAATAGCCATGTGGGCAAGTGCAGCCATTGGTTGAGAGGGACAGGAAGCATGATGCTGGTTCATAGTCCAGGCCTCTTGCTTTTGTGGACCCTTGTGCGTTCTGTGGCCTGTGCCAGGGTCACTTTGCTGCCTCAGGACAGGCTCAACCCTCTTGCCAGNCTACTCTTCCATCCTGCTGGGCCTCTGGCTCCTTCCAGGGGAAGAGGGGGAACCTGAGCTGGCTGTTGGTGTCCTGTGCCTGGGAGTTTAATATTTCGAGCCCAGCAAGACTGCCCCATCTGCTGCAGATGAGTGCTCATGTTCATTACCGACCCACTAGGCTGAGCTCAGCTGAGAGCTAGAGAACCTCAGCAGTCATAAATTGAGGTGCAGGGGGCAGGGGGCACTCCCAGTCCAGGTAGCAGACAGGAGGACCATGANAGTGGATGCTCACGGCTTTCTGTCCTTCAGAACCAGGCCACTGGAAGAGAAGGGAGAATTTGCTTGAATATGAAATTCTGGAGTCACTGAGGTACACAGTAGGGTAGGAGTTGGGGGTCACTGATAGTATTGCTGGTACCCTAAACACTGTGGAAGTGGGACTCCTCACTAGCCTGAAAAATGGGTGATGGTGCCTAGCACCAACTTCCTGGGTATTAGCCTCTTAAGCAGGCTCCTGACAGTATGGTGGTGCTCAGGATTTTTTAGGTACACAGATTGCCAGAACATGGAATTAGCTTTAGGAGCTACTGCAGGCAGAGGGTGGGATAGGTGGGGCTGTAACTCTTGGTAGAAGGGTCTTCTCTCCCTGCTAGCATCTCTGCTTAACTGGGTGGTAGGGTCCCTGCTGACATGGCTCTTACTCCTAGATGAAGATCTCCTTCAATGACAAGAGCCTGCAGACAACATTTGAGTACCCTTCTGAGAGCTCCCTAGCACAGGAAGAAGCAGAGGAGGAGGAAGAGGGAGAGGAGGATGGCGAAGAGGAGGAAGTAGGGCTTGACTCAGAGAAGCCCTTTGCCCTCTTCCTGCCCCGGGCCACATTTGTAAGCAGTGTGGNACCTGAGATCCCCCGACTACCAGATGGCAGCTCAGGTAATCACTGCACTTTGGGATGGGCAGCCTGGAGTGGAGCCTGGGCCACATTTTCCAAGTGCCCATGCCTATTCTCTTTGGTCCACAGGCCTGTCCAGCTATACTCCCAAGCATTCCATGGCCTTCAGCAAGTGGCAGGAGCAGACAGTGGTGCAGGCTCCAAGTGAGGTGGAACTCCCACCGAAGGAGGTTATGGTAAGCCAGGGGGAGTTAGGGATGAATACTCAGATGCCCAAGGGCTGCCTGCTTGGGAAGGGGTTGATGCCTGGAAAGGTTTAGTGGCTTTATTCTGTTCTTTCTCTCAGCTCACACCTGCCAGTCAGAATGATCTCTCGGACTTCCGCAGCGAGCCAGCCCTCTATTTCTGACCCTTGGGGCTGCCAGGATGGCCACGACTTAGCCCCAGGTGTGGTGGTTCTGGAAGCAAGTCAACACCCAGGAGCCCTGACTTTTTTCTGTGCCCCTTCCATCTGGGTCTCCCAGCCTTCCTCTCCCTCTGTTGCCTCCTGCCTTTAGGGCCAGGTCTAATACACATCTAGATGTGTATAAGTCAACACCCAGGAGCCCTGACTTTTTTCTGTGCCCCTTCCATCTGGGTCTCCCAGCCTTCCTCTCCCTCTGTTGCCTCCTGCCTTTAGGGCCAGGTCTAAATCTCATTCCTGTTTGGGGCTCCAAGGAGGAACAGGTGGGAATTGCCTATGGGACAGGCTGACATCTGTACATAATGTCCCATCTGTGATGAGGTGGGGGGCCTGAACAGATCTTGCCCCAGGGTGCTGTCTGTCCTGCCTCTCAGCTCCTACCTTCTGGGGAGTAGCCACTGTCAGGAGTGAGAGGCTGTCCTAGCTATNTGCTCTTTGCTGAACCCCAAGCTCCTGCCCTCAGCCCATGATTCTACTCTGATGGAACTCAGCTACCCTTCATGACAGATGGCAGGGTGTTTTTTCCCCGATATTGGACTCAATAAACAGCACTGTACCAAGGCTGCTTTTGCCTTCTTTACACAGTCCTCAGTCTGAGAACAAGGTGGAGGCCTAACTTGGGTACCTGTGCAAAGAAGCAAAAGGTGGCCTGAGTCTGGTGTTTTCATGCCTTGAGGTCTTCCTGGTCCAGGCTCTTGTTCTCCCCCGACCCTAATCCTGTTACTTTGTCCCTCAAAGCTAGTACAGTGGGAAGTGGATCTAACCTCTGGGGTCTGGAACTCCATGTCCCAGGGGCCTAGCTGCCAGATGGGAGGAAGGTGAGCATTGTAAATGACAGGATTCACCATGNGGCCAGTAGCCTAGTAATGTAGCTAGTTGTGTACAGCANAGGAATGGGGCTAAGTGAACTTGGGACATCTTTTCTCATGGCTGATTTGGATACCTCCTGACCTATGAGGCTGTAACAAGGCTGTAGCAACAGAGAACTCCCAAGAGTCTAGGGAGATGCAGAGCTGCCTGCTTGGAAGCTGTGTTCTCAGAGGCCTAGGCACCCAGTGAAGAGGTAGGGCAATCTACAGACACAGGCAAACTGTCACAGGCACTGAATGCAAGTGTCCTCTCTTCCTGTCACCTAAAAGCAGATATAGTGCTTGACTTGGTGGCGTATTACATATGTTATATTCCCTCAGAGAATAAGTCCAGCTTTATGGATACTTTTTGTTTAAAAAAGGGCCTCACACTGTATCCCGAGCTGGTCTGCAGTTTACTATGCAGCCTAGAATGGCCTGGAACTTAAGGCCACCTTTCTTCCTCAGTGCTGGGATTATAGGTGTAAACTACCAAACCTGTTTTCTGGATCTTCTTGGTCAACAAATACTTCCAAACGTGTTGCTGAGAAGCTGTGGCAAAGGGCTGGGCCATAGGACACATGGAAATAGGAGTAAGCAACACCCGTGGGTGGGAGATGGGTTCTGGTAGCGGTAACGGCAGCTGCAGCAGCAATATATTGGACCAAACAGAACTTTGAGGAATGGACAATATGAAGAACCGCAGTCCATGCTGAGCCCTAGAACCAGAAGAGCTGGTATANAGTGTTGCTAGCTGTCTCTGAGCCAGGTTGTGTACTGATCACCATGGTATAGCAAAGTCCCTCACAGGAAAGTGGTTTGTGTGCTAGACTCAGGGAAAAGACCAGCACCTTTACAAGGAGAGTTAAGGGCTAGGGCTGGCCTCAGTTCTGTGTTTTGACGATAGGACAGTCANGGAAAACAGCAGGCCTTCTTCCCTACCAACAGGATACAGGGTAGCTGNCAGGCGATGCCACAGATCTTTGCAAAACAACCTTTATTGAAACATCAGAAACCATGGGGGTGGGCCCTAAGGTTTCAGTTCTGGAATCAAGATTCTTCCCTCAACATGCCTGGTCTGGGCCCCTAGTGGCTGAGGAGACAAAGTGAGAGGCTCCCACAGTACTTGGACTAGGCCTAGGACCTCTCTGGCAGCCCAAGGGGATATAGGAGCTTCAAAGAGAGTCCCCTCATGGAGCTCAGGGTCCCCAGGACACATNTGAGTACAGAGCCGGGAACTCCTTTCCTATTGGACTGTCCTGTGGCTTTTCTTGTCACCCAAGGTAGGTGGAGGTCAGAAGTTGCCCCTCTGGGCTCCTGAGATAGTGAGAAGGCATCTGAGGCCACGAAGAACAAAGATGCTTTAGGACAGACATGTTGGGGACTGAGCAGCCATAGGCCACGGCTGAGACAGACACTCGTCAGCTGTCCTTGCCTCCACTACTCTTCTGGTCTGAGGCTGTGGCTTTACTCAGGTTCCCAGCTTCCCGTTTGAGGACACTGAGCAGAGTCTGAGAGCTCTCCAGGATCTGGGGCCAGAGAAATAAAAAAGGACTGTTATTTCTCTGGTAGGAAGATCCCACCGCCTCAGCCTCTCTCACCCTGGAGAATGGGAATCTCAATCTGGCCTGTGCTGAAACCAACCGGCCACAGGGGGATAAAATCACCCTCCCAAAGCCCTTCCTCTCTTCCTGCAAGGCCAAGCTGGGTTAGTTCTGGCCCACACCACGTACTCTTCCCAATACACCGCTGCTCACTCTCTTGTCCGGCCTACAGCCTCGGAACCGCAGTGGGCCCTAGCCTCAGATCCTAGTGAGGCACCGACAGCGCACAGCTGAGAGCCCCACCTTGAGGTAGGCGGCCTCGGTCTCTGCGATGGTCCGGTCAAACTCGTTGCGAGAGGCAATCTTGCGCGCCAGGTTCTCGTTGACGCGGGCCAACTTCTCCGTCAGCTGCCTCACCTCATTCTGCAGCCGCTGCTTTTCGTCCTCCTCCTGCTGGATCTGCCGGCACAGCTCCTCTCGCTTCTGACACAGCTCCTCGATGCCTAGGGCGGGCGGGAAGACAGAGCTGTGGGCTGGGGGCTCGTGAGCTTCGGACCCCGACCAGCGCGACACGGGGCAGGCCGCAGAGCGGGGCTCGTGAGGCCTGTCCGCTCGGCCTCCCGGGTGAGTCGGCCGGACCCTGGCCCCGCGGCCCTTGGCCTCCCGGGCCCATTGCTCACACTTGACCAACTCGTTGTTGTAGTTCTGCAGCGCCGCGCCCTGTTGGGTCATGATCGGCGCCGCGTCCGGAAGCCTCAACCGCCGCCCGCACAGCCCGGCCCGCGCCTGCGCACTGCCTCCCCGGCGCGCGGACCCGCAAACGTCACAGCGGCGCGCCAGTCCCTTGCTAGCGTCATCACTGTACGCCACGCTGGGCGGGTCTGTTCTGTGGACGCTGATGGAGGCCGAGACCGTGGCAGTGACGGTGGCGGAGGCGGCGGCAATTGCCGCCGCCGATGACTGCGACTCTAGGCCTGGNCAGGAGCTTCTGGTTGCTTGGAACACCGTGAGCACTGGTCTGGTGCCGCCGGCCGCACTGGGCCTGGTGAGGCCTGGGAAAGGCTGGAGGGCCTGTATGGAGGTCGCGACTCTGCATGCTTTAGGGAGTCCACCCTCGGGTCCTCCCAGCCCCGTGCGAGCTTCCTGTAGTGGTTTTGCCTCCTTCCTCAGCTGTCTGATTCGTTTGGTTCCCCCAGCAGCCTTAGGCTGCTGAGTTTTTTCATTACCCTCCCCTCCCCTCCTTTTACGCTTACGGTTTTCCGTGCTCCAGGCATCTTCCCGGACCAGCGGTGCAGTCCCACCAAAGGAAGAAGAGCTCCGTGCAGCAGTGGAGGTTCTGAGGGGTCACGGTCTGCACTCTGTCCTGGAGGAGTGGTTTGTGGAGGTGCTGCAGAACGACCTGCAGGGCAACATTGCCCCGGAGTTCTGGAATGCCATCGCCCAGCGCGAAAACTCTGTCGATGAACCCCAGTGCCTCCTGCTGCTCCTGGATACGTTCGGCCTGCTGGAAAGCCGCTTGGATCCCTACTTGCATAGCCTAGAACTCCTAGAAAAATGGACTCGTTTGGGCTTGCTGATGGGCACTGGAGCTCAGGGGCTTCGGGAGAAAGTTCACACCATGTTGCGGGGAGTCCTGTTCTTTTCCACCCCCAGGACATTCCAGGAGATGGTCCAGCGTCTCTATGGTCGTTTCCTGAGAGTCTATATGCAGAGCAAAAGAAAAGGAGAAGGGGGCACAGACCCCGAACTAGAGGGTGAGCTCGACAGCCGGTATGCCCGCCGCAGGTACTACCGACTCTTGCAGAGTCCTCTGTGTGCAGGATGTGGCAGTGACAAACAGCAGTGCTGGTGCCGACAGGCACTGGAGCAGTTCCACCAGCTCAGCCAGGTTCTGTAAGTACTACCTCCTTGGCCNTGCCCCAGTTTCTCTAGCTGCCCCATTTGTCCTGAATTTAGTAGACCTCTGTATAGAGCTAGTAAACTGACGGGTGACGTCTTTTCCATCTGTACTTATAGCCAAGGATATTTATTTATTTATTGAGATAAGGTTTCTCTGTGTAACAGTCCTGGCTGTCCTGGAACTCACTTTTAGACCAGGTTGACCTCGAACTCTCAGATCTGCCTGCCTCTGCCTCCCAAATGCTGGGATTAAAGATGTGTGGCACCACTGCCCAAAATAGCCAGGGATTATTGTGCAGCAAGTTTGCACTCTGTCCTGNACGTAGTTATGGGGTGTGTACACTGTNTATCCTTAAGGGAAGGGCCCTCCTAGGTAAGGGACAGTTGTGTGTTGTGGGTTTTCCATGAGCAGGGATCTCCTCCAGGCATAGGCTCAGTCTGCTGGAGAGGGTCAGCGCTGAGGCCGTAACAACCACCCTGCATCAGGTGACCCGGGAAAGGATGGAAGACCGCTGCCGAGGAGAGTATGAGCGCTCTTTTCTTCGTGAGTTCCATAAGGTGAGAATCTTCTCCCTGGGCTGTGTCCTGTGAAGAGCAAAAATCGATTTTCCCCAGACCTGATACCAAGCAGTAGGCAGGTTGAGCAGGAGTAGTGATGGTGGAAGTTATCTTGGTGCTAGGTAGAGGCCAATCCTGGATCCTGGTGACAAGGACAAATCTGGTATGTACTAAATAGGTCTGTGTAGAATGCTGCGGCTAGAAGTAGAATCCTGGGCCAGAGGTGGCTCCAAGGAGTTTCCCCAGTAAATATGACAAGACAGGCCCACCAAACCCTCTTCTTTCCATTGCTGTACAAAAATGTGTGCTCACTTAACAGTTTCCTTCTGGATTAACCTACCACCAGTCTGTACCCTAGCATGGAGTTAGGGTGTTCCAGTGAAGGCCTCTGGTTGCCGATGCTATTGAGGTATGGTGTGTAATTCTGCTCTGGGGTTCCCGGCATTGTGGAAAAGCTAGGTTCAACCCCATGAAGCTGTCCACCCTGTTTCTGCTTCACTCCTGACCTCCCATTTTTCAAGTGTCTATCCCCTGTGGATGCATATTAAGCATGATGGGGAGTGATCGGAGTGGGTAGCCCTACAGTGATGGCCTAGAGTCATGAGCCCGGAAACTATTGGAGCAACCACATTGAGAAATGGGCAGTGGAGTGTAGGTTTGAGGCTTCTGGCCTTCGGACATAGGTGGTGGCTCCTCTAGGGTCCTGCCAAAGGTGTGTGGTTACTGAGTCAGGCTGGAGCTTTTAAGTGCCATACACCTCACACACTAATGATCTTCCACAGTGGATAGAGAGAGTGGTTGGTTGGCTTGGCAAAGTGTTCCTTCAGGACAACCCCACCAGGCCAACTTCTCCAGAAGCTGGGAACACACTGCGTCGTTGGCGCTGCCATGTACAGAGATTCTTCTACCGTATCTACGCCAGCCTGCGTATTGAGGAGCTATTCAGCATCATCCGAGGTTGGCCCTGCCTCTTACCCTGCAAAACCTTCCTTTTCCGGTGGTTTCCTGTGGTTTTGTTGGCAGCGTGATGAGTTGAATAGAGCTAGACCTCCTCTGACATTGTTCAGAGTCTAGAGCAGCACTGAGCAGGTACTTCTAGGTATCCACTGTTATTTCTTTCATCTTGGTTCCTGCTTGGGACTGGCCCCTGTGTATCACTCTTTCATGTGTGGTTATTATTGATCAAGTGTCAGCTTTTAGAAAGTGTGTAGAATAGGGCTGGGGAGATGGCTCATCAGTTAAGAGGGTTTGTTGCTCTTAACAGAGGATTCAGGTTCAGTTACCAGCACCCATGTGGCAGCTCACAGCCATCTATAACTCCAATTCCAGGGGATCCAAAGCCCTCTTCTGGCCTCCACTGATACCAAGCATGCACACAGAGCATATACATACAGGCAGACAAACACTCTTTACAAGCANATACTCATACATATAAAATTTTAAAATCTTTTAAAAAAAGATTTGAAGGCAATCCTCATTAATTGCAAGACTCATTTGACAAAAATTGTTTATTTCTCTTTTCCCAAGAGCCTTAAATTGATTTCAGATTAAACTTCTCAGCTAGTACAACTTGGGACAGTTCAGCTGTCTACCATTGTGCACCACAGGAGGGATGACTGTGTTGTGTGAGNTAAGGCAGCTGTGGGTATCGGAGTCTTTGAGAATCAATAAAACAGTCATCTCTGTTCAGATTGGCTTCTAGTGAAGGTTATATTGAAAATTATAACATTTTGTACCTGATGGGTGGCTCTTGTCTGGGCCCCTGCCAGGTTGTGTATCTTGTACTA
>LZPO01075853.1:373724-387614 GCA_001675575.1 Neotoma lepida | reverse complement strand
GTTTCTGTTTTTCTTTTCTTTCTGGTTTTTTGTTTGTTTGTTTGTTTGATTGATTTTGTTTTGTTTTGTTTTGTTTTTCAAGACAGTGTTTCTCTTTTTAGCTCTGGCTGTCCTGAAACTAACTCTGTAGAACAGGCTGGCCTCAGACTCAGGCTGGGATTAAAGACATGTGCCACCACCACCTGGCAGAATCTTCATTTGTTATGACTACTAGAACAAAGTGTTAGGGCCTGGGTAGTTTATGTTTTTGATTTTTCAAGACAGAGTTTCTCTGTGTAACAGTCCTAGCTGTCCTGGAATTTGATTTGTAGACCAGGCTGGCCTCAAACTCACAGAGAGGGACTGGGTAGTTTTAAACAACAGAAGTATGTTGTCTTAGTTCTGGAAAGTAGAAGTTCAGTATTAAGGTGTTGGCAACACTGTGCTCCTTCTGACACCTATAAGAAAGCACTCCCTTGCTTTCCCAGCTTTTGGTATATGACCANACTCTGTGCCTCATAGCCACTACCTTCTGTGCCTGTTTTAACCTTGTCCTTTTCTTGAAAAAATGCCAGTCTTATTAGATTAAGGCCCACCCTACTTCAGTATGACCTCTTCTTAGCTAATTACATCTACATCAACTCTGTTTGCAAATAGCTCACGTTCCGAGGTACTGAGGGGTCAGACATGAGAGGGACACAATTTATATCAGTAGTGCCCATTGTGATATTATGGTTGCTCAGGAGCTGGGCACTGGGACCAGGTCTCCCGCTCTTGCTGCTGCCTGCTAGGGATGGTATTGGTACAGGCCAATGGTACAGGAACCATTCCTTGCCAGGTAGCATGCCACATGAGCCTGTGCCTTGTTCACCTGGACCTGGCTGGAACCCACTGGATTATTCTTACTGATTCCTGCCCAGGCTATGCGGACCCTCAGTTGGAAGCACACCTTGGGCTTGGTGACAATGGATGTGGAGCTGGCTGACCGCACCCTGTCTGTTGCAGTGACCCCAGTGCAGGCAGTGGTCTTGCTGTATTTCCAGGACCAGGGTGAGTCCCTAGAACCCCATCTGGTCTGTCTCAGCACACTACCTTAGGGCCAGTGCTAGGCACTACTATCTAATGAGCTGTGAGGTGACACACACCACCACCACCCCTCCCCGTGTGGGTAGGATTTAGGGGTAGCAACCATTCTGTTTACCCGTGAGTCAAGCTGGACAATGCACGTCCCTCTGGGGGCCCAGCTGGCTAACAGGAATTGGAGAAGGCATAACCTCCAGTGTATCCTGCATTCCTGTGGCTCTGCACACAGCCAGCTGGACCCTAGAGGAGCTGAGCAAGGTGGTGAAGATGCCTGTGGCACTGCTGAGGCGGCGTATGTCAGTGTGGCTGCAGCAGGGTGTGCTGCGGGAGGAGCCTCCAGGCACCTTCTCCGTCATTGAGGAAGAGCGGCCTCAGGACAGGGACAACATGGTGCTGATTGACAGTGACGATGAGAGTGACTCAGGCATGGCCTCCCAGGCTGACCAGAAGGAAGAGGAACTAACGGTGCGTTGGCCATTTCCATAGTGGGCTGGGGGTGGCCCGAGTCCAAGTGGATGGCTGACTGACCATGCCTGGTTTCTGTGCCTAGCTCTTCTGGACCTACATCCAGGCCATGCTGACCAACCTAGAGAGCCTCTCTCTGGAGCGCATCTACAGCATGCTCCGAATGTTTGTAATGACTGGCCCTGCACTGGCTGAGATTGACCTCCAGGAACTCCAGGGCTACCTGCAGAAGAAGGTCCGTGACCAGCAGCTCATCTACTCTGCAGGTGTCTACCGCCTGCCTAAGAGTTGCAACTGATGTCCCCCTTCCAGGCTCTGACCCATAGTATTCATGCCTGTGTGGCCCCTGGATAGACAGCTAGGGTACCTTCTGACCCATGTCCCTGTGCCCAGCCCCTGTCCATTCCCTGCCTAAAACCTAAAGTACAAATTAAAGTAGATTGGTTCATCCTTTCGTGTATTTTTTTTTTTACCCCATGGACACATACAAGTTTGTCCTCTGTTGTAGTAGGACAGGTCCATAGGGTCGAGGAAATTGGCTCAGACCAGTTGCCAAGGCATGCACATAAGGTATGTACTCCTTAAGAGCCAACCTGGGGTCTGCTGAGGACCTAGCCGCAGGCGCTGTCAGAGGTCCTAGTTGCTGTCAGAGTTCCTGATCGTGCCCAGCCAATGAGGCACCCAGCACGCAGACTGGGTGCTGGGAGGAGGGTATATAAGGCCTTCCCTGTTCTTGAATAAAGGAGTTCGTTACTTGTTTTCAACAGATTCCTGGTGTTGGTGTCATTGATGCCGCGCCTTCTCACCTCCTCCCCTGAGGGAGCTGTTAGAATCCAAGCTNCACTCTATGGCCACCCTACCTTAGCTCTACAGGGCCTGTGTTCCCAGCAGCAGGTAATGGGGGCTACCCTAAGCAGCCAGGCTTACCCCCAGCCTGTACTTCTGTGTTTGGGCAATAGATCCCCTGAAGCTGTCTTCTATAGGCTGTCCAGGACCTGTGCTGGGACTTGTTTGGGTGAGAGTAAATAGGGTTAGCTGCCCAGTCGCCTGAGTTAGANTTGTAGCCTCATCCTGCTTTTGTGGCCTTTAAAGGTACTCTTGGGTCTTCACATCTGTGTAGCCAGTGTGGAGTTAATTCCAAGCTTTGTGCTGTTAGGACTTTTGCACTCCATGAGATCTTCCAAGGTAAGGCAACCTGAGTCAAATCCATTCCTTGTGTCTAGCCGTCAAGGGCCACTTAAGGACATACCCTGGTGGCCAGAGAATTAGATCTTTGTTCCCCTTTCTTGCACCAGTATATATGGCCATACTGCTTGAAGCTTACATGTATGTATTTGGGTTTTTCCATGTTCTCAAGACTTGGCAGTCAGAATTACAGGACA
Organism: Neotoma lepida; assembly: GCA_001675575.1. Taxonomy (NCBI): domain Eukaryota; kingdom Metazoa; phylum Chordata; class Mammalia; order Rodentia; family Cricetidae; genus Neotoma; species Neotoma lepida. Next base: position 384,705 of record LZPO01075853.1, on the reverse strand, counting down.
AGGGCAGGGGTGAGAGGAGAAGCCAGGAACTAATTTAGTCCTTTCCCTCAAGTTAGGGCTCAGCCACTCTTGAGAGCAGGCTGTGTCCCAGATGCCAGTTGAAGACAGGCTAGCCCTGTGGAGGACAGACTAGAACCTGATGGAGCACAGTATAGGCTCTTGCTTCCCTGTCCCAGAACAGCTGTTTTCAAGCAGGAAATACCCTGACCTGAAGCACCATCCTCAAAGGGAACAAAAGCCCTTTGGAATCATTGCTTGCACACCCTGATCCTTGCCCAAGGTGGATCCCAGGCCACAAGCCACACCCGGTTTCAGCTGCTGTGACTACCCCAGATGCGCTTCCCAGTCCCCTCAGCCCCAGTTGATACTATAGAGCCACCACCTCTCTCATCCTCAGCTACTAGCTTTGACTTACTCTGTACTTGGTCCTGAGCAGAAATCCCCTTCAAGGGCTTCACCTCACCCTTCCTGTTCTAGAGGGATCTATCTCACCTCAGGTTTTAAGGGGTGGAGGCNGGTATTAGGCACACGACCTTGGCCATAACATAAGGGTTCCCGTAAACCTAGGAAGCCTTGTTCACAGTAATTCAGAAATGAGGTTTGTTCTCCTCTAGTCCCAGTTCTCAGACCCTGCCCCCTACCCTGCTAAAGTGCTATTGCTACAAGAACTGTCCCTCTGAGTTCTAGTGACAGCAGAGGCCATGAAGGTGTTCCTATCTGGTACATACCACCTGGCCACAGATGGGTGTGTTTTTGTCCTAACCAGGATATAAACTTGCTAGGCTGGCCTGGCAGGGTGANAGTGCCAGCCACTGGGCCTCAGGCACACCTTCTGTCCTGCATTCCTTTAGACTAAGTTTGTGGATATGCCTTAAAGACCAGAGAGGAAGTCTTGGTTCTCATCATTTAACCAATACAAAGCTCATGTCAGAAGCTGTTCCTTGACGACCAGCTCTAGAAGGGTACCTGTGTCTGCTGTCAGGGATGTCCCCAGTGATGAGGGCCACTGGGTTCAAGCTATGCCCTCCCCTCCTGGCACTCTGTTGGCCCCAGCTGGCAGGAGGCTGGGCTCAGTCAGCTGCAGGGCTGACATTTCCTCCTATTGCCTCTTAGTTTGCTTGGCAGATCCCTCAGAGGAGAATGGCAGCAGGGTGGGGCTGCACTGCATCCCAGCCTGGAACACCAAGTTCAGGACAGTGGTGCAGGTTAACCCTAACCATGCCAGCCTAAAGGCAAANTAGTTCCCTTGGGCAACAGCTATCTGATCACAGAAGCAACAGACCCTCAGAGCATTGAGCTCTGACTAACAGATGTGAGCCAGAGACTACAACCCTTTCTGAGCCATCTGCTCCCTGGGGGTAATAGTCTAAGGATATGGTGTGGTGTCCTGCTCAGGCATATGTAGCCAGTGACTCACCCATCCCAGTGGATGATCAAGGATTCCTTAGGATACCGGCNGTCCTCTAATCTGGGCTTTAAAGGCTGTATGAGCGCAAGCCTCCAAAGCAACCAAGAAGGGCAACTGGACACATGTACCTACCCCGCCTCCCATTGCCTCCTTGTCCCCCTACCTGCTTCAACTTGGGGAGGGTTTTGTTGACAGTAAGTCTGGTAGGGCCCTAACTCCACTCAGAGCTCTGATGTTGAAAAGCAAACTGAGGCCTTGATCCCCAACACCAGGGGGCAAAGTAGGATTCTCACCCATTTAACCAGAGGGGCTGTCTGTCTTTAAAGCTGGAGCCCTACTATCCCCTGACTCAGATCTGGCTAGAGCTTGCAAACCCTGTCTCTTTCACCTGCTCCATCCAGGGTTGTCTGCCCAGGACTCCTGGAATTCCAGCATCCAAGTGTGAATGAAGTTCAAGTCAGCCTGGGTGCTCTGAGGCCCTGCCCCCACACTCTCTGCCTCACAGCCCCACTGTGAGGTCAGCACCTTCCAATGAGTTCTGTCTAGAGGTGTGTGGTGGGGCTGGGGGCTGAACATGGCACCCTGTCCCCAGCCTTACTCCTGCCCAGCTGGCAGTCCCCTTGGCCTGATATGTTTGTCCCTTTTGCTCATCCCTGCTGCAGGTGCCTCCTCCCACTAGACCCCAGCCAGAGTCCCTCCCTTTTCCAGGCAGGGCAAGCCATTTGTGCCCTGAGGGCCACTGGGGTGAAGGGTGGATCTGAGGTATCCACAGGCAGGTGACTGGCCTCCCGTTCTTGTGGCCTTGTTTCTGCAGCTGGAACCTACTGTGAATGCAGCCTTGGCCTCAGCCGTGAGGCCCTTATTGCTCTCATTGTGGTGCTGGCTGGCGTCAGTGCCAGCTGCTTCTGTGCCCTCGTTGTTGTGGCGATTGGTATCTTTCGGTCCAAGGGGTGCGTGAACTTGGGGTTGGGCGCAGTGGGAGTGAGGCCATGCTACTGGCCCTGGGCTGTTAGTCATGCTTTGAGGGGCCTCTTCCTAGGGTGGTATGTCATGAGAGGCTGGGGATAGTGTTTTCCAGAGTGTATGTTGGATATGGGGGTTCTAGGAAGAGGTTCCAGGGGGCTTCCAGGCATGTGGAATGAGCATTTCTCCAGAATTCACACCTGCTTTTGTCCCCCTCAGTGATCCGTGCCCCGGAAACTCGGAAGACAGGTAAGTGTGCCAGGGGAAACCTCAAGGGTGAGCTGTGTCCTCTCTCTCTGCCCCCTCCTGGAAGTACAGATCACAGTGGCATCCAGAGCAAGGTCCTCGAGGGTGGGCTTCTCTTGGGTGGCCACNGCCCTGCCAGATCATGCTGATGTAGCCCTTCATGCAGGTTGGTGGAGCCCTTTGGGATCCAGGAAGATCACTTAGACCTGCACTCGGTGCACGTGGAGTCTCACCTCGTGGACCGTGACTTGGAGATATCCATGCCATGCTCGGAGAACACTGACCTCATGAGCATCCCCATGGAGGTTACTCTAGAGGAGTCGACTTCACTACCACCTCCACCTCCTCCACTGCCAGAGTAGTGGAGGGCAGCTAGGCTGGGGAATGAAACACTATTTAGTGATTGTGTGCTGTCCTTCTTGCAAGTGCCTCGAGGGAGTGTTTGTCACGGATCATGGGAGGTGTCTCCACCCAGGGACACTGAGTCAGGGTTTTCAGCTCCTAGCCCACCTGGCCAGTTCAGCTTTTCTCTGCACCTTCCTACTGTTGGTCTTACAAAGATGACTGACCCTGGGCCCTTCCTACTTCCCGGATTCCCCAAGACAGGACCTGTAGCTGATAAGTCCAAGGGGAGCTGCACTGACCAGACTTGGGCCAGCACTCCTTTCCACTGACTCTGTCCTCAAGCGCTCCGAGGTGGAGGGGATTGAAGCAACTGCTCCACTAAGCTCCCTCTTTTGCCTTAGGCGGGTCATCCCTCCTACTCTTTCAAGGCCTTTCCTTTGTATTTAGGCCCATCATGTGCTTATACCTCCACCAATCCTTTGTCAAGGGACTGAGCAGTCTCTATGGGGTCTTTTTGCTGAAAAGGAATGAATTTGAGACTAGGGTATGGAGCAAGGCACTGTGAGTTGCATTCTATGTGGAGCTGATGGGTTTGATCCTGCTCTTTAGGTCTCAGTGGGGAGTTCAGTGGTCTCATCAGCTCCACTACNGGCTCAGGGCCAAGCCAAGACGAGCTCTGGACAGGTGGCTGGCAGTATTGGGCACTGGCTCTGTGCCCAGCCCCCGCCCAAGGCGAGGAACCAGCTGTGGGACAGAAATTGTTGTGCTCGGGCAGGAGAGTTAATACTTTTGTAGGTGAGGCAGAAACAAACTCCAGGTCACCTGGACTCCGAAGCCGCACAGGGTTCTGGGTCCCCTTGTGTTCTCGAGCTGCCCCCAATGCGGGGCTCTTTTTTCTCGCGGCTTCCGCCGCAACTGTCTCTACTGCTGCTGCTGTCATTGAGGCGAGTCTGGACCCAGGAGCACGTTGGAACTGCCCCTTCCAGATCCCCGGGGGCTCCCGAGTGCCCCGAAGCATGTTCATGTTCGCTAGGTGGCAAGGCCAATTGCTCCGCACTCGAGCTGCCCGCGGTACCAGCGGGCCTGAGCTGGAGAGTGTGCTCACTGCTGCTGGATCACAATCGCTTGAGCGCACTGCCTCCAGGTGCCTTCGCTGGGGCAGGCGCGCTGCTATACTTAGATCTGCGGGAGAACCGGCTCCGATCGGTGCACGCTCGAGCTTTCTGGGGTCTGGGCGTGTTGCAGTGGCTGGACCTGAGCGCCAACCAGCTGGAAACTCTGTCTCCTGGGACCTTCGCGCCGCTGCGGGCGCTGCGTTTCCTTTCCCTAGCGGGTAATCGGTTGACACTCCTGGAGCCTTCGATCCTGGGCGCGCTCCCATTGCTGCGCGTGCTCAGCCTGCAGGACAATTCACTGTCCGCGCTCGAGGCGCGTTTGCTGAATAGCCTGCCCGCGCTCGACGTGTTGCGCTTGCGTGGCAACCCCTGGGCGTGCAGCTGCGCGCTGCGCCCGCTTTGCACCTGGCTGCGCAAGCACCCGCGTCCCGCTTCAGGTGAGCCATCTGGGGCGCAGGACAGATAGTGTTTGGTGCAATTGCTGCCATCTGATGCCGCTCCTGTGTCCCGCAGAAACTGAGACCCTGCTCTGCGTGTCTCCAAGACGCCAGACGCTCAGCCTACTGACAGCCTTTCCGGATGCGGCCTTCAGACACTGCGCTCAGCCACTCGCAGCGCGAGACCTGGCGGTGGTATACGCTCTCGGGCCGGTCTCTTTCCTTGCCAGTCTGGCCATCTGCCTGGCACTGGGCACCGTGCTCACTGCCTGTAGTGCACGCCGGCGCCGCCGCCGCATCACAGTGCGCCCTTTACTAAGGAGACAGCTAGACCCAGAGGGCCCAGCCTCCCAGGAGGGTGCTGGGAGCCCTGCAGCCGCAGCAACCCAAGCCTAAGGGGGCTGCGGTTGTTTCTAGCGCTCCCGCAGTGCTGCGCACTTTGAGAACTCCCCCCAAATCCCTGGCCTCCCTTCAAACTCCCTGTAGGCGTCAACAATAGACAAAAAAACCGGAAAATTTCTGACATTCCTTTAGGCATCACCACTGAATACCGGGGTTAGGGGTAGCTGTGCGCGCCCGGTGTCCCTGGGGCAGAGGGGCAGAGCGCTGCTGCGCACCAGCGGCACGGGGAAGGCACGCGCTTGGACACTGGGAGAGCTGGTCATGTACAAGGTGGTGGGTGAGTGACACCCGAATGGGAGGCCGATGGCGCTCCCTGGTGCCCAAGGTGCGGGGCTCGTTGCGAGCCAGCGTCTGAGGAAGCCTATTGTGGCTGCAGGCAGAAGAGAAGGCTCAGCCTTCTTGGAGTCTGGAGCCCTAGACAGCTGGGAGCCAGAAAGCACCCCTGGGAAGCGCTGCCAGTAGGGCAGTGAGGGCTGACTCTGGGAAAGGTCAGGGCCAGCCCTGCGAATGGGGTGGGGAAGGGTCGTGGGAGGGTGGTGCAGCAGGAGAGAGGTGGAACTCAGGTTGCAGAGAGCAGGCGCTGGAGGAGGGGTGGGTGGGTGACCTAGCCAGCTGGGGCCATGGGCCCCCACTGTAGCTTAGGGTGGTGGCTGGAGGAAGGATGAGGCTGCCATTTCTGCTCCAGACCCCTCCGACCGGGGCCAGTTAGGCCCCTCACCCCACTGCTCAGAGACCCCAGGGCCCTGCCTCTGCCGGAGCGCCCTGTGGCCCTGCCCAGCCGGCTCAGCTCTGGCCCATCCTCAGCCGCTCTGGTCCGCACCTTGGTCCTGCAGGGGCTGCCCGCCAGGCAGCAGGGCAGGCGGACCGGAGGCCCAGGGTGGGCAGTCTCTGGGGCGGGTGGGCTTCCCTCAGGCCTTCCCGAGCAGCAGGACTCATCAGTGTCCTTGGCCGGGCTAACTGGGCAGGTGGGCGCCTCCGGGGGCCTCACACCACGGTGCTGACCGAGGGATCTGAGAGGTTGAGCGGGCCCGTGATATCAGTGGGATGGTACTGCTGTAAAATAGAAATACACAGACAAGGCGGCCCGTTAGCTCCGACGTCGGGGGCACGCGCGGGGCCGGGACAGGGTGGACCGGCCAGCCGGCCGACCGGCGGGCAGGCGGGCACGGCCTGGGGGAGGCTGGGGGTGCTCCTCCCCCGACCCCGTCGTGCTCCGGGGTTCTGCGTGGGCCAGGCCGCTGTCCCGTGCGTCTGTCTGTCTGTCTGCGGGGGAGGGGCAGAGGAGGGCGGGCGGGGCGTCTCAGCTCTCCCTATGACGGGAACACAGCTGCAGCTGGCCCTCCTCCCTCTCAATAGCGCGTCGCGGCAGCACTGTGTCTTTTTGGTTTTGCAAAGCGCCGCGTCCACCCCCGGTGCTCTATAAATAAGAACCAACAATCAATACCTGCTGGCCCCGCCGGCCACCAGGGATCCCAGCCCTGAGCGCCCAGTGCTGCCCTGGCCCGGACCGGCCACAGGACAGGGGCAGAGGATCTCAGCAGCTGGACCGACCCCACCCCACCCAAAGGAGCCCCCACCCAGGCCTCCCTCTGAACCGCACCCAGCCCCAGAGACAGGGTGGGAGCTGGGTTACCCTCCCCCACCCTGCCCACAGTGGCAATGCCCAGAGGTCAACCCTGCAGGGTGGGGCCAGCTTCAGATGGCCCGGAAGAACGGGTCCCTGGTGCCCAGGGAGGCTCAGGTAAAGATTGAACTGAGAACAAGTGCCCAGAAAGGAACCGTGTAGATCTCAGAGCTGTACTTGGCCAGCTCCAGATGGGGCCCCAAGACTGAGTGACACCCTCTGAAAATGGCCTGCCACCTGCAGGAATTTTGTACTCTTCCCACTTTGGCCACTTGGCCCAAAAAGTACAGATTCTCTTCTCTGTCAGATTTCCTTTCCCACACAAGTTCCAGCCCACANAGCCCTCAGTCCTGCTCTCCCTCCCCTGTGCCCCCTCGTGGGGATCCTGGCTCAGACCTTGTAGCATAGGCTGTGCCCACTTTCCCTGGTCTGGATGACCCTGGGGGTTGTGTTTGCACCAGCTCCTGGAGCCTCAAGTTGGTGCAGCCCACAGACCCTTGAGCTTCGTCCACTCTCTCTGTACAAGGCCCTCAGAGAACTGAGCAGCCACACCTCATGGGTCTCTCTGGAGCACTCTAGTAGTTTCAACCTGGAACTTGGATTTGCTCTGTACCAAATCCTGTCTGTATGCCTTTCTTCCTGGGCATAGGGTGTTATAACTAGAAATCCAGATTGCTCATGGGACACAAGCCCCTTGTGGGTGACACTGCCCACTGCTTAGAGGGGCTTCCTGTAGGCTAGAGGGTAACCGCCTAAGACCAGGGTGATGAACAAAATGGGGATGCTTCTGAGTGGGGATTTCTTCTGAGTATGCATTTCTGGCACAGTGGCATGCTGCCCAAGGCAGAGGACAGGGGTTCTGGCTCTGAAGGCAGAAGGTCTGGCTCTCACAGTGGCCTTGTGGCAGTGCTTGGGGGCCTGAGCTGAAGCACTGGTCTTAGCCTCCCCTTCCTGCGCCTCCCTCTGAGAACGACAGTGTTGCCCTGGGTGCTCAGACCAGGGCTTTCAGGGATACCCTATCCATACTCAGATCACCTGGGCGATGCTGCCACACCTCCATCAGGGACCTGTTCAACTTGGCCCCACCCCACTCCCCATCGGACAGTCTCCCTGTGACCAAGGGTCAGTGCCAACGCTAGGCCCCAGTCGTCCACCCAGATGGACCCAGGCCCAGCCCCCAGCCCCCGGCCCACACAGAGACCACATGGAAGATGCAACACGCATGGCTCTGGTGAGACAGGTGAGACAGGTGTCTGGGGGGCGGGGCCAGTGGCCAGACAGACGGACGGGATGGGACATCACAGCTACACCCTCCAGAGCTGTTGCAGGGCAAGAATGAGGGCATCAAGCCCCTTGTGGAGGCAAGAGAAACAGGGATGAAACAGACGTGGTGTGGCCTCCTGGCAGGGACAACCTGGGACAGGGCTACTCTAGTTCCCAGGGTCTGGGTAGCCCAGAGAGATGGTGAGGCTGACTGACTGACCAACAACATGACACGGCTTCCAGATGGTGTGTGGGTCATGGCATGGGGAGAGAGGTGGGCAGACTAACGTGGAGACACATGGGGAAGCTGAGGACCAGTGAGGGCTTGAGGAGAGTTCTGGAGAGTTCTAAAGGACAGCACCCTTGGATGGGTAGAGGGTGGGTGAAGGACTGACTTGGGGCATCGGCACAGATGGCCAGGGTTGGAGGTGGGGGCAGGGGTGGGATGGTGAGGGAGAGGGAGACAGACATGGGGCAAGGAGGGAGTCAGAGACGCGGGACTGGGGTGCTTCCCCCTTACCGTGTCTTTGGAGGACCTACGTCTCTTGAAGCTGGAGGCCAGGGTGGAGGTGATAGCCCTAAATGTGGCTTTCTTTTTAGGGTCGGGCTCTGCTCTACCACTCTTTCTATCCTAAAATGAATATGTATAAGTGATTAGATGGCTAAGGGTGGCGGCCACACCTGCCCTTGCCTGCTCCTTGGGGGCCTCTGCCAGGCCTGGCCGGCCACTCAGGCACTGCTGAATCCTGCCTGCCTCACTGTGCTGAACAGACCGATCAACAGCCAGACTTTCGAGAGTGGCCTCTTCTGCCCGGGGTTGGGCCTGTCCTTGCTTGTGCTGGGGCTGGGCTTGGGGGTCCTGCTGGCACTCTTCCTGGGATGTCCGCCTGGCTCCCTGGCTCCTGGGTGGCCCTGGCTTAGAGGCATCCTGAGGAGGAGGAGCCCCTGAGGACAGGAAGAGCTTCCTCTCAGGCCACACCAGCCCTTCTGTTCAGAGGCCGCTGACCCCAAAAGGCACACACCAGGAAGGGGCCAAGGACCCAAGGAGGTGTCCAGTTGGAATTGGAGTGATAGACAGAGGCAGATCCGGGGGCACTGGCCTGGAGTCTGATGGCCAGCATGGCCCTGGACAGCTGTGGCCAGGTCCCCAGGGGACCTGTAGGGCCAAAAGCAAGAATGGGTGGATGAGAGATGTGGGGGCTCCAATAGCCCTGTCCCCCCACAGCCCTCATAGCAATGTCAATGTCAGCTCAGGACACAGCTCCACCAAGACACCCAGGGAAAGAGAAGAGACAAGTGAATCAGAACCTGGCCGTTGGCCACTAGTCTTCAGGCCTGCATGAACCTCATTGCCCACCCTGTCCTTTTCCCTNGTGGGTTCTGACCATCCCACATGCAGCCTCATCCCCGCTAGCCACAAATCCACATGGANGTGGCCTGTGGCACCAGGGAGAGGCAGATCAGCCCCATATAGATTGGAGTCACAGAGCTGAGCACAGTAAGAAAAGGGGTCTCCGGAAGGGATAGCCAAGGAGCTTGGATGGTTGAGGGCCAAATGCATCTCAGATCACGTGCTACACACAGGTGGGCCCTTGTCTTTTTTTTGGGGGGGGGGCCTTGTCTTACCCTGCCTGTTTGCCTTCCTATGGATTGGGTGCCATTAGGTGACTCTGGAAACAGAGGGGACAGGCAGAAGCTTGGAGCAGGGTGCATGGCCTCCCTTGGCCTAGCTTGGCAGTGGGAGGCCACCTGCAGGCAGCCCCTGCCTGTGCTGCCCCTGTGTCCTGGGAACACTCACCACTGCCCCTGGCCATGGCTCCTAGCACCAGTCCTGCCCATGAGCCAGAGCCAGTGCCACGGCCTGTAGGGATAGAGTAGGGCCGTGGCCTGGCGGGGCCCTGGACGCCAGGCCTCGGAGGGTGGCCTGTCCTACCTGCAGGTTCTTCCTCCACACGTTCACTGCTGCAAAAGCCAGCTGCATCTGCTTCCTACGGGCGTCCTTGTGTCGCTTGTAGGCGATCTCGATGAAAATCAGGAAGATCCCAGCCACGATGCCTCCAGCCACCAGCATGAAGACCCCTGTGTGAAGGACCCAGTGCCTCAGCTGGCTGCCCAGAGGCTGTAGCCCCTAGGGAATCCATCCCAGTATCAAGGCAGCACGGAGGGCCCACCTGCCATGTTCTCAAAGGTGAGAGTCGCAGGAGCATTGCTTCGGGAGTCACACTCCTGATACCGAACCCATGTCTTATCCAGATCTTCCATGAAGCCATTCTCATGGGACCTGTGTAGGGAAGGAGAGCGGGAAGGCAGGGCTGGTAGCAGGAGTGGGGCTACGTGAGTGTGCAGGGCATTCAAGGGGGAGGACTTGGAATGTGGGACAGAATTTTCAGTCCAAGTGGGGCTTTGGGAGTTGGGGAGGCTTGTAGCCTTTGCCGGGCTGGGAGTGGGAAGGTTCNCCCATGGGGTTGATGCTGGTTTGGGTGGAGTATCCTGTAAGGCAGTTGGACCAGATGATATCAGTGTCTAGTGAACAGCTCCTGGCCTGGGGTCGGTGCATTGCCACTGGGCACTAGGGACAAGGTCCAACCTTAGAGCAAAGTGGAGAAGGGAAGGGAGGTGTCCAGCACAGGGCAGACTCACTTGAGTATGGACAGGGAAACATTCTGCTTCCAGGGGCTGTCCTTGCGCATGCCGATGCCGAAGCCTGAGCGGAAGAACAGCTCACCCGTGGTCACCAGGTCACATTTCTGTGAAGCCTCGAACTCCAGCACCGCTGAGTCCCAGATGAAGGCATGGAGCTTGCTGCCGGCAGAAGTCGAGTCAAAGGAGCCCCACATAGCCTGTTCACCCCACCCAGCTCACACTGCAGTAAGACACTCTTCACTTGTGTTTGCTGTGTGAGTGGACTCCCCTTCGCCTGCCCCTTTACTGTCCCACCCAGCCAGGGTGGCCTTTTGTCTGCTTGCTCACTTGTCCCGCACAGCCTGGATGGCCTCAGCTGCGCTTTCATAGTTGTGTTTTTCCATGTGCCGGTACATGGTGCTCAACTCCACCTGCCTCCGGAAGTAGATGTCCACAGAACTCTGCTTAACAGTTGCATAGATGAACTTGTCTGAGGGGTTTCTGAGCTGCAGGGACAGAGACCTCAGCTCATGGCTACTCCCCAGACCCCACCAGG
>LZPO01075853.1:360941-373689 GCA_001675575.1 Neotoma lepida | reverse complement strand
ACCTCTTCTTGACCCTTCCTCCAAGCCCGGTGACCTCACCCTAGGGTCATTGATGCCCGTGATACGCTCCTCAGGCCGGTCCAACACCAGAAAGGCTGCCAGGTTGGCAGTATAGGAAGCCACAATGATCATGGCAAACCCAGCCCACACCATGCCTAGGATTCGTGCAGAGAAGCTTCGGGGGGCACCTGTGGGCAGAGACTTGGGTCAGTTCCTAGAAAGCAGGGGATGCAGCCAGGCAGGATCTGGGCTTAATCTCACCTTCCCCAATGCCAGAGTTGAGCAGGACACCCCAGGAAAACCACATGGCAGAGGACAGGGTCAGCGCATCCTCTTCCTCCTCCTCACTGTTCACCTTGAACCGGCCAAATGGACTGCAGAGTNCAAAGGGAAGGCAGGAGAGAGAGCGGGAGAGAGGACAGGAGAAGCAGATCTGCCCAGCCCTGCCCAGTTCTGCCCGCCCTATAGATGGAGGGGTCCAGCTCTCTGCGTGGCGCTCACCTGAAGCGGTCCAGCAGGTACAACATCACAGCCACCACGTGCACTGAGAGCCCCACTAGCAACCAGAGTGTGCTCTGGAAGGGCTGCATAAATGAGTCCAGTGTGCTCCGGGGGATTTCCTGCAGGTGATCACGGAGTCAGTGTTGCCCGGGGCCCTTCATGCCCCCATCCCGTCCCCGCCTGATCCCTGCCTACCTTCTTGACCAGAATGGTCAGGCCCTGGTACTTGAAGGGCTTGGAGAACTCTATGTACTGCGCACGCTCATTGTTGATGGTCAGTGGTGCCACAATCATGTCTGCTTGACCACTGAGTAGCTCTCCCATCATCCCATTCCATTCCTTTTTGTTACTGTTGTTCACCTGCAAAGTGACAGAGCCGGTGGGGCTGCAGACAGGGTGGGTTATGGTTCCTAGAACAAGAACCCCTACACCATCTTAGTCCTAGCACATGGGGGGGTATGTCTCCTGTTCCATATTTAGCTCACCTCTAAAGCCCAGCCCCAGCCAACAGGCCCCACCTAAAACGGCTTTACCCAACCCATAGACTTTCCAATTAATCCATCTCAGCTTACAGGACCCTCCCACTAGCCCCTTCCTCCAGGCCCTGCCCCTGCCATCCACTCCATACCCGCTCCTGTGTGCCAAACTTGCCATCTGCCACCAGGTGCACCTCATAGGTAAAGTTCATGGTCCGTGCCAACTTGATGAGCAGGTCAATGCAGAAGCCATAGCAGCACTGAGGCACCGTGTGGCGTGCTGTGGGTAGTTAAGGAACAGTAACAGTGGGTTCCCGATTCCATTGCCTGGTACCCTACCACACTCTGCCCGGCACTCACGGCTGCCTGGTGATGTGTCATTAGGCCCTGTGCAGATCACCTTCTTGACTGGGTCACCATTGACTGTGAATTCCTCTTTGCATGTCCCATCACTCAGTGTGGGCTTGACATACACAAAGGGTTCTTGGTGGATTGTCACTATCTGGAAGAAAGACAAGAACCAGCCTGGGCCACCTGCCCTTGGTTGTCGCCAGGTGCTGGCCTCTTCTTTAGCACACAGCCCCTCCTCTTCCACTACCCACTACACATCTCTCTTCCAGCGCNCTGTACANCCCCACACCTGGGCCCTGTCCCAAGCCTGGAGCCTCCCCACTGGTTTTCAGAGGTCAGTCCATACCTTCTGATATGGTTAGCACTGCCTGCCTGCTGCCCTTGGGGTACAGATACAGGTCTGGGAGGTGCTGAAGCAGGGCACAGACTTCCCCAGCCACCCACTCTGACTCATCAAAAGTGCCTCCTGCATACTGTCCTCTTCCTGCAGCCCCCTTCCTCAGGTCCCAGTTTATACACCACTCTGTCAGAGTATTACTGGGTAGTAATTGCTGTGTGTACTGGGCACGATCTCTGACCAATCAGAGAGGAGAAATTCTGTGTCCTTGCCAGAGCCACCCTGGCCTCCACTGGCACGTAGCCTTCAGTCTTTGACCCTTGTCTTTTTAAGAATTACTTTTTAAGGCCTGTCTACATGTATGTATGTGTTCCTGTGCGTTCACGCCTGTGTGCAAGTGTGCATGGAGGCCAGAGGCCAATGTTAGGTGTCTTTCTCTATCCTGTCTATCTTTTTATTACTTACGCATATTTTATGTGTGTGTGTGCCTGGGTGTATGTATGTGTATGTGAGTGTATACATACAAGAGCCCACCTACAGAAAAGAGAAGGAGGCATCAGGTCCCCTGAAACCGGAGTTATAGGTGGTTGTGAGCTGCCATGTGGGGGCTGGGAATTGAACCCGGGTCCTCTAGAAGAGCAGCCCGTCCTCTTAACCTCTGAGAGGCTATCTTTCCAGCCCCTATTTTATTTTAAAGATTTATTTATTTGTATTTTATGTGTATGGGTGTTTTTCTGGCATATATGTCTGTGCTCCAGGTGCATACAATACCCACAGAGACCAGAAAAGAAATTGGATCCCCTGGAATTGCAGTTACAGNGGGTTATGAGCTGCCATGTGGGTACTGGGTATTGAGACTTGAACCCGGTTCCTCTGGAAGAACAGCCAGTGCTCTAAACCACTCAGCAATCTCTCCAGCTCCACTATTATTACTATTATTACTATTATTTTATTATTATATTCTGAGACAAGTCTTCTTCCCTAACCCTGGAGCACAATGATTGGCTAGGCTGGTTAGTCACCAAGTTTTGGTGATCTGCCTGTCTCTGCCCCTCCTTCCACCAATGACATGGTCACAACAAGTACAGTGTGCAGCCATCCCCAGACCTTTATATGGGTGCTGGAATCCAAATTCAGGATACTCATTGGGCTATTTACCAATCCCCATTTTTTTTAAAAAGAAAGTCTTACCATGTAACTCTAGCTGATGTGGAATCACTGGGTAGACCATGGTGGCCTTGAACTCGCATCCTACCAATTCCAGATTTTTTTTTTTGAAGAAAGGGCCTCATATAGTCCAGGCTGGCCTCTTGCTATGTAGCTGAGGATAACCCTAAACTCCTGATTCTCTTTCACCTACCTGTAAAGTGCTGGATTTAAAGGCATGCTCCCCACCATGCCTAGTTAATGCCCCTCTTCCAGGACTGCCTCTTCAGCCCAGACCTCAGCTGTGACACTCTTCCCTCCCTGCCCTCTAGGACCCACAGTCTGGGAGTTGGGGGACAGGTACAAGTCTGGGGGATGCTGGAGGCCCTCAGCAACCGGCTGTGTTCCTCTATGGGATGTGGAGAGCATAAGGGTAGGCAGCCCAGGAAGAACTGGACAGCAAGGCCAGGTGTGGTGACAGGCAGTGGAGGAGGAACACTCAGCTGGGAGTCAAGAGAAGGGAACTTGACCATATTTCTTTTTCTATTATACAAATATATATGCTAGTGCTGCCAAAGAATTGGTGATGGGGCTGGACGATGGCTCAGCAGTGAGTGAAGAGCACTTAAAGTTCTTACTACCCACATAGTGGCTTACAACCATCCATTCCTATTACGGGGATCTTGCGTTTTATTCTGCCCTGGGGGCACCAGACATACACATGGTACACACACACATACACACACACACACACACACACACACACACACACACACACAGAGCACTCATACACATAAAATAAAATGTAACAAATCAGTGAGCCCAGAAACATGGCTAATAGCCATCTCTATCTTGATGGGTCCCATTGGTTAGTGATGTTTGGCTCAGAGTTNGTTTGTTTTGTTTTTGTTTTTCAGGACAGGGTTTCTTTGCATAGCCTTGACTGTCCTGGAACTAGCTGCATAGACCAGGTTGGCCTTGAACTCATAGAGATCTGCCTGCTTCTGCCTCCNGAGTGCTGGGATTAAAGGCGTGTATCACCACCCAGTGCTTGCAGACTTTTCANCATCAGGTGCCTGGATTGCAAAGAGATATTACATTGGCTTTGCCAGGAGACACGCTAACTGTCCTGTGAGGAATGGAGGCAGGTACTCACCAAGTGAGACCATGGGCCCCNGGGTGCAGAGGTGAGCTCAGAAAGTTAGCAGGGCTGAGATATTTGATGACACTGAGGGAAGGTTGGCTAAGCACATTGCACTTCAGATCCTGCCTTTGGTGGTGTATAGTATCGGAGCTTCGTGAGTGTGGCTCAACAGGAAGAGGAACTCTCAGAATGGTCCTTAGGCAGAGGGAGGGGTTCATGGATGACCCCAGGGAGTGTGTAANTCAGGCTGAGAAGAGNCTATGAAGGAGGACGTCAGCTCAAGAAGGGGGTTCCTGGGAGCCCAGGGAGAAATGGAGCACTCGAGAGCATTAAGTTCTAAGCTGAACTCTGCACTGGGGCCCAGAGTCCCCACCCACTGTCCCTCTGCCCTCACTAATCAGCTCTTCCTCAGACTTAGCTGGAGCTGAGACAGGATAAAGTGCCAGAGAGAGCCCATTGGGTAGAAAATGCTGCTTCTCCACCACCTACGCTCCTGCTTCCTTTGCCGTGTGTGCCGGAGCCAGCTGCCAGCAAACATCTCCACTTCCTTTATTTGTGTTCCGTGACCTCACCTCCTTTCCTCCTGGCCTGAAGGAGTAGACTAAGTGTTGGGCATGGGAATGCTGGAGTATTTCAACAGGGTTCCCCACCTTTAATCTCGTGGACATCTGGTATCCTCGAGGCTTCTCTGTCTCTCCCCCTGGCCAGATGATCTTCCTGTCATTTGGGATGACCTGGGGGTGGGAGTATGAGATGGAGGGTGGCCACGCAGGGGTCTTGGCCCCAGGACCCTAAGGCCCCAGCCCCCACCCCCTCATGACCCCCACCTACATGGGTGCCATTGTAGATGCCCACTTGCACCAGCTTTCGGTTCTGCAGGTTCATGATACTATAGTTGGCAAACTTCCGGTCCCCATCCTCATTGAATTCCACACGGCCAGTCACGCCATCCGCATACTTGGAAGACATCAGTACCCTGGGAAGAGAGCATGGCTTAGGCTTATCAAGAGCACCTGTTCTTATTGGCTTCTGAGAAGTCCAAGCTCCCGCCCCTTCTGCCCTGGTCTTCAGAAAGGAAAGATTAGCAGATGGTAACTCCTCACACTGAGTGGANGACATGGTGCGTGCCTCCTAGCACCAGATGGACAGCACAGCCACAGCACCTGAGTGGGTCTTGGATGCCAGACCCCACGTCAAGGACTTCTCTGGATTAGGACATATAATTGTCAGAGCCACCATCCTGGTTTTACAGGGGAGGTAGAAGCCCAGAGGACCCCAGACACACTTGCCATCAATTGGTGGGAATAGATTGAACTTGCTCCTAGTTTTAACCGAGTGGCTTACCAGGCTGATTGTTTGCTCACTGGAACTTATCAGTGAACTTGTATGCATGCAACCCAATTGCAGGGGTCACCCCTGTGAGTGTGCTTGTGGCATACATATGTCATGTTCCTCTCTGAGTTTCTGTGTGCGTTCATTGGTCTGTGTNCACGTGTGTGTGGCCTATAACTGCACTGATGTATGGGAATCTGTGGTGGGCACCATGGACAGGGGCTCTGGGGTTAAGTTCTNCAGCCATTCCCTGGGTCAGCCTTGAATCTTTTACTGTCCATGGATATCTACTCTGAATTTCTGGGTCTTTAGAGGGTCCCAGGCCCCACCTGCAGCAGGAACTTCCTTCTAGGGCACAAGGCACTGTGGCGAGGGAGGTAAAATCTTCGGTGTGGGCAGGCTGAGGTGGAGAAGTGGAGGCAGTCACAACTTCAGTTCAAACAGAAGAAAGGGCACTTGTGGGAAAAGGGATGATTGTAAAGACAGACATGGTACTAGGAATGTGGACAGGTGATGGAGGTGACTAACCATAGTATGTCCTAGATAAGAACAGCTGGAAGCTGGGCGTGGTGGCGCACACCTTTANNCTCAGCACTTGGGAGGCAGTTGGATCTCTGTGAGTTCGAGGCCATCCTGGTCTACAAAACGAGTTCCAGGGCAGCTAGGGATATACAGAGAAACCCTGTACAATCCTTAAGAACAATCCTGCTGCTGCGGTGGTGGCGGCGCAAGCCTTTAGTCCCAGCACTTGGGTGCCAGAGGCAGGTGGCTTTCTGAGTTTCGAGGCCAGCCTAGTCTACAGAGTGAGATCCAGGACAGCCAGGACTACACAGAGAAACCCTGTCTCAAAAAACCAAAACCAACCAACCAAACAAAAAACAAAAAGCAAAACAAAANCAACCCCCCCNAAAAAAAAACAAAAATGAAAGAAAGAAAAAGAAAAGAAAATGAAACAAAAAATACCCCAGCCCTTCCCACCTAAGGGATGACTCCTCCCACCTACGGAAAGCAACCCCCGCCCACCTCTTGAACAGTGGTCCTGTCTTCCAGATGTTGGTGTTGCCCACGCAACCCCGCGGCGGGTCGGTGATGTTCTCCTTCTCCAGCAGCTCGTGAACTGCCTGCGCTACCACGCCCACGGCNTCGCTGATGTGGGCTGACTCGTTCTTGCCGTTGATGAGCTGCAGTCCGATGATGCCTGCGCGGACCCGGCAGCTTAGAGACTGGACAGGCCTTCAGCCCCAGGCGACCCCCACAGCCCAGCACTCACCGTCTGGGGCGTAACGCAGGGCGTTCCCCGAGATCTCGCGCTCCCCCACCAGCCACACGTACCCAGAGCCCGTCATGTTCAGCATCGCGGCTGCGCGGTACACCGTGGCAGCATCGTCCTCGCTGTGGGGCAGACCCGGGTGACGAGCCAGGACTCCAGCTCTCCCCACCCTCCGGCCACAGCATCTCCCTCTCGCATGCTCCGGGGGAGCGTGCCTACGCCCACCACCCTTTCTGCTGTCAGGCCGGGAGGTCTGCACAGGCGATGGGACTGGACCCAGGTCCTTTCCAGTCTTCAGTTACTGGCCTCCTGCCTTTAGGAGGCAGGAATAGGGTACAAGATGACTTTCTGAACTCGGATAATGTTGGCTCACTGTTGGGCACTTGCTCTGCGCTCCAAATGCTTTCCCGGAACCATCTCAGCATCCTTAAGGGGAAATCGTTTGGATCAGGGTGGAAACCAAGACACAGTAGTGGTAAGTGGCAGAGTAGGATCTGTGCCTGCACAGTCCATTCCAGAACCTGTGAACCAGTGAGCTCTAGGCAAGCCACAGGTCTGGTGGACCTCCCTGTTCAAAGTGTGAAATGACAAGGTAAGGGCTCTGGGTTGAGGAGATGCCAGTAGGATCCAGTGCCCTAGTTGCGAGCTGAGCATCCTGAAGATACGATTGGACAGAAGAGAGACTCCTCCCTCTCACAGTAAGTATGTCCCCTGACATCNAAGGCCAAGGCCACCAGGACAAGCCTCACCTTGCAGGGACATATATGGTCCTTAGTGTTTGAGGTGTCCTCATAAGTAATTCCTGTGGACAGTGAAAAACAGGGGACCTAGTCCCCCGAGACTGGGTCTCCCTAGTCATAACAATGACCCTGAGGTCTTCTGGAGCTCCAGTAGCCACTAAGGGTCCTCTCCTCACCCTGCCCCTGTCACACCTTTCCATTCAAGGCCCAGCCATGACTGGCGCTTTGCTTCTCCAGTACATGTTTAGTAGGTACAGTGAAGCCAAGTGGATTACCTGATATTGGGTTATTTTCCTTTTAAAAAAAATTTTTAAAGATTTATTGAGTTATTATGTATACAGAAGAGGGCACCAGATCTCATTACAGATGGTTGTGAGCCACCATGTGGTTGCTGGGAATTGAACTCAGGACCTCTGGGAGAACAGTCAGTGCTCTTAACCTCTGAGCCACCTCTCCAGCCCTTCTTTTTAAAATTTTTATTTTAAATTTATGTGTATTAGTATTGCCTCCATGCATATATGTGCACCAAACAAGTGCNGAGTGCCTGTGACAGTCAGAAGATGGTGTCAGATCCCCTAGAATTGGAGTTTTGGATGGTTGTGAGTCACTGTGGATGCTGAGAACTGAACCTGGGTGTTCTGCAAGCACAAGGCCATTNCTCCAGCCCTTACTGGGTTATTTTTATACCAGCTGATTCATAACCAAGATAACGCCACTTGCCTGAGCATCCTGCTCCCAACTTTCTCAACGATTTTAACCAAAAGAAATGACAATGCTGTTGGTGGATGTAAGCAACACTAAAAACACCTAGGCAGTACCTCAGCAAGAATATATGCCAGAGCCAAATGTGGTGGCACATGCCTTCAATCCCACCACTTGGGAGGCAGAGGCAGGCAGATCTCCACAAGTTCAAGGCCAGCCTGGTTTACACAGCAAGTTCAAGAACATAGAGACTGTCTCCAAACAAACAAAACAAAAGAACATATAACAGAGACGCTGTGCCCTGAACATGGAAGAGGTCACCCAGCACCACACACGTCAAGGAGCATGTCTGATATCATCTATACCCACCAAATCAAACAGAGAACCCCATCTCCCCAACACAGCTCAGATCTACATGATGTCATTTGGTGGAATGACTGTGATTGATGAAATGGTTGTAGACAAAAGGTCTGATCAACCCGTCAAACCTCATCAGACCGTTTTATGGGAATAGTGATGCCAATAAAGACAACGTTGAGGAAAATAAAGATGAGAAGTTTNGGAAGTGAATTTTGTGTATCTGATAGGCAATTGGCCAGATAAGAAGGTCAGTTTAATGAAGTCTGCAAAACAGCTTAACCTCCATCATGAAGAAGGGGCNGAAATGTGATGAGGGCTGAAGTTGTTCAGCAGCGGGGCTTCACTCACTTAACATGTGCAAGCTTGAGGTCCCACAGGTTCTTCAGGGTTTAAAAAACCTTGTGAATTGTGGCTCTAACTCAGTATGTGTGTGACANGCGGTGAGGCAGAAGGGGGTAAATGGCATGAATATGGTGCAGGCCAGTGCCAGCATATTTGTATGTGAATGCTGTGTGCATACGAGCNCTCAGTGCGCTAATGGGTGGTGTTCACACAGTTCCTATTCATGTTAGGACCTCTACCTACCATGAACCTTCTGCTGCTGCCTTTGCTAGAGCCATGTCTGGCAAGCCTGCTTTAACTCTCCGGTACTCAATGTGGAGAGGTCCTTCTCACCCTATGTCCAAAGAAAGGGGAGACTCCCTTCAGCTGCAGTGGGTGCTGCTGGAAATTATTGGCCGTGAAGTGGCAAGTGTTCACTGCTGGGACCTGGGTTTGGTGGGATTCTAGGAATGGTTGTTCTCTGCCTTGTGTCCTGTTCACCCTCATAATAATGCATAAGCCAAGCAGGACTACTTGGCTTTGTCCATTACAAGAGAACCTGATAGTTGAATAGGTGTGTTTTAAGAGAATGGCTTCCTTCAGTAGCATTGACCTTAGGAAAGCCTTCTTGCCTGACTGCTGTGTGTATATTCATTTGCCCACCATCCTGAACATTCTTTTATCCAACTTGAGCAAATCTCCCTCAAGCCCTATGATGAGAAGTAAAAACAGTCAGAAAATAGGAAGGTGTGGTGGGCCTTTTCCTGAGCAGGGCCTTCCTTGGGTATCCTTGGCTGTGCTTGCTTTCCAAGGGACTTTTCCTTCCTGGCTCCCTTTTTGGGGCACATTTCTCTCTCCCTGACTCCTTCCCTCCCTCCATCCCTTCCTCCCTTTCTCCCTCTGATAGGGTCTCATGGAGCTGGANCTGGCTTTGAACTTGCCAAGTAGTTGAGAATGATCTTGAACTCTTGATCCTCCTGTCTCCCAAGTGCCGGGATTACAGGTGTGCACCATCATACCTGGCTTTATTCGGTGCTGAAGCTTGGACCCAGGGCACTGTTCATGCTAGGTAAGTTCTCTATCAACTGAGCAACAGCCCAAGCCCCCTATAGATGTATTTCTAATCCATTCTCCAGAAGCCCTGGACCATCCTTCACCCCAAAGTACGCAGTTAGAATCAGTGGTTCTCAACTTATGGGTCATGACCCTTTTTTGGGGGGTTGCTTATCACCTATCCTACATATTAGATATTTACATTACAAATCATAACAGTATCAAAATTACAGTTATGAAGGAGCAATGAAATAATTTTCTGGTTGGGGGTCACCACAACATGAGGAACTATATAAAAGGGTTGCAGCATTAGGAAGGTTGAGAACAACCAAGCTAGATGAATAGCAAAGGCAATGGTCCATGACTCTGCAGTGTGCCTCTGCACTATTACCTGCCTGCCACAGTATGTGTAGTGGTGTTGGGACAATTGGCACCTGCTTGCTGATGCTCCTGGAGGGGTTGGTGAAGCCGAGGATATCATTCAATGCCAACATCTGACTCCTATCACCCTCAGTGGGGGGCAGCTAGTCCCAGCCCTGCCATCTGAGTGAAGAAATGGTTTGCTTTCCAGGCTGAGTCCTGGTTGCCACACCCTGCAACCTGTGGACAGTGAGTGGTGTGTATCAGGCTGTGTACACAGAGAGTTTGTTGACTGAATCTACAAATAGACATCTAGCCTGTGCCTGAACATGTTGTTCCTTTCCTATCAGCAGGGCAGCAGGATTTGGGATATTTTCCTCCAAGCTGGATGACACGATGTTTTTTTCTCCACTCTGTTGGAGCCCAGCAGAGCTGAGCAGACTATGGACTAGATCCATCTGGACCTCCCTGTTGTCAGTGGAGCGCCACCCTACCCTTCCCATTCTTCCTTTCCATGGGTGTTAGGCTCTAGTCTCTCCCTTTACAGGAAAAACCAGTTGTTTACACATAGGGTGACTTTACTGTGTACTCAGTACTCATTCACAATATTGAAATGGGTTGGGAGGCAGGCCCTGTCCAGGACCAGCCTGTTTCTCTCCATCAGTGGTTTCGGACCTCAGGCTCACCTGTACACCTACATATCATTTTGTTGGGCTCCTTCTCTGTCCTCAGCCCTCAGGATATTTACATAGCTATGTCTCCCAGTCTCCTGGCTTCCTAGCATTGTATCTCCAACCCCCAAAGCTCAACTTAAGGCAGATGGTCCTATGTGACTGTGAAAGGTCAGAATCCAGGGAGGGATGAACAGAGGATGGGGTGTTGCCTAGGCTACTAGGTGAGTAGGAGGATGGTGGGGTGGAGTACAGCTCTCCTTGGTGAAGATTGTTTTTTAATTGAAGCTGATTTTGCTCAATGGTGCCCCAAAGCTAGGCCAGATGTTGGACTAGTGCCCCGGGCAGAATCATCACGATGTGATGAGGGACCCAGACTACTCACCTTGCAGAAAGGATGATGACCCTGGCCTCCAGTTCCCGTGCCTCCATCAGCAGAGCCGTCACGTTCTTGGTTCCGGGGTCAAACTGCAGCACCTTCTCGGCCTGTGGTGTGAGCAGGAGCATTAGCAGGCAGCTGGGAATGGGAACATTGTGCCTCAGTGGCAAGAGTGGGGCCAAAGCTGCTAGGAACCCCGAGGCAGCTTAGCTAGAGCTGCCGTGGCCTGTCCTTGCCACCTGCACTGTGCACCTGCCTCCTCACTCCTCGTTGGCCTGTCCTTGCTGCCTGACCTTTCTTCAGCCTGCTTGATGTCCTGTACTCACGCTCTGCTCTTCTCTCTTTACGCTTGCTCCAGGTCTTCCTTTCCATCTCATTCCTGTCCTCATTTTTGCACTGAGCATGCAAGCTGAAGTGGACCGAGACTCAGAAAGAGACGTGCAGCGGACAGGAAATTGAAAAGTTTTGGAATGCAACTGGGAACAGAGATGGGGCTGACTTTTCCAAAACCTTGAGAGATCTCAGCTCAGACCTGATTCCTCTTGCTCCTATAGGAGCGGCCCAGACTCTGAAGTGACCAGGTGGGCAGGCTCCCTCCCGGGGTTCCTCTAGGAAACCCTGGCGGACCTGGAGATTCGCATGCACTTCCCAGAGCAGCGCCTCCTTGTGGCCGTGCTTGTCTTGAGGCTGCAGGCCAGGGTCACGGCGGGTGGGTCATGGGCACCCACACCGCCCACCCCTGCCCTCTCCTGCCTGCCTGATGCCTGCCTCACCACCTGTCTCTCCTCACTACTCAGGCCTGCGGCTCGGCTCGGCGCGGTGGGGCCAGATAGCACCCAGTGGCTGAGGCACCGCAGGCCCGGACTCGCTAGTCGGTGGGTGGCGTGCACGTCCATGCATATATACCTTGGGTCCGCGCTTGTTGTCATAGGACAGTTGGTCGAGGTTTTCATAGTTCCTTTTTTTACTCTGATGAATAATGTGCACAGAGAAAATATGCAGACACAGAAGAAGATTATAAACGGTTGAAAATGACGGCGCTAAAGCAATCACACCACCTCCTCGGCACGTCTGCAGACGGGCACGTACCTGGAGCTCGCAAACACCGAGACCCGGGGTGGGGCTGGGGCTGGAGTGGAGCTGAGGGTGCAGGGGACACAGAGACAGGAGCCACGGAGGCTCCCTGCCATGGAGCTATACTCTTGGAAACAGTCACTTTCAGGAGAGAGGGCAGCCCTGTCCACGCCACCCTTAAGGGGTCCCGCCTGCCACCCCCACCCCTGTCATGCACCTGCCGTGTGGCCCCAACAATGCCCACCCCCACCCGCATCAGTCCTGAGTGAAAGAGGAGCATCTTGTGGGGGCCCTGTCCCCATGACCCTCCCACCCTCTGGAGACCAAGGTGTCCTCTTCTCACTAACTGATATGCTCACACCCAAATNCCCACATTTGTGTCTGAGACTGGGTGTGACTGGCTGTGTATATGAATGCCTGCAGGAGTGATATGCCCTTGTCACCTNCACAGAAGGTAAATCTATGACAGTCTGACAGTCTGTAATGGAAGGACAGTATGGTCTAAGTGTATGGGCTTGGACGTGTGTGTGT
>LZPO01075853.1:326955-337813 GCA_001675575.1 Neotoma lepida | reverse complement strand
TGGAGTTACAGACAGTTGTGAGCTGCCATGTGGGTGCTGGGAATTGAACCCCAGTCCTCTGGAAGAGCAGTCAGTGCTCTTAACCACTGAGCCATCTCTCCAGCCCCTGCTGCCAGATTTNAAATTCCTATTTCATACAGGTATTTCTAGATTTTCCACTTCTGGAGTTGGTTTTGGCAACTTGTATCTTTTTAGGAATTTCCCTAGTTCACCTAAGTTTCTTGATGCATGAGTATACTTTGTCCTAGTCTCTTATAATCTATTTTTTCTCTCTCCCTCCCCCTCTCCTTTTCTCCCCTCTATTCCTCTCTTCCCCTGCCCTCTTCCATCCTCCCCAACTGACTTTGAACTTGAAATCCCCCTGTATCTGCCTCCTAAGCACTGACATTATAGGTGTGGGCTATAGATAGTCCCACCCCAAGTTTGTTAGTGTGGAAACTTTTAAGACTTTCCATCTCTTCTANTGTGACAGTTTATAGTCAAAATTAGTTAAAATTTCCCCATTTCTTTATATTTTAATTATATGTGTCTGTNTGTGGACATGAGAGTGAAGGTGCTCACAGAGGGCAGACATCAGGTGGGTGTAAGGTGNATGACGTGGGAACCAAACCCTGCTTCTCTACAAGAGTAGTACAAGCATTCAATCNAGGAACCATCTCTCCAGCCCCTCCTACCTTTTTTCATTTGATTCANAATTATTTTCTTACTTAGTGATTTTACTTATTTTTGTTTTGGAGACATTTTCTGTCTCAGTAGAGCGTGAATTCCCAGTCCTCCTCCTCTACTTTTCAAGTGCCAGAGTTAGAGGCACAGGGCACAACTAAGTCTGGCTCGTAAGTTCTNTATATTTACTTACTATTTTAGAGATATGCGATCACTTTTTATTATTCACTTATTTATTTTGGTTTTTCAAGACAGCATTTTTCTGTGTAGCCCTGGCTGTCCTCGAACTCACTCTGTAGACCAGGCTGGCCTTGAACTTACAGAGATCCGCCTGCCTCTGCCTCCTGAGCGCTGGAATTAAAGGTATGTGTCACCAATGCCTGGCCATCTAACATTTTTTAAAAAATTAAGAAAAGAAAGAAAGAAAAGACAGGACTGGAGAGATGGCTCAGTGGTTAAGAGCACTGGCTGCTCTTCCAGGGGANGCCACAGGTAGCTCACAATTGCTTTTACCTCCAGTTCTAGGGAGCTGACACCCTCACACAGACCTACAACACAGGCAAAACATATTATAATGCACATTTTTTAAAAAAAAAGACAGTTTCATTCTGTGGCCCAGGCTGGCTTGGAACTCAAGGCTAGCCTTGAAATTGTAGCACTCCTTCCTCATCCTCTGGAGTAGTAAGACTCCATATATGGGCACAGACAAGAGTGTTGCTTTGCTGATGGCCTTAGGGTACTAATGAGAAGGCTGAGGTTACCTTATCATTACTCTCTGTGGCTAGCTTGGTTTTCCTCTCTCAAACTCCCTCAAGTCCTTAATTGATGCTAAATTCTGAACCTTGACAAGGATTTNTTCCACAGTGGATTATCATTCATTCTTGCCTGGCTTGAACTGGAATATTTTCAACTACAGATCTGTTTTATTAGTCTAACAAACTCCTCCTTCTTGGTGGTGGTGGCNGCAGGCCTTTAATTCCAGCACTCGNGAGGCCAGTCTGGTCAACAAAGTGAGTTCCAGAGCAGCCAGGGCAGTTACACAGAGAAACCCTGTCTCGAAATACCAAAACTCCTCCTTCCTATTTTCTCTCTCAAGNTTTATTCNTTAACTTTGAGCTCTAACTAGCCCTTTGGGATTCCAAGTGCCATCTCATGGTCATGAGCAGCAGCAGCACTTGGAAATACGCAGGCCTGGCTTCAGAACTCCACCTTAATTTTAGGAAGATATGCAGACCTCCAAGTTATCGCACCGTTTGCCATGATTTCAAGAACCTACATTTGAGGGCACTGTTGCAATTGACAGATCGAGACCAGAAAGGACGTNAAGTAGGGAANAGGACACGGAGGGGATCAGTAGTCTTCTGTAAACCAAATGCTCACTGAGCAGGGAACCCTCCACACACCCTGAGATGGCACGGCTAAGCTGTAGGGAAGCAGCAGTTTCACCCACCCGACAGTGGGCAGTTTTGCCGTTTTGGGTGTTCTCCTCGAGAGAACCACGCGCACGGCAAAGAGCAGTCGTTGTACACACGTAGCCAAGTCCGTGGGACTCGGAGAGGAATGGTCGAAGAAAAGGTCGCTCCCAGGACGCAGCGACGACAAAGAAAGGGCGGCGGCCGCAGGACGCAGAGCCAGGCCAGGCCTCAGCCTCGGAAGGGTCGTTCCTTCCCTCGGCCAGGAGTTCTGCGTTTCACCTCCAGGCGCGCCAGGTGGACACCAGGCCTAGCTCCCCGAGACCGAGCGCGAGGGTCCTTCCGGACAGGATGTCTCCATCTCAAGGGAGGCAGAACTGCGACAAGGACCACACCTCCAAGCCGCAGCCAGCCNGTCCCTACCAGGGAGTCAGCCGGACGCCTACGCCAGCGCATCTGGACGCGATGCAGTGACGTAAGGACGCGATGAACGTAAGGACGCATCCGAACGGAGCAGGGGCGGAAAATACCCAGCAAGGCTGTACGCACGCGCAGTGATAAGACTAGGGGTGTGCGCTTGCGCGATGACCGCCAAGACGCGGCACCTGCGTACTGGTGTCTAGGGCGATGGGCGGGGTGTGGACGCCTTCGCTATGGCAGCCCGCGGTCCTTCTCACTCTTGGGTTTCCTGACGCCTCCAGCAAGCGAGGTCTCTTGGGCCAGCTTCGCAGTCATGTACCCACCGCCGCCGCCGGCGCCTCACCGGGACTTCATCTCGGTGACGCTGAGCCTGGGCGAGAGCTACGACAACAGCAAGAGCCGGCGGCGGCGCTCATGCTGGAGGGTGAGGCAGGGTCTGGACAGGGGACGTCCTGCAGGGGGTAGTGTGCAGCTGGAGCCTGGACCCTGGCGTCCGGGTCTCTTCCAGCTTCTACAAGTTCCTCTGCCGCGTCTGGTTCTCACAGCTTGGGTCCCGGTGTTGTTGGTTCCCCTGCTTAATGCCAGGTGTTCCTGGTGGTCCTGGGCGGAGGGGCACGGATGCAGAGTTCTCTCGACACCTGAGCCAGATCATGCGAATTTCAGGAGTTTTTCCCAATTGCACGTGCAGCTGGACAGATGGTGTACAGTGCTCTTGCCACGTATGAGCTAGTGTGCTCTGTCACCTCTGGTGCCGCCCCAGCAATGTAAACTTTGCTAACAGGGAGCTTACCCGCCCTTAAGTAAGGACATACCTCGGGGTCTCTCTGAACTGCTCTCTTCCGAATCTGTGACAAGTGTCATTTCTGGCTCTTCCTCAGAANTGGAAGCAACTTTCAAGGTTACAGCGGAATGTGATTCTCTTCCTCCTGGGCTTTCTGATTCTCTGTGGATTCCTGTCTTATCTCCAGGCGGCTGACCAGTGGAAAGGTATCAGAAATACCAGTGGTGTTAGGGCAGTGGGGATGCAGGCTGAGGTCAGATACATTCTTGCAATCCAGTTGAAACAGTACCAGGAGGCATATGTGGTGACAGATGAACAAGAAATGCAGCTGAGGGGGGAGGGNATNGAGGTCAATATGACCACCTGGTTGTGCAGCTGACTCTGTAGGCTGCTCTCTGGGTATTTGGTGTCAACAGTGCTGCCTCTCTCTGTCAGAGAATATCAGTCCAGAGCATCAGCACAGCTCAGGTAAGTGTCCCTACCACTTACTACAGTGTGTGTGCCAAAGGCTAGCAGATTTCCTGAGAGGGTGCCGAGGATCCCTTCGGGGCTTCTCTCGGGTTGCTGCTCTTGGAGACCCAAACATTGCTGTAAATTGCTCAGATCGAGCTGTCTGTGTACCACCATGTTGTTCTTCCCAGTTTAGACACTATTAAGTTGATATGTTTGGGGCTTAAGGATACACTACTCGGCCAAATGCTTGAAAAAGAATTGATTCAGCCTGGCTGTAGTCCCAGCACTTGGGAAGTAGAGGCAGATCAGGAGGCCAGCCTGGGCTACCTAAAACCCTGCATTCAAAAAAGTGTGTGTGTGTGTGTGTGTGTGTGTGTGTATCAGCTTTGATTCCTCTGGACTTTCTTGAACTCAGTACCTTCTAGGAGATCTCACTGACCTAAAACAAATAACAGCTGTTTAGGCATCTCATATGGAGCCTATCTGGGCCTTAAGGTGAAAGATTTTCTTCCACAGCCCTGAGTGGCAGACCTGCAGAAGAACAGAAGATGAAGCCGGAAGTCCCACCGGTCCTACCTGCTCCTCAGAAGGAAAGTGCTAAGCCAGAAGAGTTTCCAGACACAATCTCTCAGGTATTTCCAGCATAGACTTATGTGGCTTTGTCACTGGGGTCTGTTCTGGGGCATTGCAAGTTGGCAAACAACTGCCTCAGAGAGGCTGAAGGCTTTTTTCCCCCTGTCACATTCAACCTCACGCTGGCTTAGTTGAGGCTGTCTGCATAAAGTTAGGGAAAGAAGGGGCAGACACTTGCTTCATTCTCTTTGCACACCGCCGTGGTCCAGCTCCTATGTTAGGTGCTGGCTGCCCACTTATGAGGAAAGAGACTTTTCTCTTTGGAGGAACCACAAAAGCTGATAGGAAGGGCAAGTGAGAAGCCAGCAACCAATAGGATCAGACAGTTGGCACATGGCAGAGTGCTGAGAGCCGGAGCCATCTGGGGGAATGTTCAAGAAACCCATTTCTGTCTGGGTGGGCAGAGCGTGGTTGAAGGAGATAGTAAAGTGACCTTCCGACAGAGCCAGGCTGGGGAGTAGGTTGTGGTTCTTGTGGTGCCTAAGAGGTGTGGACAATGTACTTAGGAAGCTCTGAGGAGGGAGATGAGAGCCTTGCTCAGGTGGAGATGCTTCACAGTGGAGGAAGGTGCTACACAGTTAGGTCCTGATGTGGGAAAGAGTGAAGGTCCCCATGCAGAGGGGCCTGTGAGAAATGAGCAGGCGCCAGTAGGAACACTGAAGTGCTCCATCTGACTGATGTATTGTGCCTAGGAGGCCACATGGAGCCATTGTGGGTGAGTGGTACTAGAATCATTTGTCAGGGGAGGCATGTCTGGGGAGTCCTGGGTAGAGGCATCATAGTTTGTGTAGAAGGGGTTTTGGGAACGGCCCNGCCTCCTCCTGGGGTACCCACTCTGAGAAGCTTAGTGTTGTGTGGACTGAGGCAGATGGAGTGGAGCTTAGAAGTAGGTCAGAGGCAACAAAAGAGGCAGCTGCTGAGAGCTGACTTATGATAGAGTAGGGCCAGACCCAGATTTCTTGAGAGTTGGGGCAGTTGCCCAGAGCAATTGAGTTCCTCTACACCTTTGAAGCCTTTGGCTATCAATTGTTTTTTTTTTCCTCCACATAGCCAAGACTACACTTAGCAGATGTTGCAAGACTTCAGTTTCCCCTGTGGAGTCTTGGGCGCAGGTGGAGGTTTCATATCCCTATAAGCTGTAGGTATCATACAAACAGGAAGCCATTGCTGACAGCCACTCTAGGGAACTGCCTCCCCGGTACTGGCTCCTGAGTTAAGAAATAGACACACATTAGCCAGGGATCCAAGCATGGGGCTGTCAGTCCTGGTGAATTTGGGGGTGCCTTTGTTCTAAATAGGGAGTGTTGTACTTTTTCTTCTTCAAAAAGCTTGTTGTTACTAAGTTGCTGGATGCTCACTAGAAAGTACAGGGAAAATAGAGAGAGGCCTGTGCTGGCAAGCCCCCTGGTCAGGCCATACTGGGGAGCAGGTAGAACTTGCTGGCAAGCCCCCTGATCAGGCCATACTGGGGAGCGGGTAGAACTTGGAAAAGGACAATCAACATGCCATCCATATAGGACTGTTGATACAGCTTTTGGGTGACAGACTTGCTTCTAGACAGGTCTGTTTGCACAGGCTAGTTTCCCCATGGTGGTGATGCTTCCAGTTTCCTTGTGTTCTTTGGCCTCTGGCTTGTAGAGTCTCCTAGAAGAGGGAATNCAGAGGTGTTGTGTGATAAAACTTTTCCTGGGGAGATGCAACACATCAGCTCGCTCCAGATAGGAATCTCACAACAGATCCAAGTACGGGTACTCCCAAAGTCCAACTTGATGAACCAGTGACTTTTACTGGGGTTACTTACAATGCAAAATGGCCCAAAGACAGCTGTATCACCAAAGCCCACCCCAGCATGGATGACAGCTCACAAAGCTGGGAACCTGGAGCACACTGCACAGCCTGCAGGCAGCTCAGCAGGTTGGAGAGTGTCCTTTCCAGGTGCCTCAGTTGGTCTCAGCCGCTTCCAGGCAGCTCGGCTGGTTTCTGCTGCTTTCCAGCAGCTTGTCTGGTCTCAGTCTTCTTTGCAGCTTGGCTTCTCTGAGAGAGACTCTCAGCTTTTATTGCTTACTCTGGCAGAGAAAGGCCTAGAGAATCTGGTCCGTTTCAGGGGCTTCCTGCTTAAGGAGCTTCCCCGCAGGAACTGAGTGGATACTTTCCTGCTCTAGATTTCCCTTGAGCTGTGATATTGCCAGATGCAAGAGATAAGTATTCTAAGTTTTTTTCCAGTGGTTCAGTGTGCTGCCCTGTGCAGCTTTATGGACTTTATCATGTGCTGAACCTCTGGCTTTTCTTCTCCACAGGGAAGAGATAGCTTTCTCATGTTTATGCCCTAACTGATTTCGGTGTCATAAGAAGGAAAATTGGGAGGCTAAGANAGACAGACTATGAAGGCATCCATTGTCANCCTACTCAAGGCAATTTTTTTAATGTTTGGTATACTTTAGGAGATTTAATTGGATATACACATTTAAACACAATTGGGGATTAGGTATTATGTGGATTTATTTATTTANTTAGTTAGTTTTTTGAGACAGGGTTTCTTGTGTAACCCTGCCTATCCTGGAATGTGATTTAGACCAAGCTGGCCTCGAACTCAGAGACTAGCCTGCTTCTGCTTCTGGAGTGCTGGAATTAGGTCTGTGTCATGTGCATTTTTATCCTGAGTTTTTGTTATTTTCTGTCATGTAAATTCTTAATAGCTGGGTCATCCATTGCATGTGTATTTTAATATAATTTACCAAATCATTTATTGAGGATATAAATAAAGCTAAAGATGAATTTCTGTGCCTGATACTATGGGAGCACAGAAGGAGTCTGGGAAGTACACTGTCCTGTTGACAGGACTGCCCTGAGTGGAAGGTAGCAATGGGGACCTAGCTGTGTCATTTGCAGCCATGNGATTTGTGGGAACCCAAGGGCTCTTACACTTTCTCAGATAGAGAGTGAGTAACCCTGTCTGTCATCCACGGTGTCTTTATCTTTGTCATTCTTATCTCTAGGACTGTTTCAGTTTTAAACTATCCCTACCAGGGCTCTCAACTCTGTATCCAGACCTGTACTAGCCATTTGGTATTTCTCCAAGTTCCTAAGCAGCTCATCTCTCAAACCTGCAGACTGCTAAAAAGTGAAACCAATTCCCCCCAAGACTTGGTAGAGCACAGCAGCCCACTGTCCTCTCTGGGTATGAATACACATTTGAGGGACAGAATCTTATGCCTGTAGAGAAGCCCGGGGCATGACAGGTGATATATTTTCACATGTGACTCTGATTTTGGTTTAGAAGCGGCAAAGGCGTTTGCGGCGGGGCCCTCCCCACCTGCAGATCAGACCCCCCAACACAGTCTCCAAGGATGGGACACAGGATGATGCTAAGGAGAAGGAAACAGCCCTGGGGAATGCTGAACAGGATGAAAACACACAGAGGACCATCATCAGGACCATCATCAGGTACAACGGCGGGGATGGGTCTGAGCATGCAGGATCTGATGCCAGCCTATCTGGTTTATTTTAAGGAGAATTCATTGTGTCCATGTCATATTTCCCATGTGAAACAGACAGTATTCTAAAGTCAGATTTCAGAGCCACATTTGGTCCACGGCCTAGTCTCATGGTGCGCAGTTCTCTCTGAGAGCAGGGCTACTTTAAGGAGTGTGAGGGTAGAACATCAAGAGGAATGAATGGAGGTAAGGAGGAAAGTGAGACAGGCTTTTTCTGTGGCAGGCAGCTGGGGGTGGGGGTGACAACTGGTGACAGGCACCTCTTTTTCTAGCCACTTCTGGCTTGGCAGCAAGCAGAATGAGAGGGTGTGGCCTGATCCCCTGGACTGAGCTGACACTTGTCGACCCAACAAGTTTCTTGCTGGCAGTCCTCATAGACGCCTCNGTCCTAGAAGGCTTTCAGCTTTATTTCCTACTCAATGTCGCACTTGAAAAAATCAGGTGCAGCTCTACCAGGAGGAGTGCCCTAAGTTCTGAGCCTGAGGAGCTGTTCTGATGATGTGGAACCTGAGGTCTAGATTCATGAGCACATAAGGAGACAGTGTGGAAGGATCAGCGCAGAAACGTCCCAGGGAGAGTAGTGGTCTAGAGAAGCTCTTGATCATGTTTGCAGGAGGAAAAGATTTACTTCCACAGCCAGTGTCTGATTCAGCTTGGTGTTGCTTATAAAGTGCACTTAAAGACAGAGGAATGGAGGGGTAGTAACTGAGCCTGGGCCCAATTCTGCTCAGGTTGTTGAAGAGATCCTGTGAAATGATAGAGAGGACTAGCCTGGGCCCTATGTAAGCATAACATGCAACTCTGTGAAGCATTCTGTGTTATAAAAAAAATGAAAAAGCCGGGCAGTGGTGGCGCACACCTTTAATCCCAGCATTTGGGAGGCAGAGGCAGGCAGATCTCTGTGAGTTTGAGGCCACAGAGTGAGTGCTACAGAGTGAGTTCCAAGACAGTCAGTGCTACACAGTAAAACCCTGTCTTGAAAAACTCCTCCAAAGAAAGAAAAGAAAGAAAAAAGCCAAGCATGGTAGCGCACACCTTTAATCCCAATACTTGGTAGGTAAAGGCTGGTGGACATCTGTGAGTTCAAGGCCAGCCTGGTCTACTTAGTAGCAAGCTCCTTGCCAGCCAAGGCTACTCAAAAAAAGAGAGAGAGGGCTAGGGAGATGAACTAGAGGTTAAGAACACTTGTTCTTGCAAAGGACCCAGGTTCAGTTTCCAGGATCCACATAGTGCCTCACAACAATCCATAACTACAGTTCCTAGGGATCTGACTTCTTCCTCTGACCTCTGAGGCCACCAGGTGCACACATGGTATAAATATATACATACAGGCAAATGTTCAATACACATAAAATAAAAATTAAGAAAGAAAAAGAAATATACTATAGCAACAACAATAAAGAAACCCTTTGGGTCCACGTCAACCTGGTGTCCAATGGCAAACCTCTGCCCTGTTCCTGGTGTGCTTATCATCAAACAGGACCCTAGATGGACTCTCCAGATGGCATATCCGTGAGTAGAGACAGTGCCAGTCTAGGCAGCTACCCTGACTCCTGCATCCATCTAATTTCACTTTGGGTTTATTCAGTAAATTCCAGTCACTACCTTAGCAGCTTCAGCCTCAAGCCACTGCATCCCTCCACAGGGTTGCTCCTTGAGATTCCTCCAGCTCCCAGGAGCTCCTCTTGCTTAGATCTCTGATCAAGGCTCTCCCTTATACCACCCAGGAATTGTCTTCTCCACCTCCAGATGACTGTACCCAGGAAGCCATGTTCTAGATGAGTGTGTGTCAGGATTGNTTGGTTGGTTTCCTGTCACTCTGTACTGTGGCTCCCACAGAGATGAGAGAGCAGGCCTCTGGGAGCAGGCCTTGTTCTGGGCACAGTGTGGGATTTGGAGGGTGTAAACATCAAGTGGTTGATCTAGCTGACTGCTTTTCCCCTGCTCCCCCCAAGCTGGCGGGGAGCAGTGATTGAGCCTGAACAGGCCACTGAACTCCCTTCAAAAAGAGCTGAAGCCTCCACCAAACCTCCTTTTCTGGCACCTAGGATATGGAAAGAGCCAGGTGAGTTTTCCTGCCCCCTTGCCTCACCAGAGCCAATGCCCAAGAACCTGGGGGTTGACACCCTACATTCTGACCCCTGTGCAGCTCACCCTTCAGTGTCCATNCTCTGTCCACGTACTTTGTACAGCCCTTGTGAGTGTCTGTGGCTTCNTAGTTCCCCTGATTTTTTTGCCTGAGCACTGAGCTGTCAGAGAGGATGCTGTGTTTGAGAGGTTTAATTTTGCCATTCTGCTCCTGGGCCAGGTTGTGCCTTAGCATAAGAAGATACACAAGATTAAAGTCATACATTTTAATGGTAAAGATTCAATAAAATAAATTTTNATTTTGTTTTGTTTTGTAGACAGGGTTTCTCTACTGGCTATCCTGGAACTTCCTCTGTAGACCAGGCTGACCTCGAACTGAGAGAGCTACCTGCCTCTACCTCCGAGTGCTGGGATTAAAGGGGTACACCACCACCACCACTTGGGCATCAATAAAATAAAATGAATGCCTTGTTAAAGAAACGAAGCTGGGCATGTGGCGCACGCCTTTAATCCCAGCACTTGGAGGGCAGAGGTAGGCGGATCTCTGTGAATTTGTGGCTAGCCTGGTCTACAAAGCAAGTTCCAGAACAGCCAGGGCTGTTATACAGAGGAACCTTGTCTCAAAAAAACCCAAAAAAACAAAAAAACAAAACAAAAAAAAAAGACGGGCTGAAGAGATGGCTCAACAGTTAAGAGCACTTGTTGTTCTTCCAGAGGTCCTAAGTTCAATCCCCAGCACCCACATGGTGGCTCACAGCCCCCTGTAATGAGATCTGGTGCCCTCTTCTAGCATGCAGGCACACATGCAGACAGAGCTCTCATGCCTAAAAAAATACATACATAATAAATTTTTAAGAAAATAAGAGGGGGTCAGGAGGTGGTGGTGCACACCTTTAATCTCAGTAATCGGGAGG
>LZPO01075853.1:256654-291376 GCA_001675575.1 Neotoma lepida | reverse complement strand
GAACTTGCTCTGTAGACCAGGCTGGCCTCAAACTCACAGAGATCCACCTGCCTCTGCCTGCCAAGTGCTGGAATTAAAGACGTGTACCATCATGCCCCGGCCTTGTCTATCTCATCTTTTACCCTTCACCCTTTGAAACTCTTGAGAGGCATCCACTGTGTTTTTTCAGACACTGGGGGAGGAGTGCNGGAAAGAGATGTATTCATGCTCTCCCTCCAACCCTTCAGGGAGCTCACAACCCTCCTTAAGGCAGGTGAGGGAAGCAGGACAGGCAAGAGGAGACCGAATCCCAGCCAGATACAAAGTGAACAGATAAAGCACACTCAGGGATCAGGACTGACAGAGGTTCCCAGGACAGCCCTGGTCCCTGGGGTTTGCATTATCAGAGTTAGTTGGAGGGTCCTGGAAAGGCTGAGGAGCTGGGATGAGATGTTGAGCCTGTTAGGGAGGCCCAGAGCTAAGCTATGACCCTGACTNTCTGCTACAGGTGCAGCAGCCTGCAAGACTCTGGACATAGGCAAAGGTGAAGCCCGGCAGACTCCACGGGCCCGAGGTGAACGTCGAAGGCATACCATCACCAACGGTGTGGACTGTGGCCTGGTGAGAGGGGCCAGGACTCTGAGGGACTCTCTGTGTTGTNCAGAAGGTTGGAAACCATGAGCCTGGTTACTTGGGGAACCCCCTATAGGAGAATTGGTCAGCTCTGAATCTCTCTCTCCTGGGCTTGAATCTGCTAGAGGGAAGACAGACAAAGTCAGGTAGAGGGAGAAGAAGAGGTTCTTTAGGGATGCCTGGTGACAGAGTTTGGACCCTTGCCCTGCCTACCTCAAGAGGCTCGCCTCTGTAGATCAGCCTAGTGCACAACGAGCAGGGTGCTGAGTCTGGTCGGTCACTCCATTGCCCTTGGGGAAGCGTCAGTAGAGGGGCGGGAG
This sequence comes from Neotoma lepida, assembly GCA_001675575.1. Taxonomy (NCBI): domain Eukaryota; kingdom Metazoa; phylum Chordata; class Mammalia; order Rodentia; family Cricetidae; genus Neotoma; species Neotoma lepida. The sequence goes on along the minus strand of LZPO01075853.1, from coordinate 290,444 downwards.
AGAGGCCAGTCCCCATTACCACCATCATCCAAAGAGGAGGAACTGGANGATGTTCTCCAAGGCATAACCTTCCCTGCATANGGCAGTGCTGCTGTGTGCGTTTGCAGACTGCACATGTGCTCATGTGGTATGTGTGCCTGTGGTTCCTGGAGCACACAGGTGTGTGCAGGTATGCGTAATGCCAAGCTGCTTGCTGGCATGCGTACATCCCTCTGTGTGTGTTATAGTTGAAGCAGATGAAGGAGTTAGACCAGGAACAGGAGGTGCTACTGCAGGGCTTGGAGATGATGGCTCGGGGCCGAGAATGGTACCAGCAGCAGCTGCAGCGCGTGCAGGAGCGTCAGCGCCGCCTGAGCCAGAGCAGAGCTGGTGCTGTGAGTGCTGGGCCACCCTTGCCAACAGGACCCAAGTTGCCCTGGGTGGCTCCCTCTAGACCCTGAGCTGAAACTTTGGGGGAACAGGAGTGCCAAGTGCAGGAATCTCCTCATGGCCTGGTGTTCCCTGCCTCTCTTCCAGGACTTTGGGGCTGCAGGGAGTCCCCTCCCCCTGGGGAGGTTGCTGCCCAAAGTACAGGAGGTGGCCCGATGCCTGGGGGAGCTGTTGACTGCAGCCTGTTCTGGCAGAGTGAGTGCCCTGGAACCTCCCTGGCACCCCTTGTCCTTGTTCTGGATGCTATGCCCAGAAGAGGCCTGCCTGATTGTGTACTCCCACAGGCTCTACCCTCGTCTTCTTTGGGGCCTCTGGGCCCCACCTCTCCCTCAACACCAGTCTGGCAGCAGCAGACCATCCTCATGCTGAAAGAACAGAACCGGCTTCTCACTCAGGTGAGGTGTGGGAAGATGGGGCTGGGGCTGGCAGCCCAGCAAGCCCTGACCACCCAACTGCCTGCCTGCCTGCCCAGGAGGTGACAGAGAAAAGCGAGCGCATCACTCAGCTGGAGCAGGAGAAGTCTGCACTCATCAAGCAGCTGTTTGAGGCCCGGGCTCTCAGCCAGCAGGATGCCGGGCCTCTGGACTCCACTTTCATCTAGCTGGTTGGACCTCTCTAGGACGTGTACGCAGACTTAGCCTCAGCTCCATGGCACTGCTGTGAACCTGTCTTCTGGCTGAAGACTGCCAGCTGGCTTAGNCCTCAGAGCCCTTGAGGGGGCGCCTGCCTCCACTCTTGTAGTCAGGACTGTCCTGAGCCTTGGCCCAGGCTGGACTGGCACTACACAGTGGGTGCTGATCAAAGTAGTGCTCTGTCATGCCTGATGCTGCTACTTCCATTGTCAATGGATGACAGAGGACTGTTCCTCATGGTTTATCTGATTTTAGGCAGCCCTGGACAAAGAAGGGGGCATGTTTACAGTTGCCCTGTCCCCTATTATAGGGCTCCCTGGGATCNCTGGGATTTAGTAAAAAGTACTGGTCACACTGGCCTGTATTTCTCATAATGTCCAGCAGAGGCCGCTGGCTGAGCTGGGTCCCTCTACCCTATTCCCTGTTGTCTCATCATGGTGTTTCTGAGTGAGTGAGCNAGTAGATTTTTTGTACTGAGGGTAGGCTAGGAGGCCTGGAGACGGGGAGGTTAGGAGTTCCTGCTCTCCACAGGGGCACTAGGACAATGTGATTGTGACTCAGATGGGAGCAGAAGGGAGACATGGAATGGAAGGGGGCTTTGTTTGTGTCTGTTGGAGGAGCCACAGGGCTAGAAGAGACTGAGAAGGAATCTGGCTGGAGCTGGACCAGGCCAGTCTGGTTCCTAGAAGTAAGCCAGTAGCTTAGTTACTTATCTCACCCTACTGCCTTGCCTTAACTAACTGTCCAGGGTAAGATGGCATCAAGGTAACTCAGGTGTGGCCTCCCCTAGGGAGGTCCCATCTCCCAAAATGGGTGAGTTTGGGCTTCCCAGCTAAGTTATGAAGTGCACCGTGGGCAGAAAACACCCATTCCACGGCNTGCAGGATTCCCTAGGTCTGGGATCTGCTCACACCTCCATCTTTTAATGTCCTATTTGGTCCGGCAGCNTGGTCATTGAAAAGTGAACCAGGGAGCCCNGGAAGAANCTCAGCCTCCTTGGATAGGACTCTGTTTCCCTGCTCACACCTCCCATTGGCAGCTTAGATGGGTACAGATTGATTGAGGGGAGTCTCTGTTCAGCCTGGTCTGATGGGGTGCTTGCTACCAAAGGTTCTGAGACATCACAGGTGAATTCTGTGGCCTGGAGTCTCCAGTATGGAATATGAACATTTGGTAGTGCAATAACCCATGGAGTTTAATTTCCCCGCTGTGCTTGGCCTGCAAAGCATCCCAAATCAGGTACAAACNAGTCCAACACCCAAGCCTTCTACTTTAGGAATTAGAGTGGTTTCTGNGTGGTTCTAAAAGGCAGTTGTGTTCCATGAGCTCCAAACACCCAGATGAACTTGCCTTAGGCCAGTGCCATCCAGGGACAGGTCTCCATGGCAACAGGTTTGGTCTGCCCCTACACCTTCCCCAAGATGGCTCCTCTTCTGTGGGTTTTTCCCTGTACCCTTCTGTTCCATGGCTTGGCACTCCTGTCCCTCAGGTCCTAAGGACAGGACTAGTCTAATAGGTTCTCCAGACACAGCCCGTGACAACCAGAACTAGGGCCTGACTGCCCATCTCATGGAGACACGTGGCTGAGGCAGGCTCTTTGGCCAGGCCACCTCAGTCACAACCTCGCTTTCCTCTCGGCCTTGCCANCCTGGCTACTCCATCTCCTGGAGTCCCTGTTTTGTCCACTAGAGCCTGCTAAGTTTGCTCAGGTCACATGGCACAATAGAAAGCCACAGGTGGTGGCTGGACATGGTGCTCACTCCTTTAATCCCGGTACTCAGGCGGCAGAGGCAGGCAGACTTCTGAGTTCGAGGCCAGCCTGGTNTACAGAGTGAGTTCCAGAACAGCCAAGGCTACACAGAGAAACCCTGTCTCAAACCCTTCCACACACAGAAAAGACATGGGCAGCAAGCCAGGTGNGCAGCTTTTCCTGTGAAGTGTCTGGCACACCTTGAAGGCCTGCATGCCCCTCCTCACATCTTCACAGGAGTGGAGGTACGATGGAANAACACCGTCTGCTCTAGGATGACGTTCTTTAGACCTCATAAGAGGAAGTAAATGGAAACAAGATGACACAGCTGGGAATTGAGCAAACATGGCCTCATAGCCTTGATATTCCAAGCAGGGTGAAAAACATGTGTTTGTACTTTCTAGAATATGCTATAGTTTCTTAGAAGTTTGGCCTGAAGCCAGACTGCCTGTGTGGTCCTAAAAACCTCCAGGGAGAACTGTTTTTTACTTTTTTCTTTTTCCNGAGACAAAGTTTCTCTGTGTACCCCTGGCTGTCCTGGAACTTACTTTGTAGACCAGGCTGGCCTTGAGCTCAAGAGATCTGCCTGCTGAGTCCAGGGATTAAAGGTGTAACCGTCACTATCAAGGAAGAATTTTAAGTGGTTCTGATAGGCTGGGGGTGCTCCCTGGAGCCTCAGCCCTAGTGCTGTGGAATAGGCAAGTGTCTCCTGCAGGTTGACCTGTCTTGTCTGAGCTTAACTGCATCCCTGCTGTAGCCCTGTGATGCTGGTAGCAAACAGAAGCTCCCAGTTGTGACAACTCAAACCATCTAGAGACCTCTTTCACTGTTCTCAGGGGAGACTTTGTCCCCTGGTTGAGAGGAACACAGACACAACAGGCTAAAGTGTTTTGTGTGAAGTTCCAAGGAGATGAGCTCTAGGTTTAAAAAAAATCTCAGGTCACAGAAGCCAACAAAAAACTACCCGAGGAGACTGAGGTACTAGAGTGGTCACAGAGCAAACAGGAATGTCACTGCATCTAAAGAAATGAAGGGGATTCTTGAGCACATGAACAAGGACTAATAGCCTACTCTTTATTTTACAAAAGGTGTTATCTTTCAATAGAATAAGATGGGTCAAACAATATGGGTCAACTTCTAGAAATGAAAAATACTGCATTTAAAACGAAAGTCTTGCCGGTCAGTGGTGGCACATGACTTTAATNGCAGCTCTTGGGAGGCAGAGGCAGGCAGATCTCTGTGAGTTCGAGGACCAGCCTGGTCTACAGAGTGAGTTCCAGGACAGCCAGGGCTACACAGAGAAACTTTGTCTCTGGTTTCAAATAATAATAAATAAAATAAAATGAAAGTCCCCACAAGTGAACTAAACATCAGATGAATACNTTCAGCCCAGCCAGGGGGGAAAAATCGTGAATTTTGAGACAGAGGTTAGGAAACTATCCAGAGAAGTTTTATATGGCAACCTAAAATTAATTTGAAAAAATCAAAAAAAGTATAAGTATTCACCTCAAAATCCATACCCAGGGGCTGGAGAGGTGGCTCAGAGGTTAAGAGCACTGACTGTTCTTCCAGAGGTCCTTAGTTCAATTCCCAGCAACCATATGGTGGCTCACAACCATCTGTAATGAGATCTGGTGCCCTCTTCTGTATATATAATAAATAAATCTTTTTAAAAAAAAATCCATACCCAGAGATGCTATCTCTACAGAACATAAGCAGACCAAAACATTTTCAAACAAAATTAAAAGTTTACTACCAAAAAGCTATCACTAATGGCAGCCACAGGAGGAAGATAAANTTTAGGAAAGATTCATTGATAAAGACAGTATTACGTAGCAAGTGAACTTCAGACAACTGTTTCAAGAAAAAAAATTTTTTTAGTTTTTCAAGACAGGGTTTCTCTGTGAACAGCTCTGGTTGTCCTGGAACTCAATTTGTAAACCAGATTAGCTTCAAATTCAGATCCACCTTACCTCGTAAGTGCTGGGATTAAAGGCATGTGCCACCACACCCAGCTAAGAAGGAACTCCGTTGTCTGTGGGTTGAAGGCCAGGTGTTTCTGACTTGGGATTGCNTATTTCAGCCAAGGNAGCTGCTGGCACTATAACAGACTATGAATGAGAAATGGAGGCCCAGAACCTAATCCTTTTCATCAAGGCGGTAGGGGGACTGGGTTCCACCCTTTCCAGGCATCTAGAAATCTGTGGACGTGTTTGAAAACCTGTACACAGGGGCTGGGGAAATGGCTCAGGTGGTAAAGTGCTTGCTGCATGTTACAAGGACCTGAGGTTCAATCCCCAGCACCAACTGAGCGTGGTGGTGCATGCTTGTAATCCCAATGCTAGGGAGATAGAGACAGGGGCATCCTTGGGGCTCCCTGACCAGCCAACCTAGCCTAATTAGTAATTTCTAGGTCGCTAAGAGACCTAAAGTTAATCTCTGATCTTCATAGGTACATGCACACATGTGCACTAACATACAGATGAACGAGTACGAGCACCCACACATATACATATTAAAACTTGAACACTGCCTAATAACAGCTGAGCTGTTTTGTGGGAGAAATGCAATATGAAACAGGAATGTCAACAGTGGCAAGTAGGAGTGGCAAGTGACACAGGGCACTTTCAGGTGTTTAAGTAGTTCATAAGCAGGACAATGTGCCAGTTAACACTACGTCTCAAGCATGCCTGTTAAAAAAAACTAGGCAAACCAAGTTCCATTCAAATAATTACATGTATGCCTTCCAAAGGGGGATGCAGATGGGAGGAAGAGGAAAACAATTTACCTTAAAAAAAAAATATGTTCAGAGTGGGCACAGTGGTGCACACTGCAATGCCCACACTTGGGGGGCATAGTTAGAAGGATCACTGCTAATTCATGAGGTCAACCTAAGCTAAATGGTGAGTTCCAGGCCTCCACAATGCTGGGAGGCTAGGAGGCAGGCATGTACCATCATGCTCAGCCAACAAAATAAGTTTTAAGGCAAGAGATATTACTACTCATAAAAATGGCAGCTACCAGTGGGTGGTGGTGCAGCGGCGCACGCCTTTAATTCCAGCAGGCAGGCAGATCTCTGTGAGTTCCAGGCCAGCCTAGTCTACAGAACGAGTTCCAGGATAGGCTCCAGAACTACACAAATCCTGTCTCAAAAAAAGAAAATGAAAAAAAGCCGGGCGGTAGTTGCGCATGCCTTTAATCCCAGCACTCAGGAGGCAGAAGCAGGCGGATCTCTATGAGTTCGAGGCCAGCCTGGGCTGCGGGGTGTCTCTTATACACATCTAGATGTGTATAAGAGACAGTTGCTACAGGGTGCTACGGACGGGAATTCCGAGCCGGCTTGTAACTGTGCAAAAAGAATAAACCTTGCTATTGCATTCTGGAAATTCTTGGTCTCCGGTGGTCTTTTTGGGGATCTCAATCTGGGCAGAACAAATTTGACTACAGTAGGGTATCCAGCTAGTCAAACACTGCTTTAATATTAAATCAGCCTCTAGGTAAAGCATATTGTCCTCTATCACATGAGTGAGGGTCACCTGTTAAGGTGAAGATCTTAAAACATATGATTCTCAAACATGAACAAACCTTGCTCCTAGATGACCTTTGAACTCAAGGTTGCAACATTATGCATCCAACTGTGGACCTGCTCCACAGAGGTCAGACTNGTAGCCTCCTTTGGGAGCCACTGCCTCTGANAAATGATTCCCTTCACAGTTTTTCTGGAGAATTTTGATTCATCCATTATGTGATTATACTCTATGGGATTTATCCAAAAAATATGAATTCATTTTCATTTAGGAACGTATAACATGCACATGNATACTCATAACAGCTGTATTTATTTAATAAAAGGTAAAACTACCCAAACATTTTTCTGAAGGTGACTGATAAAACTGTCCACACCCTGAAATACTACTCAATACTAAACAGGGAGTGGCAAAGACTTGAAGGGACACGGAGGAAGCCGAGTGACAAAAAGCCAATCTCGAACTTGTCATTGTTGTTATTTTGAGATAGGGTCACACTATACACCTCTGGCTGGCCTGGAGCTCACTATGTAGACCAGGCTGGACTGGAACTTACAGAGATCCTCCTGCCTCTGCCTCCAAAGTGTTAGTGCTGGAATTAAAGATGTCACCACACCCATCTGAAAACTTAGCTACATTAGTATCTGTCTTAGTTATGGTTTCTATTGCTTCGATGAAACACCGTGACCAAAAAGCAAGTTGGAGAGGAAAGGGTTTATTTGGCTGACACTTCCATATCACTGTTCATCATCGAAGGAAGTCAGGGCAGGAACTTAGATAGGGCAGGAACCTGGAGGCAAGAGCTGATGCAGAGGCCGTGGAGGGGTGTTGCTTACTGGCTTGTTACAAATGGCTTGCTCAGCCTGCTTTCATATAGAATCCAGGACCACCAGCCTGGATTCTGTGGATATTGTGGGGTGGCACCACCCACAATGGGCTCTGTTTTCCACTATCAATCATTAGGAAAATGCTCTTCAGGCTGGTCCATAGCCCAATCTTATGGAGGCGTTTTCTCAGTTGAGGTTTCCTCCTCTTTGAGGAACTAGAGTTTGTGTCAAGGTGACATAAATCTAGCCACACAACTAGCCCCTGTCAACTTGAAACACTTAACACATCACTGCTAAAGCCACAACATTTCCTTTCTTGCTCATCACACATTAATAAACACTTTACAAACTTAAAAGTCCCACAGCCTTACAAATTCAAACTCCTTAAAAATATCCAGTCTCTTTTAAAATCCAAATTCTCTGTAAAACCCCCAAATCTCTTTTTAAAAAAGTTTAAAATCTCTCAACTGTGGATTCCTGTAAAATCAAAAATAAATTAAGTACTTTCTTACTTCAAGAAGGAAGAACCAGGACACAGTCACAATCCGAACAAAGCAAAACTAAATTCCCCAAAATGTAAATAACGGAATGTCCAGTGTCTGGGATCCACCCACAATCTTCTGGGCTTCTCCAAAGGGCTGGGGTCACTTCTGCACCTCTGTGCTCTGCAGCACACACAGCTTCTCTTCTAGGCTCCGGCTGCCTCCACTCCACCGCTACAGCTGTTCTTGGTGGTCATCCCATCGTACTGGCATCTCCAAAATGCTGGGGTCTTCTGCTGCAACTGGGCTGCACTTTCACCAATAGCCTCTCATAGGCTCTCTTCACGGTGCCAAACCTCAACTTCTCTGTATGATCCTGTCAGTCCTGGGCCTTCAACTGCCACCGAGGCTGCACCTTCACCCCTGTCTCTTATACACATCTAGATGTGTATAAGAGACAGGTCCTGGGCCTTCAACTGCCACCGAGGCTGCACCTTCACCAACGGCCTCTCCTGGCCTCTCACAGTGCCAAGCTTTAGCTGCTCTCCATGACCCCCTTCATGCCTTTAAAACCTGTACCATCTGGGTGACTCTTACACTACCAAGTTCAGCTGCCAGCCTGAGGTACAACCTTGGCCGCCTCTGGAACACAGCTTCTATGTGCTGACTCAGGAAACACTTCCCAGATTTCACCTCAGTGATGCTGGTCTCTTCTTAATCACCACTAATTTNTCAGTGTCAGTTGACCAGCGTTAGGTATCCCAGCAAAGGGAAGATTTCACTTTAGTAGTTCTAGTATCTTGTTAATCACAGCTGATTCTCTTGCCCGAGCTAACCAGAACCACTGACTTTGGTTTGTTTGTTTTTTGAGACNGGGTTTCTGTGTAGCTCTGGCTGTCCGGAACTCACTCTGTTGTGTATCGGGTGTGGGTGCAGGTTCATTCGGATCTGTGGAAGAAGTACAGAGGCACCTCAAGGATGAACTTTTAGCCTTTTCCAGCTGCAGAGTGGATTCGCCTCTACAGCCTGAACTGCCCTCACTGAGCAGAGGGTCCTTTTATTGTTATACACATCACACCTTTAGCAAGTCAATTCTGTATACCCAAGTCTTTGATCTAAGCCCCCAGAAGGAATAATGCCAAATGCAAATTCTCAGTAGTACTACCACACTTTTCTGGGTTATTGCTACTAAGTTTGCATAGGCTTTGATCCCCTAGGAAACTCTCAGATAAGACTTCAAACAGAAGGTATGGAGACAGGGGTAGCAATCACAAAAGGCAGATCGAAGCTAGGTGCCAACACTCCAGTGTCAAAACAGCTAAAGCTTTGTGGGAATTCTTCTATCAGTAGGACCATGCTGGCCTTGAACTCAGAGATTCTCTTGCCTTGGCCACCCGAATGCTGGGACTAAAGGTGTGTGCCGCCACTGCTCAGCTGAACCACTGAATCTTAAAATAACAAATGGCCCTGATAGAATCTTTACACTTCCCTTTGCAGTGTACAAGCCAGGCCTCCATCTTCTACATTGACCTCAGCATTCTTATCTCCCAAGTTCTCACAGAAGAGCTCACCAAACACCGAACACTCAATGGCTTTTATTGCACAAAGTTCCAAAGTCCTTCCACAATCCTCCCAAACAACACGGTCAGGTCCGTCACGGCAATACCCCACAGTACTGGTGTCAACTTGTCTTATTAGTCAGGGTTNCTATTGCTTCGATGAAACACCGTGACCAAAAAGCAAGTTGGGGAGGAAAGGGTTTATCTGGCTTACATTTTTATATCACTGTTTATCATTGAAGGAAATCAGGACAGGGACTCAGATAGGGCAGGAACCTGGAGGCAAGAGCGGATACAGAGGCCATAGAAGGGTGCTGCTTACTGACTTGCTCCACATGACTTGCTCAGCCTGCTTTCTTACAGGATCCAGGATCACTGGCCCGGGGTGGCACCACCCACAATGGACTTGGCTCTCCTCATCAGTCACTAATTAAGAAAATGCTCTACAGGCTGGCCCACAGCCGGATCTTATGGAGGTGTTTTCCCAATTGAGGTTTCTTCCTCTCAGAGGAGCTATAGTTTGTTTCAAGCTGACATAATCTAGTCAGCACAGTATTCGTTAATGTTATATGCATGACTCCATTCATGTAACAGTCATGAAATACTATAATTAGACACAAAGGGAACTGTCAGTGGGGTCAGGAGTGGAGAGTAGGAGCTGGGCTGGGCTTGGCTGGAAAGGGGTAGAGAGACCTTTTAGCCATGAGGTTGTAGAGTGTCACAGTGGGGAGATGGTTGCACAGGCTGTTACGGTGACTCACTTTCAGGCTTCACAGCAGGCAGGGAAATTGTTTTATAATAAAATCAGCAAATCAGCCTGATTTTATTGTAACCATTGCTGCACCAGGACTTCTAGAATCTTGCCCAGGTAAGTTTACTTTAGCCATATTTAAGCACAGCACAATTTTGGAAACAAGGTATTCAGGTAACAATTAACTCAGTCCCAAGTGCACAGCAATTTAAGACATGTTTACANTGAGATTCCTTACAAAGTACATCACAGGAATGGGTACTGTTGACTCAGAGATAGTGGCCAAGGTTTGGGGTCTAGGCAGTTTGACTGAGGTAAACCTAACACCTATAGGTGTCGGCANTGGCCTGGCCCTGAGATAACATAGAAGTCACTTAGGCTGTTGTAAAGCACAAGTGACATCACTCTAAGAGTGGGTTTTATGGCCTAAAAGTGATGCTGGAGATTTAGGGGGAAAGGGTCTGGGATAAGTTAAAAACAAGAATTCTGGAAGATAAGGGCAGAGCCTGTCTCATCAGACAGCGAACGATCACCAGGTTGTAAAACTACATTGTAAAACTGCCATTCCAGGGCTGGAGAGATGGCTCAGAGGTTAAGAGCACTGACTGTTCTTCCAGAGGTCCTGAGTTCAATTCCCAGCAACCACATGGTGGCTCATAACCATCTGTAATGAGATCTGGCGCCCTCTTCTGTATACATAATAAATAAATAAATAAATCTAAACAAAACAAAAAAACAAAAACAAAAAAAACCCCTGCCATTCCCGGAAGGGCAGCTATGCACCTCATTCCACGGAAGAGGCGAGCTGTGTGTTTAACTTTCCTGGCTTCTCCAGTGCTTATCTGTGTGCACAAGGCCTTTCTGTCCTCCACAGGCAGCCGTGTGATAAGAAGNGCACATTGTTGTGACTGGGACAATCAAACTCCTCCATCTCTTGGCTTCATTCTTGTCCTCCAGCTACGTAAGAGGCCAGCCCCGGTGAGGCTGGGGAGGGCCACAGCAGTAGGCATAGTCTCTGCAACCTGTGAATACAGAATTATTTAGAAAAATGAAACTGGGGGAGCTGGAGAGATAGCTCAGTGGTTAAGAGCACTGGCACCTTCCAGAGAGCCCAGATTTGATTTCCAGAACCACATGGTGGCTCATAACAGTCCATAACTCCCACTTCCAGGGGATCCAAATGCCCTCTTCTGTCCTGCTTAGGCACCAGGCAAGAAATAATCTGATTCTACTGGATAATTTCTTTTTTTTCTTTTTTTTTAAAGATTTATTTATTATGTATACAGAAGAGGGTGCCAGATCTCATTACAGATGGTTGTGAGCCACCATGTGGTTGCTGGGAATTGAACTCAGGACCTCTGGAAGANCAGTCAGTGCTCTTAACCTCTGAGCCACCTCTCCAGCCCTCGACTGGATAATTTCTAAGAAAATACAAAATCGACACCCAAGAAGAAAGAGAACACCTATCTAGCCATATAACCACCAAAGAAACTGAAATGATAGTAAATAATCGTTTAAAATCTTATGCCAAGAAAATGCCANGCCTTCATACAAAAAGTTAGCTTGATCTCGATCAAAACCAAACAGGGATATTGCAAAGAAGGAAAAGCACACATGCCTGTCCTGGAAATGCATGGACCACATTCAACTGTGATGAATCCTGAGGAACACAAGGCTGTTTTAATATTTTTCAATGTGTTATAANGAATTACATTAATGATTGGGGAAGAAAACCCATCACCACTTCAAAAGGTGCATGAAAAGCATTCAGAGCTTGGTACCCACATGGTGGGAGGAGAGAACCAACTCCAGAAAGTTGTCTTCTGACCTCTTCATGCACTCTCAGGCACACTTGAGTGCACACACACACACACACACACACACACGCACGCACGCGCGAGTGCGCGCGCACACACACACACACACACACATGCAAGCAAATAAATAAATGTAAAAATAAATGAGCTATTAGGCAATTTGAAAGATACAGAAGAGATTTAAAAATACATGTCAAGATGCCAGGAACCATCTGAACAGGCTGTGTATTGAATGGTTCTCTCCATCATTGTTCTACAAAAGACAAAACTATAAAACAGGAAGCAGGTCAAGGTTGCTAGGTGCTCAGGTGTCAATAGTTGGAACCCAGGGGATCTTTAAGGCACTGAGACCCTCCTCCTGTATGACACAATAACAATGGATCCCTGTCACTGTACCTTTGTGCAAGCACATACAAGAAGTAGCCAAGTATAGTGGTGGCTCTGCATGATGGTGCATTGATGTCATTTGGTGGTTACCATGCGCCTTTGATGACAGAAGACTGTATGCGAAAAGGCAGGATGTGGGCCATTTCTGTGTCTTCTTAATATTGCTACTTACTAAAAACAAATGTCAAAAAAAGAAGAAGAAGAGAAAAAAAGAAAGAAAGAAAACCACTTCCAGGTCAATTCAATTCATCTTCTTTATTTACTTGTAAAAGAGACCTCATGTGTTGGGCAGTGGTGGCACACGCCTTTAATCCCAGCACTTGGGAGGCAGAAGCAGGCGGATCTCTGTGAGTTCAAAGCCAGCCTGGTCTACAGAACAAGTTCCAGGACAGCCAGGGCTACACAGAGAAACCCTGTCTCGAAAAATCAAAACCCCAAAACAAAAAACAAAAAAAGAAAGAAACAAACAACCAAAAAAACATTTGNTCCTTGTGATAGAGGACCTGGCACCCACATGGTGGTCCACAACCTTCTATAACTCCAGTTCCAGGAATCCGAAGTCCTCTTCTGATCTGCACTAGGCATGCATGTGGTGCACAGACACACATGCAAGCAACACATACACATAAAATAAATAGATCTAGAAGGTTTTTTTTAATATGAAAAAGGGAAAGATGTTTCTCCACTTCATCATATTCTAACATATGTGGATTAATATATGTTCCAGGTAGGCATGGTGGAACCAGGATGGTGGAACGTGACTTTAATCCTACCATCCTAGAAGCAGAGACAGGAGGATTTCTGTGAATTCAAGACTAGCCTGAGCTACAAAGCAAGTTCCAGGACAGCCAGGGCTACATAGAGAGACAGCATCTCAAAAAACAAAACACAAAACAAATAAGCAAAAATTCATACATGCCCATTTTGGTGGTTCACACCTTAGATCTCAGTACTTAGCAAACGGATGCAGGAGGATCACCACTAGATTCAAACAGGCTAAGGNAAAAAAAAAAAAAAGTGTTCCACACAGTGATTAAAATTTTTGGTGGTCAAATAGAAAAATGGAGATTGTAACAAAAGGTCTTTTAAATCTGATTAAACAAAATGTAAATAAAGGAAAACTCTTCACATNGTAAACCCATTCCCTTAGAAGAAATATGCGTGGAACTTCAGTGCCATCCCTCAGACATAGAATACCCAGGACACAGGAACAAATATCCTGGCTTTAAGGGTGACAATGCCCTAACTGATGTTTGCAAACCTGGGAAGTAAGGCATGTGTACAAGGTGCAGTAATCAGAGTGAGCATTCCAGGAGTATTGCAATGATTGACAAGCAGAAACTAGGGAGAAAATCATTGCTGCTAATGCAGACAACCCCGATGCACCAATTANAATGATGACGAACAGCTGAGACTGGCCACCTAGAAACTACTGTTGACCCGTTAGAAGGTAGGTAGCTGATGGAAAACCTGAAAGTGAGTTTTTTCTATTGTTTTGAGTCAGAGTCTTGCTATGTAACCCTGACTAGTCTAGAATTCATTGTGTAGATCAGGCTGGTCTGAAATCTGCAATGATTCTTGTACCTCCTGGGTGCTAGAATTATAGGTGTATGTGTCATCATATCTGGCTATAAGTAATATTGCTAAAAGCACTCATGAGTTTTGGAAATCATTAGTGATAAGAAATTAGGGAAATGGGAATAGAGCGTGTGACTACCACAGTGTCAAGCCCCTTTCAAGTGTGACCTGAGGTTCCCAAAGCCATTGTGGATCAAAAACATGTATGTGGCTCTGTGATGAGTGTTCTCTGGAATACAACTTGATATTGCTACAACCTGTTCACTTTTCAAAGCTCTGAACCTCATCTAAGCCAGATGGTGGCACACGCCTTTAATCTCAGCATCTGGGATGCAGAGGCAGGCAGATCTCTGAGTTTGAGGCCAGCCTGGTCTACAGAGTGAGTTCTAGGACAGCCAGGGCTACACAGAGAAACTCTGTCTCAAAAAACAAAAACAAAAACCTCATTTATCCAAAGAAAATTCTGCTGAGACCAGTGTAATATGCTCAGAATGCTGGCTATCTAAAATCTTTAGTATCTCAACCAAGAACACTTTTAGTATGTGCTTAAACATCAAAGCAGTTGTAATTTGGAAGCCACTTCAATAATGTGCAAGGTGAACACACATTGGATGTACCACGTGGTAGGAAATAAAATTATTTTGTTGAAAAAAATAAATAAAAGAGTTGGGCCGGAGACTGGAGAGATGGCTCAGAGGTTAAGAGCACTGGCTGCTCTTCCAGAGGACCCGGGTTCAATTCCCAGCACCCACATGGCAGCTCACAACTGTCTGTAATTCNAATTCCAGGGGATCTGACACTCTCACACAGAGTATATACAGGCAAAACACCAGTGCACATTAAATAAGTAAATAAATCTTCAAAAAAAAAAAAAAGAGTTGGGCCAATAAGATGATTCAGTGGGTAGAATAGCTTGCTGTCCAAGCCTGATGACCTGAGTTCTGTTCCTGTATGCCACAGTGCAAGGGGAGAACCAATTCCAGAAAGCTGCTCTCTGATTTCCACATAGGTGTGTAGGCTCACACACACACACACACACATCACATCACATCACATCCACACGTATCACACACATACACACATACTCTCATACATATTATACACATAGACATACAAGTAATAAAGTTTAAAAATTTAAATCCCCTGAATTTCTATAAACAGTAGAAAAAAAGCCTTAGAAATTTAAATTAAAAACAAAAACAAAAACAATGTACCGGTGGTAAATCTAAGAAAAATGCTCAGGGCTTTTAATTATTTGTTTTTTTCTTCTGTGTGTGTGCCTGAGTGCATATATGTGACCTGTGTGTGCAGGAGTCTGCAGAGGCCAGAGAGCGTGTTGAATTTCCTGGAACTTGAGTTATAGGCAGTTATGAGCTACCATGTGGACACTGGAAACTGAACCTGGGTCCCCTGCAAGAGCAGTATGTGTTCTTAACTATTGAGCTTTCTAGTCCCTGTATAAGGCCTTCAGAGAAGTTTTTTTTTTTAATTTAGGGTTTCTCTCTCTTTTTTTTCTTCCTTCCTTTCTTTCTGTCTTTGAAACAGGGTTTCATCAAAGAAACAAGCGTAACGTCCTTGTGTTCTGCCCAGATTGGGACCCCCNAAAAGACCACTGGAGACCGAGGATGTCCAGAATGCAACAGCAAGGTTTATTCTTAATGCACAGTTACAAGCCGGTTCGGAATTCCCGTCAGCCGCACCCCGTCGTAACGAGGCAGGGAGGAACTGCTCTTTCTTTGTGAGCCTAGCTTTTCAAGGCAAAACCCCAAAATTTCTCAAGGGGGAGGGGGTTAGTATGGGTTCATTTTTGACTAGCTTACTCTTAGGAATTTCTACAGTTCCTGATCCTTCATCTGATCGGCTTATCTCTGCTTACTCTTCAGGTTGACCTGTTTTGTCCTATCAGCTATCTCCCTGGTGCTGGGACATTCAGTGGTTAATCAGTTGCTTCTAGATAGCCCTCCGGGCATCCTGACTCTGTGACTTTTTTACTGTTTCAATTCCTGGAGCCTCTGTCAGCATTACCTGGGAAGCTCGGAACTTCCTTTAATTCAAGCAGAGGCTATTAGTTTAATTTTATTTTTGAGTGAGGGTCCTATTTTTAAGTGAGGGTCCTTCACTTGGCTGTCCTGAAACTTGCTTTGTAAAACAGGCTGGCCTCCAACTCACCAAGTCCCACCTGCCTCTGCTTCCTGAGTGCTGGGATTAAAGGTGTGTATCACCACCGCCCAGCTTAATTTTGTATTTTTACTTATATGTGTATATGTGTCTGTGTATGGGTTTGTGCAAGTGAGTGCNGTGCCCCCACAGGCTGTAAGAGGTTGTCACATTGCCCAGAGTTGGAGTTCTAAGTGGCTGTGAGCCCCCAACATCAGTGATGGGAACTCTGACCCTCTGGAAGAGCAGTACACACTCTTAGCCACCGACTCATCTCTCCAGCTGCTACTCACTCCCAATTTTTTTTATTAAAACATTCGATGTACAACTGCAGGAGAGATAATATACAGATAGCTTGAACATAGGTAGAGGTACAAATTCTTATCCTAATAGTGAAATGTTTCACTAAAGCATGCCCAGTGACTGGGCAAAACCCAAACTTATTTTTTGCTACAGTCATCCTAGGGTCCTTCCTGCTAGGTAGCCTCCCTGGAGCTGTGGGTTGCAGACTGATTGTCCTTTGGTTTATATCTAGTATCCACCTATTAGTGAGTACATACCATATTTGTCCTTCTGTCACTCCCAATTTTTTAAAAGAAAAAACGTAGTAAGGGCTCACTTGTAATTCTACTTACTCAGGAGGCTGAAGTAGGATTGTGAGTTTGAGGTTAGTCTGGACTACACACTGATACCCTGTCTCAAATCAAACTAACCAACCACATAAAGCATACAAACAAAAAAGGAGGAACTTCTAAAGTCAAGATGTGTCCTAAAGCACTGGAGATGACTTCTGTGAGGGTGAGTGGCAGAGTCCTGGAGACCCCAAAGCAGATCTCAGGCAGAGCTGGGGGATGGGCACTGAGTATACAGAGGCCTGGATGACAGTGATGCTGGGACACCCAGTTCTACACACTGGAAAACATGAACTACAATTGTTTCCTCCCATCCCACACACAAACATCATCCAGATGGATGGAAGGCTCACTATCAGCCAACTGCAGCCCTTTAGGGAATATCCCATGAGCTCACTGTAACTTACTCAGACACGAGTCCAGCTGAGCGAGCCTGGAACAGAGTGTGGACCCCTTGGGAGCTTCACACAGAGCCTGCAAGTCAGGAAGGCCAGGATGAACCATCCTTAAAAAGAAGATGGGAGGCTTCAGTAGGTGCTTCCTGGAAGGGAGGATAGAATGTGTTCTCTCTTCAGAAAAAGCTCAGTGGCTCTCTAAAATACAGTAATTGAGCCGGGCAATGGTGGCGCTCTCAAGATACTGTCAAGACAACAGCTCTGAGTCCGTGTCCATTTGAATAATCATACATCAGAAAAGTCCAACACAGAACACATGAGTGACACCTTCAGTGTCAACAGGGCTTTACTTTCAAAAGTACAATGTGAGGGAGGGAAAGAAGCACTTTTCAGAACAATGCCGTGCTGGCCGGTTTTATGTCAACTTAACACAAGCTGGAGTCATCTGAGAGGAGACCCTTACTGAGAAAATGCCTCCATGAGATGAGCTGTAGGCAGGCAAGCCTGCAGGGCACTTTCTTAATTAGTAATTGATGGAGGGAGGGTCCATCCCACTGTGGTTGGGGATATCTGCCCCCCAAGCTGGTAGTCCTGGGTTCTATGGGAAAACAAGGCTGAGCAAGCCATAAAGAGCAAGCCAACAAGCAGCATTCCTTCATTGGCTCTGCACGGCCTCTGCGTCAGCTCCTGCCTCCAGGTTCCTGTCCTGTTTGAGTTCCTGTCCTGACTTTCTTCAGTGATGGACTCCAATGTGGAAGTATAAGCCAAATAAACCCTTTCCTCCCCAACTTGCCTTTGGTCATGGTGTTTCACTGCAGTATTAGAAACCCTAAGACAAATGTCAATATAAAATAGAAAACCAGGGGCTGGGAGATGGCAGTTAGGAGCATGTACTGCCCCCTCGCAGAAGACCTGAATTGAGCTCAGAGCCATGACAGGCAGCTCACCACTACCTGTGACTCCAGCTCCTGGGGGGGTCCAATGCCTCTGGCTTCTAAGGACACCTTCGCTCATATGCACAAAGCCATGGAATTACATGTACTTAAAAACAATAAAGTAAATCTTTCAAATTGAAAACCAGGAAACCAATACATTATTTAAAGATACATAGGTATATGGTAAAGAAGAAAAGTGAGGGACAGGTCAAGATCGGATTCAAGAGAGTATGTTCTTGTCTTGGAGAAGGGATACTCTGCACAGGGTCACTGTGGGTGGAGGTGTCTAATATGTGAGTGCTTCCACACAAATTCCAGCTTCTGTTATTCTTATCAGCTGACCCCGGGCCCCACTACCCAGTTACAAACCGCCCACGTTTCACAAGGCAACCTTCCTCCCCTTCCCCCTGAGCCTTTGTAAAGCCTACTGTCATCAGAACAGGCAGACATATCACACACACACACACACACACACACACACACACACACACACACACACGCATCTTGAAGTCCAAGAGCATTCTTGACTCACTGTGTATGTCTAAACCTATCTTTGGCTTGCACTTGGACTCAGTATTTGTTGAATGACTGAATAAATTCATAAAGAAAAGAAGTCCTTGGGCTAGGGAGGTAGCTCAGTCTGTGCAGTGCTTACCAGAAGGATGAGGGCCTGTGTTTGAGCTCCAGCTCCTAGAAAACAAAACAAACAACAAAAACAACAAAGCTAGACATGGTGGCCTGTGCTTATATTCCCAGCACCTACACAGCAGCTGAGAACTATCTTCAGTACCAGGGGACCCGATGCTCTCTTCTGACCTTCATGGACATCAGACATGCACATGGAACACAGACATATGTGCAGGGAACATACCTATACATATACAATAATAAAATCAAATAAAGNCAGTAGGAGAAATTCTTTTTCTTTTTCTTTTTTTGCTTGAAACAGGGTTTCTGTGCATAGCCCTGGCTGTCCTTGAACTTGCTCTGTAGACCAGGCTGGCCTCAAACTCAAAGATTTACCTATCTCTGCCTCCCGAGTTCTGGGATTAAAGGTGTGCACTACCACCTGGCAGTAGGAGAAATTCTTATTCTATTTATTTATTTACTGTTTTTAATTGTGGTGTGTGTGTGTTTGTGTGTATGTACAAGCATGCAGGTGCCCAAGGCCAAGACATCAGGTCCCCTGAACTGGAGTTACAGGAGGTTGTGAGCCACCTAACATGGGTGCTGGGAACTGAACTCAGATCCTCTGCCAAAGCAATATGTGCCATTAACCCCGATCCATACCTCTAGCTCTCTAAAAGTAAATGTTAAAAACAAAGCAGGTCAGGAGGAAGGGAAGGAAGGAAAGAAAGAAGGTAGGAAAGAAGGAAGGAAGCGAGCCTTGCTAAGGATCTTTTCCACTAAAGGTATTTCAGCTTTTGAACGAGGCAGGGGCAGTTAAGGTCTCATCAGGTCCAGCAGGAAGCCCCAAGCAGAGGTCGGGGAGGGAGGAAGGGAGGCTCCAACTCTAAGCCTCCACATTCCTCTACTTGAGCCTGAGCCAAGCCACACACAGCACATCTGGGGCCCGCCCCACCCAAGGCCTGAAGCCATTGCCCCTTCTGTAGCTCTGGCCAGTTTCAGCCTTTGTCCTGACTGTTCCCAACCCCAGGCCTCCCAGCCTTCTTGGCAGGCTAATCTGGGTACTTGGCCATGAGTCTCTCCTCAGGGCAGGGGCCAGAGGCCTTGCCCCATCTCTGTCTCATGTTTTCAGGTCCTCACTTGCCCATCAGGATGCCCTGTTTGGCTTGGAAGAAGGAGTGCTGGCAGGCTGGTAGCTCCCTATGACCATAGCCTTTTCATGCGCTGTCCCCTCGTTTCCTGGCCTCTGGTGCCTCTGCCTCTGGCCTTTCAGGGTTGGAAAAAAGAACTTGGGGGAAACATGGGATGAAGAGAGCTAGCGGGAAACTGGAGCCTGGTGCCCAGTGCTGACCACACCCAGAGATTCTCTTCTGGAGCCCCACAAGCTGGACTTTGAAGAGATTGAGCCACCTCCCGGGTTCCTCCCCTCTGGGGTCCTGAGCTGGAAGAAAGACGCCTTTGCTGGGCCTGAAACACCAGACCCTCAGCCAGGGCAACAATCCCAGTCCTATTGTCCTCGCCTGTTCAGCGGCCAAGGCATCGCCCAGATGCCTGCAGCAAAGGCCACTCTCTAGCTCCAGCAGCCCTGCTCCCTGGTGGTCTCACCACATGGCTCCCTGCTGCCCCATGGATGGGATTCTTTGTGTTGCTGGAATTCCCATCTTGTAAGGGCATGAAGTGGCATGGCCCCTGGCCAGGAAGCCCTGCATACTGGGTCAGTGGGAGGGGTAGGGTTAGGTCAGAGTCAGCAGAGAACCTTCCCCAGCCAGTGTCCAGGAACTTCTTGCTGCCCGGCACCCAAGCTTGCTTTGGGACACTCTTTCCCTGTAGGATGTCACCTGTGTGTAACTGTAACCTCCTCAGTTTAGGTTTCGTGCCTCTCTCCCAGGCAAAGAGGGATGGTCAAGGCCCTGAGATAAAACTCAGAAACAAGCCCCATACGCCCTCACTTTCCCTTTGGGGCTTGTGTGATGGCAGGTCATGCCTGCCCTTTTCAGTTCGGAGCCACTGGTGCTCATTAGCCCTGGGAGTCGTCACGGGCAGCTCGTGCCTGCTCCACAAGCAGATGCTGAGCCCCTGGGCCCTTCTGAGCCTACAGCCAAGACCCAGTAGCTGAAACTTAGTTCTCTCGGCAAAGAGGTTCGGCTTGCCTTTCCCAGGCCAGGGACAAATTTGGCTCCGAGGGCGCAGCACTCTCCAAGCAAGGCTGCCTAGGAACCAGCTCAGCCAATCCCCAACACCAGGTATCCTTCTCTCACGACTCCCCAGGACAGAGCTGGCCACTCTCTTTGCCCAGGAAGGAGGACTGTGGCTGACAGCTGTGGGGAGATTCAGCCAAGAGCCTAAGAGAGAAGGGCTGGTGCGGTTGAGTCACCCACACCTCTTCAGTCACCTGCGCCTTCGGAAGGGGCAGGGCGCACTTTGGGCTTGTCCCACGGTGGGTGGGCCTTAATGTGGGCGGGCCTGCTCCAGCCCCGCCCCGGCACCTAACTCTCCGGCTCGGGCCACCCAGGCCTCCCCACTGTTCGCTGTCCCGGGTCCCTGCTGTGTTCTCCCGCGCGCTCCTATGGCCGGAAAGTTGCTGTCACTGCTGCCACCCCTGCTGCTGGCTGCGGTGGGTCTCGCCGGCCTCCTGCTGCTGTGCGTTCCTACCAAAGACGTCCGGGAGCCGCCCGCCCTCAAGGTGCACGCGCCCACCGAGGCGCTCGTCTGGAAAGCAGCTGGCTGGGGACTGGGGGTGGGAGTGGGGGAGACGGGGACGGGGAGCTGTCGGGGAATATAGGAGCGCGCCGGAACGCCCTGGGCTCCCGCGCNGGACCAACTCGCGCTGTGCCTCCGGCCGGGTCCTAGGTTCCGCGCTTAGTTTTACTGAGTCCGCGGAGTGACAGCGACGCTTCCGGAGCTCCACGGCACTGGAGGCCAAGTTCGTGGGAATTCCTCTGTTGCGGCTTCGCGATAGAGCTGCCAGTTCCGCGGAGGAGCTGTCTTCCCGCTCCCTTCATGCGGTTCTCATCTCCCCTGGCTGTGGCAAGAACCCCCGCCCCTAGTTCAGCGCGATTTCCGGGCAACACCCAGAGCGCGCCGTTATAGAAGAGCATTGGTTCTAGATTCAGCTCCAGTTAGGGGGACAACACGCACTAGGGACCTCCAACCCCTCTCAGACCAATGCCTGAACAGTGACANTTGAAGGAAGCTTGCTGGTTCTAAAGGGGTCTCCGTCACCAACCCTCAGGCTAGAAGCTGGCACCTTTAACCTTTTGTTGATCCTGTGCTGAGTTTGTGTGGGGAGTGGACATCCCAGCCCCAGGGACCGGGGATGGAAGGGGAAGAGCTCTGTAGCTATGCGGGATGGGCTGTGGGGTGTGGGAGTTGGATCATTGTATCTGGCTGGCTCTGGAGGAGTTCCCTGGTGCGCTGGAGGACTGGAGCAGCCCTTTCCCAGGCTAGAACTGGCACATGCCCCAGGCTGGTGTCCAGCCAGGCTCCCTNATCTGGAGTCCAGCCCCCCTGGAGCAGGCTACCCTGCAAAGAAGGCCCATCCAGCGCCCCCCTCAGCCCTGCAAAACCAAACTCCCCCTGGCGTTTAGGCTCAGGGAGGGGTGTGGATTGGAGACCTACACTCAGCCTCGGCTACATTCTTTCCCAGTGGCTCTTCACATCCTCAGGTTAGGCTAAGGTCTCTGCAGATACAGGTAGAGCAGGGAAAGAAGGAAGAGTAGCCCTTGGGTTTGGTCCCCCTGAACTGAGGANCTTGTGTCCCCAAGGCAAAGTTCCAGATGTGCTCTTGGGACCCTCTGTCCCTGGCCCCTCAGTTGTCCTTGCCAGGAAGTCTACTTTCTGGTGCTTAGCAGTGCCAGCCTCAGGCAGTTGAGGGGTGGTGACCCCAGGAACCCCTGGTTAGTCTCCTTTCATCCAAGCTGTATCACTGTGAATGCCCTTGACTTTCTCTGAGCTTCAACATGTACCTTGATACACAAGTGGTGGGAATTGAGAATTGGAATGTTAAAGGGAGTCCCTACATCCCTCAGGCTGACTTACCACTCCCANCCACAGTATGGCATCGTTCTGGATGCTGGCTCTTCACACACATCCATGTTTGTCTACAAGTGGCCAGCGGACAAAGAAAACGACACAGGCATTGTGGGTCAGCACAGCTCTTGTGATGTTCAAGGTGAGCATGGTCTTGGGGTTATTGTTCAGTCTTAGCTTTGCAGGCCCAAACAGTCATTCCNCTCTGCTTGCTGCTAGGTGGGGCTTACTTGAGGCAGGAGTTCAAAAAGAGAGGCTGGGTTCTCTGGACCTGGGAGAGGCTGTGGGTACCTTAAGTTCTGGAACGGAAGTCCTGGGGAGCAGGTGAAAATCATTGGGGTTTAATGGTCCAAGACAGGTCTCTACACTATAGACGAGGTAGGTGGAGCTCTGAGGATCTAAGGGTGTATCCAGGCAGGTTCTTTGGAGGCTAGGCTAGGCTGACAATGCCTGAGTCTTTCTCCTGGCACCTGTGCCCACACCCACCAGGCAGACGGCAGCTTCAGAGACTCTGGGTGGCACCTGGACCCTTTGTCTCCAAATTGGCTGTCTCTGGGATTAAGCGGGGAGGGTATGTCTAAGCAGCCCCATCTGCCTAGGTCCCACCTGGAAACTATTCACCAAGCCTGNGTCCAACTCCTTGCTCTCTCTAGGTGGGGGCATCTCCAGCTACGCAAATGACCCTTCTAGGGCGGGCCAGAGTCTGGTTGAATGTCTTGAACAGGCCCTTCGGGATGTGCCCAAAGACAGGCATGCCAGCACACCACTCTACCTGGGAGCTACGGCAGGCATGCGCCTACTCAAGTGAGTACCTATACCCTGACTTGGCCCAGCGGCCTTCACAGCCCTTCACACCCCCTCCGTGGGCAAGCTCTCAGGAATGCCTGGCAGAGGGCATCTGGGGATGAGTTCCATCAGAGTCCTCCCCATTCCACAGCCTGACCAGCCCAGAGGCCACAGCCAGGGTGCTTGAGGCAGTGACACAGACGCTCACACAGTACCCCTTTGACTTCCGTGGTGCTCGAATCCTCTCGGGACAGGATGAAGGGGTGTTTGGCTGGGTGACTGCCAATTACCTGCTGGAGAACTTCATCAAGGTGGGCCCTGCAGCTGGCCCAAAGAGCCTGGGGTCCTGCGGGCCTTGCGTGCCCACTGCCTTAACCCAATCTCTACTCTCCACAGTATGGCTGGGTGGGCCGGTGGATCCGGCCAAGGAAGGGAACACTGGGGGCCATGGACCTTGGGGGTGCCTCAACACAGATCACCTTTGAGACGACCAGCCCATCTGAAGATCCAGATACTGAGGTCCATCTGCGGCTCTATGGCCAGCACTACCGTGTCTACACCCACAGCTTCCTCTGCTACGGCCGAGACCAGGTTCTCCAGAGGCTGCTGGCCAGTGCCATCCAGGTGCCTCTCCAACCTCAACCACCATACCACACTGGGGCCTCCTTGAGGAAGGGAGAAAGAAGGGACTGAAGGCAACAGAGTAGAGCCAGGGAGGCAGCTAATACTGACCTCAGGGACCGTAAGAGAGGCCTCCTTTTACGTGGATGCACACATAGCTGTGAGGCCCACAGTGGGTCAGACCTCCATGGTGATGACCCCCGTTCAGCCTCAACCACCAGATCACCTGACCAGTGCTTCTCCAGACAGGTGGGGAGGAATTCAATGGGATAAAGGGTCAGGAACAGGGGTCTAGAGTAAGAAGAGCCAAGGGCCATCTCACAGAACCTTGAATACCTGGCCAAAGCGTTTGCTGTTTGTTCAGCAGGTAATGGTTAGCCATGATTGTTCACGAACACAAAAGGGGCGTTTCCCAAGTTGGATTTGTGGACAGCTCATCATGCTGCTTCTCTGGGGTGGGGTGGAAGGCAGCAGCTAGAGTGGAGAATTCTATCTGTACTCTGGTTTAACTCCCCAGATCCACCACTTCCACCCCTGCTGGCCAAAGGGCTACTCCACCCAAGTGCGGCTCCGGGAAGTCTACCAGTCACCATGCACGATGGGCCAGCGTCCTCAGACCTTCAACAGCAGTGCCCTTGTCAGTCTTTCGGGGACCAGCAGCCCTGCCCTCTGCCGTGACCTAGTCTCTGGGCTCTTCAACTTCTCCTCCTGCCCCTTTTCCCAATGCTCCTTCAATGGGGTCTTCCAGCCCCCTGTGACTGGGAACTTCATAGTGAGTCTGGGTAGACGGCTGTGGGGACAGAAGGTACTAAGCAAACTGGGGGTCTTGTGGGAGTATGACTGCACAATCCCTTCTCCCACAGGCCTTTTCTGCTTTCTACTACATTGTGGACTTCCTGAGGACGGTGATGGGGCTGCCTGTGGGAACCCTGCAGCAGCTGGAGGCAGCCACAGAGATCATCTGCAACCAGACCTGGGCTGAGGTGAGGCCTGTCCCCCATAGCCTCCATGGCTGGGCTCAAGGCTTGGCCATTCATTTGCTCTGTGTATAGAGAGNCCCAGTCATTTCAGAATGCTGACTGCCATAGGTAGACTCAAGAAATGGCCAGATTAATGTGGGGGAGCTGGGGGCTGGGTAAGCTAGAACTTCAGTGGTCTCCTTGGGGCCTGATCTTTATTTTTTAATTAATTAATTAATTAATTTTTATATGCATTGGTGTTTGACCTGCATGTCTGTGTGAAGGAGTTGGATCCACTGGAACATGAGTTACAGACAGTTGTGAGCTGCCATGTGGGTGCTGGGAATTGAACCTGGGTCCTCTGGAAGAGCAGCCAATGCTCTTAGCCTCTGAGCCATCTCTCCAGCCCCAGGGAGCCTGATCTTATACTCAAGATCTGGAGAGCAAGTGGGGCAGGTATTACAAAGGACAGGTATTACAAAGGCTCTGTGGCAACAGGGAACTCAAAGCAGGCAGAGACAGAAAGGCAGGTGTCTAGGACAGAGTGTGGCAAAGAATGTCTCACCAGTGNGAAAAGACTACTCAGGAGAGACTCAGCAGGGCTTGGGGTGTGCCTGGAGGAGTTGAAGATGCCGCCAGATTTCTGGTTCTGGCCACTGGCTGAATACTAGTTCCAGGTAAGGAAGAANAGAGAGGTCTGGATAGCTGAAGTGTGGGGTGGCCACCAAATCTCCTGGAGAAATAGNTCCTCCTAGTCTTAGGTACCCTTGAAGGTCTCAGAAAAGTGGGGCCAAGTAGTCAGAGAGCAGCATTCGAGGCTGGCCCTCTGCTTTGATTATGAAGCAAGGGTGCTACTCTCCTGTTTCCTAGTGGCTATCCTTGCTGTCCTCTCCATCTGGCTGTTGGAAGGAAGGACACAAGGCCTTCCAGCAGTCATGTGGTTTATCCCAGAGGAGTGTCTGCTTGGGAAGGGCGTCTTGGACTAGGTCTTTCTGTGTATTTCCGGCCATATGCCTCCCTTGGCCTGAGCAGTAGGGAGGGCGCCTTACCCCGCGGGCCATAGCTCCTCGTGGTTCTTAATCTAACGATGTCTTGATTTCTTCTTAGCTTCAGGCCCGAGTGCCTGGGCAGCAGGCCCGTCTAGCTGACTACTGCGCCGGAGCCATGTTCATACAACAGCTGCTAAGCCGCGGCTACCGCTTCGACGAGCGCTCTTTCAGCGGAGTGGTCTTCCAAAGGAAGGTGGGTGATGGGTGGGGCTGGAGGATTCGGGGCGCGGCCTCTTGGAAGCTGACGCCACGCCCCCNCTTAGGCTGCAGACACGGCTGTCGGCTGGGCGCTGGGCTACATGCTGAATTTGACCAACCTGATTCCGGCTGACCTTCCGAGACTACGTAAGGGAACTCACTTCAGCTCCTGGGTCGCTCTCCTCCTGATCTTCGCAGCCCTGCTCTTGGCCGCGCTGGTCCTGGTCCTGCGTCAGGTGCGCTCCGCCAAGTTCCCAGGCGCCCTCTAGGGGTGCACCGGGAGCTGCTCCCAACCCCCAGGGCATCTCTGACACTGAGTCAGCCTGGGGATCGACATCTACAATCACAGAAAGCCTTGGTNGGCCCCTGCAGGCCTCTCCAGCCCCAAGTTCTCAAGTATTTCTCCTCTCTCGCTCTTCCTGGGGTGTCAGGTCTCAGCCTGTGACTCAGGGTGAGGTCCGTTCAGAGAGGGATCTTTGTTCTGATCTTCAGGGCCCTGGAACTTCCTGTGCATAGTCTGAGCCTTTAGAAAGGCAACCATCAGAGCCTACAGGCTAGGAGTCAATTCAATGCCTACTTGTAAAAATTTTGTAATAAAAGATTTTTCCTAAAGCAGTGACGTGTTCATAGGGTGGGGCATCCTTCTGTGGCTGTTCCTCCTTCCAGAGGTGTGGGTTATTCAGATCTAGTCCTGGTTCCAAGATACTGACTTTTCTTGCTTCTTTCNTTTCTGGACCAGACCTGAGGCAACGAAGGCACTCCTCTACANTGGTTGTCCTGAGTCTGAGTCTTCTTTGATTGACAAAACCCTAACAAACCTCAGGTTCCCCTTGATGACCTAGGTAGGGATTGAGGATNCACCCCGAGGTTGTTGACCCCCCCTCCCCCACGACNGCAGAGGCTCCTGAAGTGTTAGCAGCCCTGCATTCCACACCTAAGTTTCTGTTCTCTAAGTAGAAAAGAATGGCCTGGGTATGCTACTTCTCCCCTGCCTCTTTTATGGGAAATGAGTTCAGACACAATTTCTGTTCGGTCAGTGTTTTGAGGGCTGGGTTAGGGGTGCACACAAACATGTAGCATTGTTTTTTGATACATTTTTAAACCTGCAACAGCAAGTCTCCACTTTGGCGTTGTGAGCCCAAAGGACTGAAAGAAGTATAGGGCTGGGGAACTCAACCTTGTTCTTGTCTTTCTGTTTTATGTTTTTGTTGTTTTGTTTTTCGAGACAGAGTTTCTCTGTGTAGCTTTGGCTGTCCTGGAGCTCTATCTGTAGACCAGCCTGACCTTGAACTCACAGAGATCTGCCTGCCTCTGCCTCCCAAGTGCTGGGATTAAAGGCCTGCGCCACTGCCACTGCCTGNCATCTGTTTTACATTTTTAAGACAGGGTCTCACTATGTATCCTTGGCTGTCCTAGAACTTGATATGTAGACCAAGCTGGTCTCGAACTCACAGATAACCTCCTACTTCTGCCTCTCGAGGGGTGGAATTAAAGGAGTCCACCACCACACTTAGCTTCAACCTTGCTTTCTTGACTGAGTCAATGAGAGGTCTCTGGATGGGATAGGGTGTGTTCTCAGGGGGCTGTAAGTGAAGAGTAAACACAAGGCACCGTGGATGCTGCANGTTGTGTGACTCAAGGGAACTGAAAGCCATTACCTGGGACAGTGACCACCTTGGACAGCTCCCAGACGCCTGTCAGCAGCAACGTCAATTTACTTTTGCCCCCTTGTGGACTCACTCGGAAANAAGCCTGACTGGCGTCAGGCGCGATCTACTTGTGAGCCTGCTGTGTTTGCTTTACTTCGTGGCTTAGAANGCCGGGAGGCGACTCTGAGTACACCTGTGCGTCTCTGTGCACCTGTTTATCCTTTGTTTAATACATTTTGCAAACCAGCAACAGCCCGCCTGGTCTACATAGCAAGTTCCAGGACAGCCAATGTTTGCTCCTGGTATTCGCCTAGTCTAAGGTCCTCTGCTCTAATAGGGTGGGCGTCTACGGTTTGGCAGTCAGACCACGCATCCTGGGACGCCCACTCCTAGTCAATCCTAAACCAGATTTCTAGTTAATNAGGAGGTATCCTGCTGCNGAGGCTGGAGGGCCCGAGGCACTTAGTCGCCTGTAGAAAGGGGACCCTCAACAGGTCGCAGAGGGAGGGGGCTCAGTCTGGAGATGTCCCGCCCCCGCAGGTGGAGCGCGCAGGCGCACTCCCTACACGCTCCTCCAGCCGCTGTGCCTCCATCCCATCCCGGATCCTTTGCCGCAGCGTCAGCGCCTCCTCCTCCTCTTCCTCCTCCGCCCCCTCTCGCTTCCCGGTTTCTCCAGTCACGGTTCCCGGAGCCGGTACCGAGCCCGGGGCCGCGGGGTGCCATGCTGCCCGGGTGGCGGAGCTGAAGCATGGCGACGCCGGTCCCTCCGCCTTCCTCGCGGCACCTGCGGCTACTGCGGCTGCTGCTCTCCGGCCTCATCCTCGGAGCGGCCCTGAACAGTGCCACCGCCCGCCGCCCGGGTGAGCTATCGCTCTGGGCGCAGGCTGCGGGGCGCTCCGGGGCCAGGATCGCCAGGCGGGGAATCCTACCACCCGGCGCCACCCTCGTCCTTCCCGCCACCGCCCTGGCCTCACCCGGGCCCTCAGGCCAGGCAGGCCCGGTCCGCTGGGCATGGATTGGGTAAACAGGTCAGGCCCGTTGAAGGCCAGGCTGGATGAGTCTTCTCTCAGGTTGCTGGAGGCGAACGTAGATTTCATGAGCTTCTGGTCTTTGTTTCTGGGTCCCTGAGCCACATTCGGCGTGTGTCTCCGGATGTCTTTCTGGGCGTCTGCAGCCATCTGGTTCCCGGTGGCCCTCAGAGGGGATCCTGTGTCTTTGTTTCTGTGTCTCTGCCGTTTCCTATTGGCAGGGTTGTTCCCAGTGTCTGTGGGCCTTGCTGCTGTCAGCCTTGTCTCGGGGTTCCCATGGCAGAGTCTAAGAGTTCCAGGCCCATTAGGGTCTTGTTCCAACTTAGTGGGGTCAAGCTNCCCCCATCCCCTGCCCTGGACGGCACAGAGCCACCCTGTCTTCTGGACTGAGGTCTGTGTGTTGACCCTTCAAACGAGTGTGAGCCCAGTCTGGGAAAACATTCTTGCCAGATGGGTCCTGAAGCTACAGGATCCAAATCGTATCTCCCTGAAGGGAGTGAGGTGGGAGAGGGTGCCCATATNNTCANTGAGTTCTGGAGCTCTGAAGGGAAGGTGCTTTGAGCCCAGCTTANAGAGGAGGAAACGGAGGCACTGAGGGGTGACTGATATGTGTCACAACTGGGACTCTAATGAGATTGTTCCGAGTGTGGGGCCTTAAGAGCTGGGCAGGCCTCTTCCTGGGCAAGCAACCCTGGACTGAAGGTTAGCATGACTGGAAGAGACTCTTGGGAAGGGTGGAGGACCAGACCAGGCCTTGCCAGAGGTAGTACAGGCCACCTGCTAAAGAGCCTGCCTCCCTGGTAGGGCCTCCTCAAGAGTGGGACTACAGGGCCAGTGCTGAACCCCTTCTTAAGCAGGTGTTGGCCTCTACTCATTGGCCACTGTAGCTGAATGCAGAGACCTAGCTCGACCAGTCCCTACGCATCCCCTTACCACACCTAGTGGCCAGGAGGAGCCAGTAGCCCAGCATGGGTGGAATACCAGTTACTCTCCAGTTTCCGTCGTTCCTGGGACCTCCTCGTCATACCCAGGCTGGAGAGGGTCTTTCTATCCAAAATTAAACAATAGGCTGGTGGGCTAGGGAGATTCTGCAGCCCCCAAACCAGCTACACACCTCTAGTATAGGTCGGACTAGGTTATCAGCACCAGGGGCAGGGACTGTCTGGCTCCCTGGAGCCTAGCTGGTGGGTGGAGTCCATTAAGTCTCCTGGTACAAGTTTAATGTTTAACTATTCCAAGCCCCAAGCCCAGATCGCTGTCACTGGAGTCTGCTGAACCAATCCTGTGGAGGACAGAAGGTGCCTGGCCTGGGATTCAGTGTCCCACCTGCCATGAGGGCTGCTGGAACTTCTTTACAGTAGATGTAGAGTGTCAGATTACAAAGGGAAACTAAGCCAAAAGCTGCAGAATGTTCTCCACATCCCAGTGGGGCCTACTGGCATTGCCTGCAGTGTGCAGTGGTGGCTAGGTTAAGGAGAGGAAGGATCCAATTGGCCAGAGACACCAGGCAAGGTTGATGGTCCTGCCGGGTTTTCCCTTGGCTCTGCTGGCTTCCTGAGACAGGGACCAGGGTCCCAGGATGGAAATATTACTTAGCTTTGAAGCAACTGAACTTATATACCCCACAGGAGAAACTGAGGCATGAGGATCACTGCTCTGTCTAACTGCATCAGCATGGTACNGATTGGCATGTATAAGCAGATCATGCTCTGGGCCCCAAATGAGGAAGATAAAAAATGTGACTGGGAGCTATGACCTAGCCTGGCATCCCCAGTGCTGATCAGCCCAGGCCTTCAATGCCCTCATTGTATCCAGCCAGCTCCATCTTAGGTCTCCCAAATCCCAGTGGCTTCTCTCTGCCCTAAAGACAAAGGCTAGGCAGGGAGAGCCACTGTCTTCTGGACTGAGCATTTGTTCTGTGGCCTGCCAGACTCTAAGGTTGTAGGATTGTGTGATGGGGTCTAGGGAGAAGACCTAGTGTTTAGGAGAAATGGCTACCCAGCATCCTTTGCTGTTCCTGAGCCAAAGAGAGAACAGAGCTCTGTCCTCAGTAGCAATCTGGATGAAAGGTCCTGGCTCACTCTGAGTCACACAAAGGTCAAAAGCCAGCCTTGGAAGACTATACAGGCCTTTTCTGGAGGCTGACTGGAAAGTTAGGGTCAGTTCTTTTTTAAGGGTAAGGCTTAGGCCTGGAAGCAGGACTGTGAGGAGGGGATGGGGTATAGGGTAGTTCCCGAAAGACTTGGGACTGTTGGCTTCCTGATTCTGAGACTTGGCAGTAGGAATGGCAGGGCCTGCCCAGAACAATGACCGGAGACAGGCCTGGCCAGCTCTGTGGAAGGAGGGGTTTCTAAGCAGGGCTGCTGTTGCACTGAGACTCAGCCAAGCGGGCTGTGATGGGCCCTGCCTCTGCTTCTTCCTCAGATGCTCCCACCTGTCCTGGAAGCCTGGATTGTGCCCTGAAGAGGCGGGCCAGATGCCCACCAGGTGCACATGCCTGTGGACCATGTCTTCAGTCCTTCCAGGAGGACCAGCAAGGGTTCTGTGTGCCCAGGATGCACCAGTCTTCTGGTATGCCAGAGTATAAATTCAGGAAAAATGGATGGATGAGTGAGATATCTTCCCACCCTTCCTGCCTTGCCCTGTGGGCCCATTCCCCTGAGCTTTGTGGAGTGCTCAGTTCCAAGACTAGACTGGAACTCTTGTCACACACAAGAGTGACAAGCCCTTTTATCCTTTCCAGATTGTGCTGGCCCAGTGTTGGAACTAGGCTGAGGTCTATGGCAGTTGTGTCCTCCTAGGGTAAAGGATGACCTCAGGAGGAGGAAAGGTCAGAACATTAGGGCTTGGAACTTGATAGGTCTGCCGAAAGCTGTTCCAGGTGTCTGTGTTAGCACTCTCGAGGCCACTCGCTCTTTCCTTTGCTCACTTACCCTGTACACTCCACATAGCATGTTTGGAAGTATCAGCCCTGTGCTAGTGGCGACTGCCCCTCAGTCTATCTGGATGTCTGTAAGACGGATTTTTTTTAAATAGTCTTGTTAAATAAAACACAGAGGCAGAGATGGAGTAAAAGTCTGACAGAGATCAGAGGAATTAGGAACAGCTACCAGACTCACCTTAGACTTCCGCCGCTGCTTCCAAAATGGAGAGAGACCTCCACTTCCTTCTACCTCCACTTTTATATCCCTTTTTGTTTTGTTTTTTCATTGGCTCTTTCAGCCTAGCTACATCACTTCCTCCTATGGCCCATTTTTGTCACTTCCTGCCTGTCCATATAGACCTCCAGAATTCTATGGTTGATGTTGGGATTAAAGGCGTGTGTCTCCACATTCCTAGTGTGATGTCCCTTCAGCTTCACCTGAGAGGTGCTGGGGGTGTGGCCAGCCAGGATTCCTGGGGAGAAGTGGTAAAGTGGCCACTGAGAAAAGGCCAGAGAATTGCTGTAGATTGGGGTCCCACATGGGAGCTTCTTTTTGGACTGTGAGATACAAAGTGAGAACCAATCAGGGCCCGACCACCTGCCCGCCCCCACAAGCTCCTNTTCTGATGGCTGGGACTGGGAGTAGCCTAGATATTTGGGTACACTTTGGCTTCTCTCTGTTCCTTCAGGATTTCCTTTCTGCTCTTGGGCAGAGAAGGTGCCTGGGGGTGGTCAAGGTAGGAACTGTATTGTCTTAGTCAGTGCTCTGCCTAGCTCTTTGGGCACACTAGCTAGGATAAAGGATTCCCTTTCTTTCTCTCGTGGATCTCTGCACATTCCCCTAGCCTTTCTCTCCAACTGCCATCCCCTGATACTTAAAGAAGCTCTCAGTTGTCACCATGGTAACCCAGGATGGTGAAACTTTGGATGGGNCCCTCCATCCCAGGGGACTGCCTGCTGCAGGTGTTGTCTAAAGGTTCTGGGGCCTTTCTCTATGATGGCCCCTCACACTCCTCAGGGGAGGACCTGCCNCAGCCCAGACTGGAAGANGAGATCGATTCTCTGGCCCAGGAACTGGCACTGAAGGAGAAGGAGGCTGGGCACTCAAGGCTTACAGCACAGCCCTTGCCTGAGGCTGCGCAGAAGCTCCTGGAGCCTGGTGAGGACCCCCCCCACACCTCCGCCCCTCGCTCTTCCCTGACCTTGCTTCTTTGACTAAAGGCCGAGTCCCGCTGACTTTATGTGCCTGCCTCTCAGCAGCTACCCTGGGATTCTCACAGTGGGGTCAAGAACTGGAGCCCAGCCTCCCCTCCACTCATGGAACCTCCCAGCCCACGCCCTATGCCTCCTTGGGCCCCCCTGTATCTTCTGGGCCTGTGCACATGTCCCCGCTGGAGCCCCAGGGCAGGCATGGAAATGGCCTCACCCTTGGTAGGTCCAGGTTGGCAGTAAGGGACAGGCATGTGGCGGGTCGAAGGAGGAAGCACAAAGGGGATGGAGGGAAGCAGACTAAGGACTCTCCTGAAGAGGCTCCTCACAATGCCTGCCTCTCCCACAGTGCTGATCCTGGCTTTCTGCTTGGCGAGCACAGCCGCCCTGGCTGTGGCAGCCCTCTGCTGGTGTAGGTGAGTCGCTGACTCCAGCTGGTGGGTGGGGTCTGACCTTCAGCGCCATANCAACCCTCTCAACCTCAAACCCCTTCAGGCTACAGCGAGAGATTCGCCTGACTCAGAAGGCCGACTATGCTGCCACAGCCAAGGCTCCCACTTCACCTACAACACCACGGATCTCGGTGTGTAGCTCCTCCCCCACCAGGCTCGCTCTTTCTCTGTGCGTCCCAGCGTTTGCTTGACATTTCCGCCCCCTTCCACAGCCTGGGGATCAGCGGCTGGCGCACAGCGCAGAGATGTATCACTACCAGCACCAGAGACAGCAGATGCTATGCCTGGAGCGGTGAGCGTCCCTAGCCTGAAGTGGCAGCCACTTTTCCCCTGCGCCTTCGCCCCACCCACACCTAACCTGGTCGCCCTTCCCCACCTGCACCCAGCCTCTTACTTCCTAGC
>LZPO01075853.1:235897-251947 GCA_001675575.1 Neotoma lepida | reverse complement strand
TCCTACGTACTATGGGGGCTAGGTGTCTATAACCAGCAATCCTGGCTGAGTTCTGGCTAGGATTGATTAATTCTTTCTGTGGCATAGAGTTTGATTGCCCACATTTTCCCTGTTTTTCAAAGGCCAGAATCTTTTTTTAAGGAATTTTTCAGGAAGCCTTAGTTTTATACCCCAATTTTTGCAATAGAAAAACCCCTTGTTTCTGGCGACCATGGGGCCCAGCCGCAGGGCATGCATAGAAGTATAAACTGTCTTCCCATCTCAAAAGATGAACTCCCATATCTTCTTTTCTCCAATACACCCAGATGTTTAAAGTGGGCATCAGTGAGCAAAGGTCGAAAGGAACATTGCTGGTTGCTGGTCTGTAGTCACACCAGCTCATATCTTCCCTGCATCTGTTTTTCTTAGTTCTCAGGTCCGGCCTGAGGGCAATGGGTACTAGACCATAACCCTGTCTTCNTATCAAACACAGTTCTGAGGTGGGGGTAGAGGGGCAGGGAGTGGCAGGGCTGGGGGCCCGTGAAACCTTATTTTCAATGAGTGCGTAGTCTGGAGATGGTGCATTTGGCAGCATCCGTGCGTGGCTTTCATTTTTCTGACCTGTGTGTGGTGGATTCATGGTGTAATGCCAGCTACCTTCACAGCCATGGGGACAGAAAGAATCACCATGTAGAGGAGTCCGTTTAAAGTTGGTTTCAGTGCCCGTTTAAAATTGGTTTCAGTGCCCATTTAGCTACCTGCTTGTCCCAGACAGTGTCACTGGACTGGAACATGGAAAACTGGTGGTGGACTTGGAGGTCAGCTGGGTCTCTGGGGTAGTCTAGTGACTGACTAGCCTTTCCAGAGAACTGGAGGGCCTGCAGTCACTTGAGAAAGGAATGGTTAGAGTTCTGCCAACTGCTGGTCTCTGCGTGGGAAGCAGCTGGGGAGGTTTTCCAAACATGATCTTGGCAGCGGGCCAAAGCAGAGGAAGGANGCTTACCTGTTCTTTCCTGGACTCTGAGAGTTTTGTTACAATTTGTTTGTTTGTTTAATGTCCTGTTTATTCTTTTTACCTGGCCAGAACTCTAAGGTCTATGTACAATGAAGTTTTAAATGTATGTCTAAAGCTTTAGCTATTAATTGAGAGTTTTTGGCCATGAAAGCCAGGCTATTGTCTGACCCCATTGCTAGGGGGAGACCAAATCAGGGGACCAGTTCCTGGAGGATTTTTTTTTTTTTTTAAATTTACTTATTTTATTCCATGTGCATTGTTGTTTTGCCTGTATGTATGTCTGTATGAGGATATCAGGTCCCCCAGAACTGGAGTTATAGACAGTTATGAGCTGCCATGTGGGTACTGGGGATTGAACTCAGGTCCTCTGGAAGAACAGTCAGTGCTCTTAACTGCTGAACCATCTCTCCAGCCCCCTAGAGGAGCTTTTTTAAGCTACTATTTGAGCAGTTTTATCAGGGTGGGGGACACTTTTACCCACCCTGGAAAGGTATTTATAAAAACTAGCAAGTACTTTCATCCTCCCTCAGCAGGCCAGATCTTGGTGAGGTCAGTTTTCCCAGAGTTCCCTGGGGTGTTGGTCTCTTTATTTGGACCCTTTCTTGGGCAAGGCTCTCTGTTTTGGATTCACTTGAGC
The DNA here is from genome assembly GCA_001675575.1 of Neotoma lepida. Lineage (NCBI taxonomy): Eukaryota > Metazoa > Chordata > Mammalia > Rodentia > Cricetidae > Neotoma > Neotoma lepida. The sequence continues at coordinate 250,316 of LZPO01075853.1, read as the reverse complement.
ACAAACCTGGCATCTGGCTGAGATATCTCGAGTTAGGCTGTCTAGTTTAGGTATAGCATACCTTGGTTTGGCTGGGCAGTAGTGGCACATACCTTTAATCCCAGCATTCGGGAGGCAGAAGCAGGCGGATCTCTGAGTTTGAGACCAGCCTGATCTACAGAATGAGTTCCAGGACAGCCAGGGCTACACAGAGAAACCCTGTCTCAAAAAAACCAATCAACCAACCAACCAANCAAACAAAAAACATACCTTGGTCTGAGCAATTCAGAAAGTTTTGTGGACCCCAGATGAATAGCCTGGTGAAGGTTGATTACTCCAGTCCTGCTAGTGGTGTCCTCCACCAACCTGTGAGTTTGAGCTGTTCGTGTCTGCTTTACCATGGAGTCTCAGATAGCACTGGGCCATGTTAGGTCCTCAGAATANCAATAGGCCCCACTGGTTTTAGGGCTGTTTGTTGAGCAGTCAGATTAGCAGCAATGGAGGACAGCAATTTGGAGGGGCAGCCATATAGCCTCTCTTAGAACCAAGATTTTTTTAACATCCTTTTTCCCAGTGGTGAGAAGCCTCCTTTCTCTATTGATAATACTGTNGANGTGCCCCANNGTAAAAGTACACCGACTAACTGTCCACGAATATAGTGGTGGACTTTCCTTTTCCCCATCAGAGAGCCTGATCAGATCAATCAGTTGTGCTCTCTGGGCTGAGATACCAAGCTTGGGCCCAAATCTTTTTGGCTAAAGTAACTCTTGCAGCCCCCAGATACCTGGTTTCATCTTTCCTCTCCTGATGGTTATGGATGAGCACNTGTGNCATCAGGAAAGAGGGTAGCCAAATTGATGGCAGTGGGTTTCTCAAATCAGACTGAAGAGTAGACCAGGAGTAGGGCCTGGTACTGGGTCACATAGTCATTAGACAGCCANCATTCTGGTGCTCCTCAGAGGAGAGCCTCAACCGCATGGTGGGGTGCTGTGAGTATGAGATCTTGACCCAGAGTTAACTTGTGTTTTCTTTCATTAAACTAGCAGTATCTGCAGGGCAGTGGTGGTGCACGCCTTTGATCCCAGCACTTGTGAGTTCAAGGCCAGTCTGGTCTACAAAGCGAGTTCCAGGACAGCCTGGGCTGTTACACAGAGAAACCCTGTCTCAAAAAACTAGCATTAGCCACCACAGCTCTTAGACAAGTGGGCCATCCTGTGGCTACAGAGTCCAGTCATTTGGACAAGTATGTCACAGGGCATTTCCATGGCCCCAAAGTTAAAGTTAAAGCCCTTTTTGATTTTTTGTTTCATGGACAGACGAAAAGGTTTTGAGACATCTAGAAGTTTTAGGGCTGGAGCTGAAGTCAGAGCTGTTTTAAAGCCTCAGATGTCTTTTGTTTAGTCTAAGTTCAGATTNGGGGCTTAGGACCCCCTTTGTGCTGGTGTATGGTTGCCTTGCTATTTCCACTCTGGTGTCCNGAGGCAGCAATATCCAGCTGCACCTAGGAACTCTTGAACCTGCCTCTTAATCTTTGGAGTTGAGATCTGAAGGACCTACTTGTATCTGTACATTTTTTTGAACTTTTATAACTTTTTTCCTAATATTGAGGCCAACTGGNTGTCAAAGGAAATCTTTTTAGCCACTGTCTTTCATCTTTCTAAAAAGTGCCTAGTGAAAACTGTTTAGAATCTCCTTGGTCAGTGTTGCTTTGCTCGGCAGTGATCTCTCTGCCCAGCCAATGGCAANTTTGTNACTTTACACTTTTTTTAGAGAATGGTGGGCTTTGAATTTTCCAGTTATATGGATGATTGGTTTAAAAGATGACATAAATTGGAGGCTGGAGAGGTGGCTCAGTGGTTAAGAGCACTGCTTGCTCATCCAGAGGTCCTGAGTTCAATTCCCAGCACCCACATGGTGGCTCNCAATCATCCATAATGAGATCTGGTGCCATCTTCTGGCCTGCAGGGACACATGCAGACACAACACTGTAAAAATAATAAATAAATAAATCTTTTTTAAAAAAAAAGTGACATAAATCATGAAAGAGAAAGGAGTGGAACTTTCTCTTCTCCTTCGGCCTCAGCCCAGGGGAACTTTTCCCTTGGGCAGGGAGGGGCAGGAATGCTCACNTGGGGGAACTTTCCCCCTTCTGTGTGCATTCCTCTTAGATGGCAGGGGGCCTGGCCCTTCCTCACCTCCACACAGGGACCAGCCCTGACAGCCAGCAGGAGTCAAACACCAAAACAAGCAAGCAGGTNCTCCTGCTCCTGGAGTGGGACAGGTGGAGGGCTTTTGTGTGTTTGGTTTGGGCTTTTGTTTGTTTTTGTTTTTGTTTTTGTTTCTCTGGACAACCTTGCAAAGCCAAAAGGATTCAGGTTCCCAACAGGAGAGGTCACAGGTCTTANGCTAGGTGAGAGGAGGGTCTCACACCAGAGAAAGCCATTGGTCANNACAGGAAAACAAAACTGGCAGAAACACCTAACTACGAACTTTGATGGATTAGGTCTTGGTTTTAGTTTTAGCAGCTGGTGCTGTCTACANGTTGAGTTTTCCTGCCTAAATGGTACTCCCACCAAGGAATCAGTTGTGCTAAGGTCTGGGAGCCTACTAAGGTCTTGAGTAGTGAACTTTCTTTGTAAGCAAAGAAAGGCANGGAGAGAGAAGCTACAGAGGACTCTATATACTTTAANGCTGTGATTGCAGTTTTAGACATGGATGACGTTTATTCCTCTGGTTCTAGCATGGATGCATGTAGGGTTGAGTGCTCTGGGAGCACCAGCAGTCCCTCAGCACTGGTCCCCTCACACTTTTCATAGCAGTCACTCCTTAAAAACAGAAATGGCACCGGGCGGTGGTGGTGCACGCCTTTAATCCCAGCACTCGGGAGGCAGAGGCAGGTGGATCTCTGTGAGTTCAAGGCCAGCCTGGGCTACCGAGTGAGTTCCAGGAAAGGTGCCAAAGCTACACAGAGAAACCCTGTCTCGAAGAAAAACAAAACAAAATCAAACAAAACAGAAATGGCATCCTGCTGACTACGCTGATTATGTTCTGTACAATTAGGATAATGATCTATCATAACCATATTTTCTGTTTTTAATGAGTTTATTACGTATACAATAAGCCATGTAAAAGAATAAATAGCAAGTAGCAGGGAGATAAGACAGATTACAAAACATCATCAAATTGAGTGCTCAAAACATCCAGCACACACCAGGCGGTGGTGGCGCACGCCTTTGATCCCAGCACTCAGGAGGCAGAGGCAGGTGGATCTCTGTGAGTTCGAGGCCAGCCGGCCAGCCTGGTCTACAGAGTGANTTCCAGGACAGCCAGGGCTACACAGGGAAACTGTCTTCAAAAACCAAACCAAACCAAGCATCCAGGGCAGATTTACTGGGGAAGCCTGTTGAGGCACTGAGTTGAGGTTTGTGACAAAGTCCTGAGCAGAGCAGAATGAATCCAAATAAAAGAACAATAAATACAAGCAGGAAGAAAGCTCAAAGCTCGGCTCGTAAACACCCAGCAGAAACCAACTAGGGAAGTTGTGGCAGTCAGCTGGAGTTCCCAGTTGAGCTTTCTCTCCATGACTCCATCTCATGGCCAAACTTCCTGCTTCTTCCTTCTGTAGGCACTTTAATATCACAGGATAAACCACAGTATTTGTGTTGCAAATGGCTTACCTTCTAGCTGTTCTCAAGAATACAGTATTTTTACTTCTTTTTTTTTCCTGTTCTCTTTCCTTCTTGTCACAGAGTTGGGGGTGGGATCAGACCATCCCTAGACAAGTGGAATCAAAGGACACTTTGAGACAAATATGCCTGAAATTAGTCTGAAATGAGGGGATGGCGACCTCACTTCCAGAGCCACCTTCTCAGGTGAACTCCAATAACACATGGCAATTTACCAATACATTATACACTTACCAGTACATTACACACTTGGAATAAGGTAAGTGTGTGTGTGTGTGTGTGTGTGTGTGTGTGTGTGTGAGAGAATGTGGTCAGAGGTGCTGAAATCAGGCCATCAGTAGATCAACCTGAAGAACAAGGCTAGTTAGTCAAACAGGAGGGGGCAAAGGTTGTATTCAAAACTCGTAAGTATTTGTTGGGCTGGAGAGGGTGCAGGCTCTACACAACTCTGCAATAGGGAAGACAAAGCTGTTTAGGCACCAGCAGGTCCCTGAAGAGTGGTGGGGAAGACTAGTTAGAAATGGAGTCAACGGGGGCTGGAGAGATGGCTCAGTGGTTAAAAGCACTGGTTGCTCTTCCAGAGGACCGGAGTTCGATCCCCAGCTCCCACATGGCAGCTCACAACTCCAGTTCCAGGGGATCCAACACACTTACACAGACATACATGCAGGCAAAACACCAATGCACATAAAAATAAATAAAGTAAAAGAAAAAAGAAATGGGGTCAACGCTGCTTGAAGCTACTGGTTTATCCAAAGCAGTATATTTTGGGAGCTAGAGTCCCCCACGCAGAAACCCCTCTCTCACTCATTGTGCCCCTGGGCTGGCCTTTATCATCTGCCTGTTTTGCTCTGGGCTGTGGTGTGGGAGAAGATGGAGGAGTAGGCATAGATGTTCACTGTCACTTATCTGCCTTCAGAGGAGATGACCGCAGAGGACTGGGATGTAGAGAGATGTGGCCTCATCCCGGGTCAAGGACAACCTGATGCTCAGCACATCTGTCTCACTGGTGGGGCTGTAGCCAGAGCTGGGGGCCGGCTTCCCAGAGTTCCAGACTCAGTCTAGAGGGGGAGGTTCCCAATGTTCCCAGTGCTGTCCCTGCTGGTCTGTTCTAGAGGCCCACCTCCATGACAGTTTGGATAGCCTCAGTGTGTTCCTCCTTTGCTGCCTTCTTGGCAGTGTAGCTGGGTAACTCTGGGGTCTATAGTGGTTTGGCGAGTCAGCTCTTGGGCAAGGAGCATAGCTTGGCCGTTCCCAGAGCCGTATTACCCTATTTCCCTGTGCCAGTAGTCCTGCTGTCCTTTCTCTGCCCCAGGGCCCCTGCTGAGGTGCTCTTTGTCTGCCTCCAACCAGAAGTCAGTCTCACTGCAGTCCTTGCTCTGACTTGCCAGGGGCCTGAGCCCACCTGAGCCTTCTGCAGCCCTGGCCCCTAGGATCTCAGCTCCTCTACCTGCTTCTTGGGAGAGGAAGCTCAGTGGGATGCATCTGTTTCAGCTGCTTTGTCTTCTTAGCAGAACCTCCCGCTGCCACTCAGCACAGATGCCAACGGGTGATAATCTCTGCTTCAGCACAAACCTGGGTGGCACCCATCCACTTGGACAAACCTCCCAAACCAGCAAGACTGGGGGTGGGGGAGACTGTNCATGGAACACAATGTGTAGTCAGGGATCCNAGGAAACAGGGTCTCCTAGCTTCGGGGACTGGAGAGATGGCTCCTTTCGTAGCNTGTTTGCCCTGCAAGCATGAGGACCTGGGCTTCACAGCATCCATATCAAAGACTGGCAAGATGGCTTAAGTGGGCAAAAGGCCTTGCTGCCAAGCCTGATGATTTGAGTTCCGACACCCACAAGATAGAAGGAGAGAAGAGATTTCTCCAAGTTGTCCTCTGATCTCCACACATGCACACTCACACCCACATGCACACATGCACACAAGTAAGTAATACGTAATTTAAAAGATTTTGGCTGGCAAGATAGGTCAGCAGGTAAATGTGCTTGCTACCAATCCTGATGAACTGAATTCAGTCCCCAGACCCCACAAGATGGAAGGAGAGAGCTGATTCCAGCAAGTTGTCATCTGACTCCACAAGTGCTCTATGGCACAGATGCATGTGTACATACACAGCACTGTGGTGATATACTGTGTACCCTAATAAACTTGCCTGAGGATCACAGGATAGAGCNAGGCACAGTTGATGGTACACACTACAGGACAGGCAGTGGTGGCACACACCTTTAATCCCAGGAAGTACTATGGCAGGGCAGAGAAAGGTATATAAGGCACGAGGAAACAGGAACTCACTCTCTTTAGGCTNAGGATTTCGTAGAGGTAAGAACTAGTGGCTGGCTGTTCTGCTTCTCTGATCTTTCAGCTGTCACCCTGATCTGGCTCTGGGTTTTTTTTATTAAAAGACCATGTAAAATGACATCCCCCTAAATAAATAAATGCAATTTTAAAATATTTTTATTTTTAAATTAAAATGTATGTCTATGTATGTGTGTCTGTGTGAGTATATGCATGTGGGTGTCCACAGAGGTGAGAAAAGTGGGTCAGATCCCTTGGAGCTGGAGTTACGCACAATAGATGCTAAGAACTGAACTCAGGTTCTCTGCAAGAGCAGTATGTGCTCTTAACCTCTGAGCCATTGTTCCATCCCCAAATGTCATTAATNTAAAAAAAATTGTATTTATGGGTGTTTTGCATGCACATATGTCTGTCCACCACATATGTGCAGTGCCCTTGGAGGTTAGAAGAGTGTGTTGGATCCCCCTGGGACTGTGTTACAGCTGGTTGTGAGCTACCATGTGAGTGCTGGGAATCAAACCTGTGTCCTATGGAAGAGCAGCTGTTGTTCTTAACCACTGAGCCATCTCTTCAACCTCCCACCAATGTAATTTTTAAAAAAAAAAGTGTAGTGGGAGTGTTAGTGTGTGTTTGTAGCCCCAAAGACCAGGAATCCCAGGGGCTTGGTGGTTAGGCATCTAGCCAGTTGGTGAACTCCATGTTCAGTGAAATACTGTCTCAAAAAAATAAGGTGGTACATATCCTCTGCGTGCACACACACACACACACACACACACACACAGAGAGAGAGAGAGAGAGAGAGAGAAAGATGCACACACACACACAGAGAGAGAGAGATGCACACACAGAGACGTGCACACACAGAGATACACAGACACAGACACACAGACACACACACACACACAGAGAGAGAGAGATGCACACACAGAGACGTGCACACACAGAGATACACAGACACAGACACACAGAGACATGCACACACAGACACACAGACAGACAGACAGACACACAAGCTGGTCCTCCCAGCTTCATCCCCTAGGAGGTGATATCCTCCAGCCTGGGGAGCTAGGGAGTGACCTCTGATTCTGCGTACCCCAGCTTCAGCCTCCCAACAGCTGTGCAGCCCAGATGAGTGTGTCCTAGTACAAAACAGAAAAGGATATGCAAAACTTGGGGTTCAGTACATGGGTCCCTAGAGAACCAGCTCTCAGGAGATCTGTAGCTCATCTAACAGCTGCACTTGACAAAGTACAAGGACATGCTCATTCTCCAAAGGCTTAATGGGCAAGGATGGGAGGGGGGCCGAGAGACCACAACTCTCCCATGCCCTTTAGGGCAGTCCGCCTGCTGCCCAGCCCAGCTGGCTCCCGATACCATTTCATGATACTCCTCAGCAGCACACTCCCCGGGTGTCCCCTTTACTGCCTGCAAGCCTACAAGGGCCCATCTTTATGCTTTCCCCAAAGGCAAGCCCTAAACCCAAGTCCCCAGAACGCTGTTCAATGTGTCAGCTTCCTCCTTAGCAGGGTCAGGTGACTTCAGAGAATGGCCACCAGGGGGCCCTCTAGGCACACATCTGGCCAGTCTTAGAGGTTGGGTGAGTATCAGGCAGGTGGGCAGGCACTTTCCTAGGTAGCATGTTCCTCACCCTCCTGCTGCCCCAAGTCTGTGTGCAGTGGCGCAGCAGTCTGTAGGCTGTGCCCTGCCCTGGCTGGAGGAGCGTCTACAGGGTCTCTTAGGCTGGGTAGACTGTGTGATCCTGATCCTGTGTACTCCAAACTGCAGGGCTGGGGTTGGGTGCCCTTGCTTCCCAGACAGCCCAGTGAGTTGGGAGGCCTGGAGGATGAAGTGGTATGTTGAGGGCCCCTGGCTTTCCCTCTGACTCAGGCTCTCTCAGCCCTCCCCCTACCCTTTTCCTCTTTCATTCTGAGCCATACTTCTGAATCTATTGCCCAGTTAGCTTGTTCTCGTGATCNGGGGCCCCTACAGCTGCCAACCTGGGTTGGCATGGGTAGGGGTTAGACAGTACTAAGGCAGATGTGGGGGAGGTTCCTTCAAATCCACCCAGGAAGGGAACAGGCTGCAGGTGTGAGTAAGGCTGGGGCAAAGGCCCCAGGGCAGCACAAACAGGAAGGACAGCTCTGGCAGCCAGAAGCCTGTGGCCCCAAGCTGGCAGGATGGCCCCCTTCCTGCAGGTCCCCCACTGCCTTCTGAGTTCCTGCCACAAGGAGAAGAGGTGGGGTGGGGTGGAGTGAGGTCTGAAGCCAGGGTGTGGCTCTCTTGGGGTCACCCTGCTTGGGGAGAGATGCCAGGGGCGGAGCCAAAAGGGCAGATATCACTATGGTCATCTCACTAGGCACCGAATGATTAGAAGGGCAGCTGCCCACTCCATGGCCACCTTCAGTTGTATCTCAAGCCAGCTAGATGGCTTCTGATCGCACCCACACCCTCCCTTCCCCTTTAGGCATTGCGCAAACTCTCCACCACAATCTGGAGGTTATACCCTGCATTGGGGGGATGGGGNGCCTCCGAGGTGCCAAACAGTCACCTTCTCCTGCACTCGCCTCTGCCCGCACCGTGGTAACTGTCGCTCACTTGGTTCCTGTCTCAATAGCAGCATGTCATGTGAGACTATGGCTGGAGGAGGTCAGGAGTCCTGGAAGCCCAGCANGGNTGGGCGAAGTGTAAGAGGCAGTCCCCAAAAGGGACACGGGGGAAGCGGATCCGGCAAATGGTTACTTTCCTTTCAGAACTCCTGGAGCTCTGGGACATGGACAAGGCAAGCTTGCTGGTCCCCATGTGGGACCCCACAGTGTCCTGGGCAGCAGAGTGGGGGATCTGGTAGGGATGGAGAAAGCTGAAGTGCCATGGCTAAAAGCCTGGTAGAGGCTAAAGCTCTGGGAGACCCTACCAGGTCACCCCACCCTGGCCTGCACTGGGTCATTGNATCTCCAGATTAGGGGGGTGGGTGAGAGGGAGAGGAATCTTACCTCCAAGATATAGGTTAGCCCACCAGGGCCAGCTGGAGGGAAGCCAGACAAGCCTGGACATGAGGCTGGGACTAGCCTTCCTGTTCTGGAGTGGATGCCAACCCCCTGCCCACCAGTCTGCCTGTCCACGTCAGGGACACACAGACTCCTTCCCTTTCCAGCCTGGAAAGCCCCCTCCTGGGGTAGCAGGAAGAAAGGAAGTGACCTGCAGCTCTTCCTAGTCTACCCAGGACCTGGGGCTGAGCTTACAGCTCAAGGTTCGTATGCCCACAGGTCTNTAGGNCNGGGAAGATGTGCCTCCCTAGCCCTTCCTGAAGTCCAGTGCAGCTCTGANTCTGCCCTTGAGGGCATGTGCTAAGTAAGGTCTCATCAGACTGTGATGGAGCCCTTTTCTCAGGATTATGATTCTGTGAACAAGGCAGTTCCTAGAGGTGGCAGAGGTGGGGTACGATGGCCTTGGAGAATAGCACTTTGTGATGCCTGAGGGTCCAGTACGAACAGGGCCAGCTCAGTGGGGGGTTGGGGGAAGTGGGTGTCAGTACAGGGAGGGGCCTCTGTGGCCTTCTGGGGAAGTGCACTTGCTCTCTTCGGGTGTCCTGGGTTGTGTGGTGGACCGTGGATGGGGGTGCTCATCTGGACAGGGGGCCACTTCTGCTCAGAATACTCACAAAGGGGCTATCCTTTTCCTGAGGGCAAGCAGGCGCCCTGCTCCCCCTCTAGATGCCTGGCTGGTCATCTCTAGGGACCAGCAGGGTTGGGCAGGGGGCCCTGGCTTGGCCTTCTTCCTGTCTCAAGTCCCTCTTCCAGCAGAGGACGGGGTTGGATAGTGGTTGATGCCAAAAACTGAAAAGGTAGGGCGGGGCAGAAGTGGGAAGGTCCCTGGCTTCCCTCACCTTGGGCAGATGAAAGGAAAGCGTTGGGGCCTGAGCTGAGATGCAGCTGTGATTTCAGGGTGCCTCTATTGGGGAGGCAGCTGTGATTTGAAAACCTCGGTTCCCTGGGTGACTGACTCCAGAAGGCTGTGGATGAATTGTACTGGTGAGTGCCTGGCCCTTGAGGCGTCCCAGGTCGGGGATGATGGGGATTTACCGGTGTCCTTGAATCTAGGGTGACAGGGCCTCTCTTTTTTTAATCTTGCTTCAGGATGCAACCCCACCCGGAGGCTGCAGGTCTTGTGGGGCCTGGCTGGAGGTACAACACTCATGGTCCTCTGGCTCCTTTGGCAGCAGGAATCACCTCCTGGGGGTGCCCCAGTGCCTCAGCCCACTGTCACCATCCTTATCTGGCACTGGCCTTTCACCAACCGACCCCCAGAGCTGCCCCGTGATACCTGCACTCACTATGGCATTACTAGCTGCCTCCTGAGTGCTAACCGGAGCCTGCTAGCCAGCGCAGATGCTGTGGTTTTCCATCACCGGGAGCTACAGACCCTGAAGTCTCGTCTGCCCCTGGACCGGAGGCCTCATGGACAGCCTTGGGTCTGGGCCTCCATGGAATCGCCCAGCAATACCCATGGTCTCCATCACTTCCGAGGCATCTTCAACTGGGTGCTGAGCTATCGGCGGGATTCAGATATCTTTGTACCCTATGGTCGATTGGAGCCCTACTCTGGACCTACACCCCCACTACCGGCCAAAAGTAAGATGGTTGCCTGGGTGGTCAGCAATTTCCAGGAGAGGCAGCAGCGTGCAAGGCTGTACCGGCAGCTGGCCCCTCACCTGCGGGTGGATGTGTTTGGACGTGCCACTGGACGGCCCCTGTGCGCTAACTGTCTGCTGCCCACTGTGGCCCAGTACCGCTTCTACCTGTCCTTTGAGAACTCACAGCATCGAGACTACATCACTGAGAAGTTTTGGCGCAATGCCCTGGCAGCTGGTGCTGTACCTGTGGCGCTGGGACCTCCTCGGGCCACCTACGAGGCTTTTGTGCCACCAGATGCCTTTGTACACGTGGATGACTTCAGCTCAGCCCGCGAGCTGGCTGTCTTCCTTGTCAGCATGAATGAGAGTCNCTATCAGCGCTTCTTTGCTTGGCGAGACCGGCTCCGTGTGCGGCTCCTGGGTGACTGGAGAGAGCGCTTCTGCACCATCTGTACCCGCTACCCTTACTTGCCCCGCAGCCAGGTCTATGAAGACCTTGAAAGCTGGTTCCAGGCTTGAACTCCTGCTGCTGGGAGAGGCTGTGTGCGTGGAAGACTGATGCTGAGCCAAAGCGCGAGGCATCCAGCCTCTTGGATCACTTTGGGACTAACCTGAGGCTCGGGTCGGTGAACAGGAAGCCGCGATATGAGTAAGGTAGAAAGGGCAGGAGAAACCATCCGGATGAGGAAGCTGGTGGACTTTAGAGTAGAGATCCCGGGAAAAAGACAACAGAATGAAGGGAATTAGTGAGCATATCGTACAAGCTAATCAAACAGGAAAGACGGTTGAGGGTCCCCAACTTTNCTTGAACACACCTACGCCTCAAGGCTCAGATGAAACAAAGAGACAGTATTTCTGGAGCTGGGAGCATCCCAGGCTTGATCTGTGGATACAAAACCTTAGGCCTCTGACCTTCCACAATCAAGGTGCTAGCCTTTGGGACACATGCGTATTCTAGAACTCTGGGTGCAGGCTATATGCTGGGTCAGGGGTACATGGGGGAAGGACAGTGTGGCTGATTCTGGGCTTTTAGCACCACAGTCCCCTCAGGGAAAGAGGTGCCACTAATAAAGACACTGACACTAGTCTCCTGGGTCAGGTCTGCAAGGCAGCAGAGGCCACCAGCCAGCCCTCCTCTGCTCATTCCCCTCCGTCAGCCACTGGGTTTCTAGTTTCTACCCGACAGCCTTGCTTATGTGACCCCTTATCAGGAATCCTTAACACCCCCACCCCCCACCCCAAGTCTCCAAAGCCCATGGCAGGTACAGGTCTGGGAACTGAGGTCAAACTTAGCTGGGACTGGAGGTGCCACATGTCATAGGTCTCAGGTTGGAGGAGTGTCCTATATGACAGGGCCTGATTTATGATGACTGGTAGAGGTATCCGTGAGGGGATTCAATGAAGACCCCACTGTAGGACCCCCTTGTGTTGGGCTGGGAGTGAGAGGAGGAGATGTGGGGGTGAACCTGTAAGTATCTGACAGGTTGAGCTTCTGGGATGGGTCGGGACTTGGGTTTATCCGTGCCTTGGGGGTGGGGTGGCCCTGAAGGCAGGAAGCCCCTTCCCTCTGTGGTTTGTGGGAAAGGCCTGCCCATGGCTTCCGGCCCTCACCCAGCCCCCTGGGCTAACTGGGGAGAAGGAAGTGTCCTGGGGCTGGGGGCTGGGTGGAGTTTTCGGTCCTCTCCCATCAGCCCCGGGGCGACCTCTCCNCGAAGAAGGAGCTGAGAAGTGGTGGGAAGCTTTAGCCCTCGAAGGTTTTCATTCACTTTAAGAGCAACCTGAGTGTCTCCGGCTGGACACCACACAGTCTCCACCGACCAGTTCACAGGTGGGAAACCCAAGCTGGTAAACAGCCATCACATGTCACCCTCAGGATGTCTCCTGATTGCTGGCGCTAGCGGCCCTCTGCTTCCCCCTGCTGGCCATCTGGAGAAATCGGTCCTGCAACACTATCAATAGGTCCACGCTCAAACACCTCTATAGACCCACCAAACACCAGTCTCCNTGTGCAGAAAGAAGCCAGGCTTACATGGATATGGGGGATGGAGGTAACAAGTAAATGATATATAGAAGGGACAGCCTGTCTTCTTCCAATCACCGCTGCCAGCAAGGAGTAGCTCTTGAGGTCCTTTTGTGCCTCCTCACTGTTCAGAGCTGCAGTCTGGGAAGGGCAGTGAGGCCTGATCTGGCAGCCACAATGGATGACTCTAGTAAACTCTTCACACTTACGTTGTCTCAGCATCATTTTGAATATAAACCTGACTTTCTCAGGCCAGAATTAGGGCACTCTCACCCTCAGCAGTTTCCCAACCCTTCACGTGGCACATCTATTTGTGTCTGTTANGCACTCCTGCTGCACACAGTTGTGGGTGAGCATCTCACCCACGTGGAAAGCACTGAGAGACTGTGTGACCACCTCTCAGAGCCCCATGCAACTTCAGCTTGCTTGTTCTAAACGCAACTAAAACTCTGTGAGAAACCTGTTTGGATGACACCCTGGGCCCCCCAAAAGCTTGTCCCCACCTGCATGCTGTGTGTATGTGTGTGTTACTCCCAGGCTCTGTAAAGCAAAATTCAATGTTCACTTCCACTGTGTCTCTCTAACCATTGAAGGTGCCCAACATTTTCCTGTTTGTTTGTTTGTGTTTTAGACAGGGTCTCATGTAGCCCTCAGGCTGGCCCTCAATTCACTATATAGCCAAGGATAACCTTGAATTCCTGACCCTCCTGCCTCTGCCTTTTACATGGAAGGGATTACATGTGTGTGGTTGCTCTCTATTATGTTTTTTATTAAGACAAGGTCTCTCTATGTAGCTCTGGCTGGCCTGGAACTCTCTACGTAGACCAGGCTNGACTTGAACTCACAGAAATCTGCCTGTCTCTACCTTCCAAGTGCTGGGATTAAAGGTGAGCACTTCCATGCTCTGCTATTGCCCTTCTAGGCAAAGGTCATTTCATTAGCGAGTGCCTTGTCTATAAGGGACAAAGAAAGCTTTTACGAGGGTAGTCTAACAGGACAGCCCCTCTCACTGTCTTACCATGGCTCCTCTGTTTTTTGTTTGTTTGTTTTTGTTTTCCGAGACAGGGTTTCTCTGTGTAGCCCTGGCTGTCCTGGAACTCGCTCTGTAGACCAGGCTGGTCTCAAGCTCACAGAGATCCTCCTGCCTCTGCTTCCCGAGTGCTAGGATTAAAGTCCTATGCCACCACCNCCCTGCACTAGGCTCCTTTATAAAATATCTAAGTCAAGTTTTGCTGTTGGGCTGCATGCTGCATCTTGGAGCCTTGAGGTCATTGCCCACCCTACACAGATGGGATTCTGCTAATGGAGCAATGTCCCTCCTCTAAATGAGTGATTGATCCTGCTTCCCCGTCTCTACATGGGAGGAGGGCCAACCTAGTGGTGACCTGATGGGGACCAAGCCTCCTTCAGTGTTCCAAGAGGGACCTTGGGTACGCCTCTGCACAAATCTCCCAATTGGGGGCACATATTTGGAGTCCCTTGGGAGAAGTATAGGGTGCCCAAGTTCTCCCCAGGCCTCGGGAAGGTGTGAACCTAGATCTTGGTTCAGGCGCGGACCTTGGCAACACTGCATTACCACTGGGTGGGCCGGATGAGCAGAGGCCTAGCGCTATGCGCAGGTGCAGCGGGGCCTGGGCTCGGCGGGCCTGGGCGCCCCCTGGCGGACACCCGAGCGCCGAGACGCCTTGAAGCGGGGGCGGCGGGCGCGGGCGCGGGCGCGAGAGCGAGTCTCTGGAGCTGCGGCCGCCGGGGCGGAGCCTGCGAGGAGCAGGTCCTGGACTCCCGAGCGCCCCGCCCCCG
>LZPO01075853.1:212892-233247 GCA_001675575.1 Neotoma lepida | reverse complement strand
TGGTGGTGGTGGGCCTCTCTTTCCTATGGTCTCAAAAGCAGGAGCTTCCTGAAACACCTAGCCTTCCTCCCTGAGCTGAGGTGGGGGTAGGAATTGAGGAAGCCCTTTGTTTTCCAGGAGACACTGGGAGGTGAGACTGGGCCCCAGGGCTTTGGCACTTCTGGCCTGCCTTGCAGCCTGGCCCTGAGAGGTTAGAGCAGGAAAAGAGGCTTTTGCCTCAGGGACCGTGTTTGCTAGAGGCTCAGGGCCCTGGTCACAGTCTGGGCCTTACTCACACTAGGCCTCATCTCTCTGGTTCCAATACAAAGTTATAAGGGTGCTGCAGGAGGGGAGGGGGGAGGGGAAGGCAGGAGCTCAGGGCAGTCTAGACCACATTTGGCCAAGATGTCCTCCAAGATCCCACTCAGGTGGCTCAACAGGTTGGCATNGAGAAGAGGAGTTGGGTAAAGGAAAGGGTGAGAGTCGACCACACACTGGCTAATTTGTTCCTGGTGACCTTGGACCTCTTCAGAGGGTAGGTGGTCGGTCCATGGTTTGACAGGCACAATCTGGGCTGGAGGACAAGAGACTCAGTGTGGTAGGGTACCACAAAGCATTTGACATCCTGCTGTACTGGGAGGGACCAGAACCTTGGCTGGACCTGAGAAACCTGTGTTGCCCTTCGTGGCCACTGGGTGCACATGGCTGGGCTGGTCCTTCAGGGAGGGTCAAGAGAGCCTGGGCCAGCACATGTTCATCATGTCCAGCCCTGGACAGGCAGTGGACAGATGGCCTATAGCCTCATGTGGCCCACCCTTTCCAGTGGGTCCTGGCTTTTGAGATCTTCATCCCTCTTGTCCTCTTCTTCATCCTGTTGGGACTGCGGCAGAAGAAGCCCACCATCTCTGTGAAGGAAGGTGAGGTGCAGGCGTAGCCTGGGCACGTGGGTGGGCCGGGAGGGATGAGAGTCCTGTGTGCACATGGCAGCCTGAGTGTGTCCCCATTCCCAAGACTCCCCGAGGCCATGACCCAAGTGCCTGCTCCCCATGTGGTCCTGGCCACATGTCTTGGTTAGGCTGTGGAGGTCAGGGCTGGCCATTGTGGCCATGAATGACGATGGTGCCTGTTTCTGGAGGGTTCAGGCATTCACTAGTTTCCTCTGTTCTGTTTTGACCTGCCCCCCACCCTGCATGGTCTCTTGTCCTCCTCGGCCCGGCCTGCATGCAGTCTGTAAGTGAGCAGCCATCTCCTCCTTGCTGGCTCAGGTGGCAGCCCCTGGTGCGGCTTAAGCACCCCTACTGCTTGCATTAACAGCCTCCTAGCAGCTGGGTCCTGTAGCAGCCCCTGCCTGTGATCAGGAAAGGCTGGCTTATCACTCAGGGTGGTGGGCTGTGATGTGGGTGGTGGTGGGTAGTGAAGGGCCTGGCCACCTGGACCATAGCTGGTACCCTGGTTAAGCCATTGGAGTATCTTCTTGGCAGGGTACCTGTGAGGTCGCCTGGCCATGCTTTCTAAGGGTGGGGTTTCCTGGGTTGAGCCTGGGCTAGCCTGAGATGAGGCTGGGATGGCCTGCAACTTTCCCTTCAAACTCCTCTGGGCTGTTGCACTCACTCTGCTAATCAGTTGGCCTGAGAGGTCAGAGGTCACTGCCAAGGGGTGCCTCATATGCTACCCTGGTCTCTGTGGGAAGGGGGACTACTGGGGCATTTGGGTACTGCACAAGCTAAGGAGTGATGTTCTGGGAGTTACAGGGGAAGGGATGGCAGGTGGCCCTCTGACCTCTGACCTCCAGAGTCATTTGCCTTAGCACAGCTGGGGGTCAGGTGCTCTGCCTGAAGCTGCTTCTCCTTCCCGACTGTCTCCAAACATCTCTCTTGGCCCCCATCTCCCCCACTCTTGATCCCACCAGCTTTCTACACCGCATCACCCCTGACATCTGCCGGCATCCTGCCCGTCATGCAGTCGCTTTGCCCTGATGGCCAACGTGATGAGTTTGGCTTCCTGCAATATGCCAACTCCACGTAAGTGCCCCCACCCCATGCCTTGGGAGCCAGCTACCCCTCCCCCCTCCCCCATAGCAAACGGCTGATGTCTTGTGGTGTTGCAGGGTCACCCAGCTTCTAGAACGCCTCAACCAAGTAGTGGAAGAGGGTAACTTGTTTGACCCAGTGCGACCCGGCCTGGGCTCGGAGCTTGAGGCCCTGCGCCAGCATCTGGAGGCCCTCAGCTCAGGCCCTGGTACCTGGGAAAGCCACTCAACCAGACCTGCAGGTGTGCCCTGTGTGGGGATGGCTTGGGGGAGGGCCTAAGCACTGGTGTCACTGGAAGCCTGCCTGCTTCACCACTCTGGGTCACAGAGGGCCCTGGGTCCGTGTGTCTGCACCACATTGTCCCTTACCTGTGTGCTTGAGGCAGGCCCAGTACAGTGCTGGTCGCTCTGCTCAGAGCCTATCTGGGACACATTAGCCCCAGTTAGAGCCGGCCCCTCAGTCCCCTCCTCCTGCCTGTCCAGTTTCTTCCTTCTCTCTGGACTCGGTGGCCAGGGACCAGAGGGAGCTTTGGCGTTTCCTGATGCAGAACCTGTCACTGCCCAACGGCACAGCCCAGGCCCTCCTGGCTGCCCGTGTGGACCCTTCTGAGGTGAGGTGGGGCATGTATCAGTGGTGGCCACGCCCCTCGGCTCTCCCCATCGGCCCTGGTTACAGCAGTGAGGGAGGGGCGCAAGTGTATCTGAGCTCCTCTCAGGACTCTGGAGCCCCTACTGAGCCAGACTCCTCACAATGCAGGTATATCACTTGCTTTTCGGTCCTTTGCCTGCCCTGAATGGGAAGTTGGGTTTCCTCAGGAAGCAGGAGCCATGGAGCCGCCTGGGTAGCAATCCTCTGTTACGAATGGAGGTGAGGGGTCTGTCCCTGGGAGATAGGTAGAAGAGAAGGCTCTTCCTTAGTTACGCATAGATTCTGGGGATCTGTGGTGTGCATGGGGACGTGGAGGCAGGATGGTGACTTGAGCGCTCCCACAGCGCTGAGGAACCCTGGTACAGAGCTGACACAGTGGATAGTCAAGGCAAAATCTTGTGCTACCTTCGGTAGGCCCTTGGCCATTTCTTGGTTGGAGTACAGGCCTTACCAGTCCCCCTGTGCCTTGCCCCCAGGAACTGCTGCTGGCTCCTGCCCTCCTGGAGCAGCTCACCTGTGCACCAGGCTCTGGGGAGCTGGGCCGGATCCTTACCATGCCTGAGGGTCATCAGGTAGACCTGCAGGGCTACCGGGATGCCGTCTGCAGTGGGCAGGCTACAGCTCGTGCCCAACGCTTCAATGATCTGGCCGCTGAGCTCCGGAACCAGCTGGACACGGCCAAGATTGCCCAGCAGGTAAGGTCCTGCCTGTTAGTTGGCCAGCAAACCTGCTGACCAGCCTGGAGGAGGCGTGGGGGCTACTTGGAGCCTGAATGTGGGAGGCTCCTGCACCCTGGCCTTGCATGGTATGGTTTGTAATTGAGCAGTATCCTNTACCCAGTTTCAGGCCTTGGTTGCTTCCCATCTCTCACCCCAAGCTATAGCTCTAGCCCTGGCCAGGACTCCCTAAACTGCAGAACCTCCCTCATCTTCCCCAAGACTGCCCTCTGCTGATACCCTTCCTGTTCCAGTCCTGAACTTAAGCCACCTCTCCGAGNCACCTCCAACCAAGTTCACCCAGTCTCCTAGCCTGCATTTTCCATATGCCTGGTCTTCCCCTCAGCTGGGCTTGGATGTCCCCAACGGCTCAGACCCCCAGCAGCAGGCACCATCCCCACGGAGCCTGCAGGCACTCTTAGGGGACCTGCTGGATGCCCAGAAAGTTCTGCAGGATGTGGATGTCCTATCAGCCCTTGCTCTGCTGCTGCCCCAAGGTGCCTGTGCTGACCGGGCCCCTGCACCTCAAGCTAGTAGCCTGAGTGGAGTGGCCAACAGCACTGGGACAGGGCCAAGCACAGGTTCCAACACCACCGTTGAGGAGGGAACCCAGTCACCTGCAACGCCAGCCTCTCCTGACACTCTGCAAGGCCAGTGCTCAGCCTTTGTGCAGCTCTGGGCTGGCTTGCAGCCCATCTTGTGTGGCAACAACCGGTAGGTCAGCAACAAAGGGTTGGAGGGAGGGGGAGAGTCATGGGTAGTGGGGAGTTGACCCCATTGCCTGGCCCTTGTGCACAGACTCCATTCTGGAAGTCCCACTTGCTATCTGCCCCTGCATTTAAGCCCACCCCATGCCTAACCTGACATCCCACCTTAGCCTGTCCCTTGGCTCCCATTGAGCCATCCCAAGTGTCCCATCCCACTGGTCCTGACATCTCTGGCTGTTCCTGGTGTTTTGTCTNTGCCAGCACCATTGAGCCTGAAGCGCTTCGGAGGGGCAACATGAGCTCCCTGGGCTTCACAAGCAAAGAGCAACGGAACCTGGGCCTTCTTGTTCACCTCATGACCAGCAACCCCAAAATCCTGTATGCACCAGCAGGTTCTGAAGCCGACCGTGTTATCCTCAAGGTGTGTGGGTCTGGCACATTTGGGTCATGAGTTGTGCCTGTCTCCCCGGCAGGAGCACAAGTCCAGCAAGAGCCTGAGTGAGGGCTCTGTTGGCCCAGGACTCTATGTAGAACTGGTAAGAGCTAGAGTTGACTTCATGAAACCTGGGTAGTGGTGTGCCTGGCACGGAGAGTTTCAGGGCTGGAGATGAGTGGCACTTGGCAGCTTTTCTGTTGAGAACTCCTGACAGTTCCCGCAGGGATACACTGGAAAGGCTGGCTGGTCTGGCTAGAGTGTCCCCCACCCCTCAGCGTGTTGATTGGGCCAGGGTGGTATGTTCAGAGACGACCCCCCACCCCACTCACACACCAGTAGCATCAAATGAGCAGGGTGCAAAGAACATTGAAGTCTGGGAAGAGAGTTTGTTGGAACAGTGTAAGCCAGGAGTGGAAGTGGGCATGGCAAGGCCTTGACCTTGAAGGGTTGTCTTTTGGGGGAAGAAAGGAGGATCAGGCTTCAGTGCTCAAGGGGCATGTGGGAGGATGTGAGGAAGGAGCCAGAAAAGCGTGCATGGTTGCTGAGGTGGGATTCAAGGAGGCCTTGTTGCTGTGGGTCATGGCAAAATGAATTTCATGCGGCTACTGTAGAAAGACGAGGCAGAAACCTCCAGGTGGAAGTTTGGCCTGAGTAGAGGTACTAGTTGGGCTGGTTCCTTGGGTGTGTGAGAGTAGAGGACTCTCAGACTGGCTTGGATCCTTCCTGGAGCCCCATACCTCAAGCTTCCATTCTCTGCAGGCCAACGAGACCTTTGCCTTTGTGGGCAACGTGACACACTACGCCCAGGTCTGGCTTAACATCTCCTCGGAGATCCGAAGCTTCCTGGAGCAAGGCAGGCTGCAGCAGCATCTACATTGGCTGCAGCAGGTGCTGTGGGTACAA
Source organism: Neotoma lepida (assembly GCA_001675575.1). Classification (NCBI taxonomy): domain Eukaryota; kingdom Metazoa; phylum Chordata; class Mammalia; order Rodentia; family Cricetidae; genus Neotoma; species Neotoma lepida. Next base: position 227,828 of record LZPO01075853.1, on the reverse strand, counting down.
GGTGGGTGGGCACCTGTGGTGGGCTCTTCTGCTCAGAGCTGAAAGGTACGAGCCATACCCTGAACTCCACTCTCCACCCCAGTATGTGGCTGATCTGCGTTTGCACCCTGAAGCGATGAACTTGTCACTGGAGGAGCTGCCGCCTGCCCTGCGCCAGGACAACTTTTCCCTGCCCAATGGCACAGCCCTCCTGCAGCAGCTGGACACAATTGACAATGCAGCCTGTGGCTGGATCCAGTTCATGTCCAAGGTGGGGTAAATGAACACTATGACCCCTCTTCCCCCGTGCNTTTTCAGGGCCAGCTCCAATGATGNCCCCTTTTCCAGGTGAGTGTAGACATCTTCAAGGGTTTTCCTGACGAGGAGAGCATTGTCAATTACACACTCAACCAGGCCTACCAGGATAACGTCACAGTGTTTGCCAGTGAGTTCCTCCCCTTCCCACAAAGGTCCTATATCTCCTACAGACCTGCTTTCTCACCAGCTCAGTCCCGCCCTACCCCCACCATGCCCCTATTACCTTCCTGCTCCTTAGCCCAGNCCTCTTCACCAGTTCTATGTCCTCCCACATCTGTCCCTCACCTGCCTCACTTTGGTCCCACACTCCACATGCTGGCTCTGCCTCGTCCCCCNGTTATTCTTCAGCCCTGCTCCACCTCTTTCTAAGACACCTCATCTGTCCCANTATCACGCCTGGAGTACTCCCTTTACAGTATGTNCCCNACTTGTGTGCCCTCTGGCCACACACTCCACCAGCCTCCTGTTCCCAGGTGTGATCTTCCAGACACGGAAGGATGGCTCCCTNCCTCCACACGTACATTACAAGATCCGTCAGAACTCAAGCTTCACTGAGAAAACCAATGAGATTCGACGTGCCTATTGGCGCCCAGGGCCCAACACTGGTGGCCGCTTCTACTTCCTCTATGGCTTCGTCTGGATCCAGGGTGAGGGGCTGAGCCCAGGTGGGATGTGAAGGGGCTTGGCCTTGCCCTGATACAACTTCTACCCACAGACATGATGGAGCGTGCTATCATCAACACATTTGTGGGGCACGACGTAGTGGAGCCTGGCAACTACGTGCAGATGTTCCCGTACCCCTGCTACACCCGTGATGAGTGAGTGCCAGCCTACAGAGGTTTGGGGGTCTCTGGTCCAAGCCCCCGCTAACACCTGTTTCCCCTCAGCTTCCTGTTTGTCATTGAGCACATGATGCCACTGTGCATGGTGATCTCTTGGGTCTACTCTGTGGCCATGACCATTCAGCATATCGTGGCAGAGAAAGAACATCGGCTCAAGGAGGTGGGTCTGGGTGGCGGCAGGCACCCGCTTCCGGCAGGCTGTGGGGAGGGCAGTTCGGTCTTTTCTTCTCTGATCGCTGGCCCAAGGGACATCGTCTGCTGCCCCACACCACAGGTGATGAAGACGATGGGCCTGAACAACGCTGTGCACTGGGTGGCCTGGTTCATCACAGGCTTTGTGCAGCTGTCCATCTCAGTGACAGCCTTGACTGCCATCCTCAAGTATGGCCAGGTACTCATGCACAGCCACGTACTCATTATCTGGCTCTTCCTTGCTGTCTATGCTGTGGCCACTATCATGTTCTGGTGAGTACTGCAGTGAGTTGGGAAACCCCAAGGATAGGCAGACTCTTCCCTTGGAGCTCCTCTGGGCCCCCNTAGAGGCAGCCCACGTGGGCTGCAGGTCAAGAGCCAAGGGTCTCGGCTGACCGCTGTGTGGCCTCTCCCACTCCAGCTTCCTAGTGTCTGTGCTGTACTCGAAGGCTAAGTTGGCCTCAGCCTGCGGCGGCATCATCTACTTCCTGAGCTATGTTCCCTACATGTATGTAGCAATCCGTGAGGAAGTGGCCCACGATAAGATCACTGCTTTTGAGAAGTGCATTGCGGTGAGGATCATGGCCAGGCAGGGTCAGGGAGGGGCATCCAAACCCTGCCCACCTACTGACACCCCTCTTTCTTCAGTCCCTGATGTCCACAACAGCCTTTGGCCTGGGCTCCAAGTACTTTGCCCTGTATGAGGTGGCAGGTGTGGGTATCCAGTGGCACACATTCAGCCAGTCCCCAGTGGAAGGGGATGACTTCAACCTCCTCCTTGCTGTTACCATGCTTATGGTGGATACAGTGGTCTATGGCGTGCTCACTTGGTACATTGAGGCAGTGCACCCAGGTACAAGCCCATCAATGGAGGGACCAGGGGTGGGACAAGGTCACTGGGCTTCTACCTTCCTCTTGGTGGCATTTGGCCCTTGTGGTGGATAGCCACCTCCAGGCCCTCGGTCAGCCTCTCCCCTCCTGGACCCCCAGGCATGTATGGGCTGCCTCGGCCTTGGTACTTCCCACTGCAGAAGTCCTATTGGCTGGGNAGCGGGCGGACAGAGACCTGGGAGTGGAGCTGGCCGTGGGCACACACACCACGCCTCAGCGTTATGGAGGAAGACCAGGCCTGTGCCATGGAGAGCCGCCACTTTGGTGAGGCCAGGGTCAGAATGTTGAATGGGGAGGGTGCTGGGTTTGGGGGCTTGGGGTGGCCTTAGTGCTGCCCCCAGCCTGCTGACCGAGCCTTGGTACAGAGGAGACCCGTGGTATGGAGGAGGAACCCACCCACCTGCCCTTGGTCGTCTGTGTGGACAAGCTCACCAAGGTCTATAAGAATGACAAGAAGCTGGCCTTAAACAAACTGAGCCTCAATCTCTATGAGAACCAGGTGGTCTCTTTCCTAGGCCATAATGGGGCTGGCAAGACCACTACCATGTGAGTGTCTAGGGACAGGAGAGCTTAGCTAACAGGAGGGTAGGGTTCCCTCAGGGTGTGGTGGGTTGTGACCCCACCTGCCTCCACTCCAGGTCTATCCTGACTGGACTGTTCCCACCCACGTCGGGCTCAGCCACTATCTATGGGCACGACATCCGCACGGAGATGGACGAGATCCGTAAGAACCTGGGCATGTGCCCACAGCACAACGTGCTCTTTGACCGGCTCACTGTGGAGGAACACCTCTGGTTCTACTCACGGCTCAAGAGCATGGCACAAGAGGAGATCCGCAAAGAGATGGACAAGTGGGTGCAGTGTGGGGGCGGACGGCATGGTGTGAATGGGGTGGGGGATGTGAGCAGAGGCAGGTGCTGTGGACTCGGATGTGGAAGTCAGGGGAAGGGATGGGGATGAGGTGAGATGAGCGCTCTTCATGTTCTTGTCTGCCACCCTTGGGTCTATCAATTGCCCTCCTCTTGCTGGTCATTGTGCTCCTATCCCTCATTCTCCTGTCCATCCCCGCCCATAAATCCATCACCCTCCTTTCCGTCACCCTCCCGCCTGTCCGTCACCCTTCCATCTGTCACTCTTGTTCCTTACCCTCATGCCTGTCACTCTTCTTTCTCTTTGTTGCTGTCCTGCCTATCGCCCTCCCATCTGTCCATCACCTCCCTTTCATCACCCTCCTATCCATTGTCCTCCTGTTGGATCCACAGGATGATTGAGGACCTGGAGCTCTCCAATAAGCGGCACTCCCTGGTGCAGACGCTGTCTGGAGGCATGAAGCGCAAGCTCTCGGTGGCCATTGCCTTCGTGGGTGGCTCTAGGGCCATTATCTTGGATGAGCCCACGGCTGGCGTAGACCCCTATGCTCGCCGTGCCATCTGGGACCTCATTCTGAAGTACAAGCCAGGTGAGCAGGATGCCAGGCTCGCCATAGTCTGTGTGGGTGTCTTTACCTGCCCCTGTATGTTCCCCTTACCTTGGATCTGGACCTACCCCAGGCCGCACTATCCTGCTCTCCACCCACCACATGGATGAGGCCGACCTGCTGGGGGATCGAATTGCCATCATCTCCCATGGGAAGCTCAAGTGCTGCGGCTCTCCCCTCTTTCTCAAGGGTGCCTATGGTGATGGGTACCGCCTCACATTGGTCAAGCGGCCTGCAGAGCCTGGCACCTCCCAAGGTCTGTACTGGGACTCCTTGAACTAGCCCCTGGTCCTCCCTGCCCCACAACTCCCTACCTAGGAGAGGTGCATCCCTATCCTCACTCCATCAGGACCAGATACCTGGTGGACTTGGACACCTCTGAGCCCCATCTTGACTTGCCTTGCTAGGTTCCCACCGAGGCTCCTCCTTCCTCAGCCCCCACCCCCAGCGAATCCCCTTCTCCTCCTCCTTCCTTCCCAGAGCCAGGGCTGGTATCCAGCCCTCCAGGTCGTGCTCAGCTGAGCAGCTGCTCGGAGCCCCAGGTGTCNCAATTCATCCGCAAGCATGTGGCCTCGTCCCTGCTGGTCTCAGACACTAGCACTGAGCTCTCCTACATCCTGCCCAGTGAGGCTGTCAAGAAGGGGGCCTTNGAGCGCCTCTTCCAGGTGTGAGGGCTGAGCATGGTGGTTGGGGACATGACGTGTCCGTAGAAAAGATGAACACACCCCTGCCTACATTCCGTGGCACTGGCCTCACCCAGCTTCTTTGCAGCAACTGGAGCACAGCCTGGATGCCTTGCATCTGAGCAGCTTTGGGCTGATGGACACAACCCTGGAGGAGGTGTTCCTCAAGGTGTCTGAGGAGGACCAGTCACTGGAGAACAGTGAAGCTGGTAAGAGTACCCAAGGCTGGTGAGCAGGCTGATCAACCCACGGAGGGCCCCTGGGGACATTGCTCCTCCTTGGTCTCTGGAAGTGGGATTCCCCAGGATCAGTATAGGCTCATGGTGGATGATATGGTAGCCACAGGTCCTGAGTAGGTATATTAACCGAAAGCTGGGATCAAGTCAGGGCCTGGAGTCATGGGTGGGCAACAGGGACTGAGGTACTAAGTTGTCCTGGGGTACCGTGGCTCCAAGCCCTCCCTCCCTCCCTCCCTGCCTCTGTTCTTTGCAGATGTGAAGGAGTCCCGGAAGGATGTGCTGCCTGGGGCAGACGGCCTGACATCTGTGGAGGGTCAAGCTGGCAACCTGGCTCGGTGCTCAGAGCTGGCCCAGTCACAGGCATCACTGCTGTCTGCGTCCTCTGTGGGCTCTACCCGTGGTGACGAGGGCACTGGCTACGCCGATGTCTACGGTGACTACCGTCCCCTCTTTGACAACTTGCAGGACCCAGACAATGTCAGCTTACAAGGTGGAAGCTGCTGGGGAGGTCGGGGAGGGTCCAGAAGGTGGCATGGTACAGGCCNCTCACCGCTGCCTCTCTGCACAGAGGCAGAAATGGAGGCCCTGGCTCGGGTAGGCCAGGGCAGCCGCAAGCTGGAGGGCTGGTGGCTGAAGATGCGGCAGTTCCATGGGCTCCTGGTGAAGCGCTTCCACTGTGCTCGTCGGAACTCCAAAGCTCTCTGCTCTCAGATTCTGCTGCCTGCCTTCTTTGTCTGTGTGGCCATGACCGTGGCTTTGTCTGTTCCAGAGATCGGTATGGCTACCTGGCCTCATGTGGTTGGGGCAAGGCTACCATCTGGCTTTTGGGTTCTTGGCTTCACTTTCATCCCAGCTTCCTGGAGAACCCTTCTCCATCGCTCTCCCCATACTCCGAACCTTATTCAGGGGCTAATGAGAGGGTTCTGCCTCCTGGGGAGTCATAGCCCCGAAGCTTGGCCCTCTCTATGTTGGGGAGAGGGAATAAAGATCTGGGGGCTGCATCAGGTAGTTGGAGCCTGCTCAGGTCTCATGCTCACCCACCAGGTGACCTGCCTCCACTGGTCCTGTCACCTTCTCAGTACCACAACTATACCCAGCCCCGTGGCAACTTCATCCCCTATGCTAATGAGGAACGCCGAGAGTACCGGTGAGGCCATGGGCTGAGGCTCAGGGGNACAGGGGAAGACAAGCATTGAGACAGATAGCCCCTAACTCACTGCCATGCCCTTAGATTGCGGNTGTCACCTGATGCCAGCCCCCAGCAGTTGGTGAGCACATTCCGGCTGCCCTCTGGTGTGGGTGCCACTTGTGTGCTCAAGTCTCCTGCCAACGGCTCCCTGGGGCCCATGCTGAACCTTAGCAGTGGAGAGTCTCGCCTGCTGGCCGCACGGTTCTTCGACAGCATGTGCCTGGAGTCCTTCACACAGGGACTGCCGCTGTCCAACTTCGTGCCACCCCCACCCTCACCTGCCCCTTCTGACTCACCTGTGTCCCCGGATGAGGACTCTCTGCAAGCCTGGAACGCCTCCCTGCCACCTACGACTGGACCAGGTACTACCGCATGGAAGGCTTCTGGGGGCATGGCCACAAGTAACCCATCTCACTGTGCTGCATTGTACCCACAGAGACATGGACGTCGGCGCCTTCTTTGCCACGCCTAGTGCGCGAGCCCGTCCGCTGTACCTGCTCTGCCCAGGGCACAGGCTTCTCTTGCCCCAGCAGTGTGGGTGGGCATCCGCCCCAGATGAGAGTAGTCACAGGTGACATCCTGACCGACATCACCGGCCACAATGTCTCTGAGTACCTGCTCTTCACATCTGACCGTTTCCGACTACACCGGTGAGTTGGCCTGTAGTGGCTATGAACAAGGGGTGGCTGGCTGATGGCTGCCTAGCCTCATTGTTTCTCCCACCTGTCTTGTACAGATATGGAGCCATCACCTTTGGTAATGTCCAGAAGTCCATCCCAGCCTCCTTTGGTGCCCGGGCCCCACCTATGGTGCGGAAGATCGCAGTGCGAAGGGTGGCCCAGGTAAATTGCTGCCCTGGGTTCCTTGGCACCTGGCCCTATGCATAGTGACTCTGTCAGTCTTGTGAGCCTCTCTGAGTCCCATGTTCTTCTCCAGGTGCTNTATAATAACAAGGGCTACCATAGCATGCCCACCTACCTCAACAGCCTCAACAATGCCATCCTGCGTGCAAACTTGCCCAAGAGCAAGGGTAATCCAGCAGCCTATGGTGAGGAAAGTCAGAGTTGAGGGATGGGGGTCTACAGCTGAGCCAGAATGGTGCATGGGCCTAATGCCCCCCTTTCTGTGTGCAGGCATCACGGTCACCAACCACCCCATGAACAAGACCAGTGCTAGCCTCTCCCTGGATTACCTGTAAGTGAGGCNGACTGTGCTGGGGGAGGGGCAGGACCCACTGTGGTCCTGACCACACCCTAGAATTGAGTACTGTCCTCTTCTAGACTGCAGGGCACAGACGTGGTCATCGCCATCTTTATCATTGTGGCCATGTCCTTCGTGCCAGCCAGTTTCGTGGTCTTCCTTGTGGCAGAGAAATCCACCAAGGCCAAGCACTTGCAGTTCGTCAGCGGGTGCAACCCCGTCATCTACTGGCTAGCCAACTACGTGTGGGACATGGTGTGCCCCCGCATGGTCCCTTCCCACCCCTGTCTCCTGTCCCCCTACCCAGTTCTCACCGTCTACCTCTCTTTACAGCTCAATTACCTGGTCCCCGCTACCTGCTGTGTCATCATCCTATTTGTGTTTGACCTCCCGGCCTACACATCACCTACCAACTTCCCAGCGGTGCTCTCCTTGTTCCTGCTCTATGGGTCAGCTGGGGAAGGGTGTGGAGTAGGTAGGGGTTTGCCGGGGATGCCCTGTGACCGGTGCTGTTTGCCCACAGGTGGTCCATCACACCCATCATGTACCCAGCCTCCTTCTGGTTTGAGGTCCCCAGCTCAGCCTATGTGTTCCTCATTGTCATCAACCTTTTCATCGGCATCACAGCCACCGTGGCTACCTTCCTTCTGCAGCTTTTTGAGCATGACAAGGTAAGTGTGGGGTGGTCGGGTGGCAGGGCGTGGCCTGGGGCAGCCTTGCTGAGCTGTGCCTGGCCCCCAGGATCTGAAGGTTGTCAACAGTTACCTGAAGAGCTGCTTCCTCATCTTCCCCAACTACAACCTGGGCCATGGACTCATGGAGATGGCCTACAATGAGTACATCAATGAATATTACGCCAAGATTGGTGAGTCTGGCACTGGGTGAACAGTGGAGGCCTTCAGGGGGCCACAGGGTGACCTGCCTAGTCCTAGACTCGGTGAATTCCAATGCTGGGGTGACCGGGACTNCTTGAGGTTCTCAGGCCCTGAGCCAGCTGTTCCACAGGCCAGTTTGACAAGATGAAGTCTCCATTTGAGTGGGACATTGTCACACGTGGACTGGTGGCCATGACAGTTGAGGGCTTCGTGGGATTCTTCCTCACCATCATGTGCCAATATAACTTCCTGCGGCAGCCACAGTGAGTGGAGAGTGTTTGTTGGGCGATGGCAGGGACCCTTGGTAGGGATGGGTGGCTTGGCCAGGCCCTGCCAACTTTACTGCCCTAGACGCCTGCCTGTGTCTACTAAACCTGTGGAGGATGACGTGGATGTCGCCAGTGAGCGGCAGAGAGTGCTCCGTGGGGATGCTGACAATGACATGGTCAAGATTGANAACCTGACCAAGGTAGGGTCTNGGCGTGGGAAAGTAGACAGGGAATGGGGTGGGTAGTGGTTTCCAGCAGAGGGGTGGGGCCAGGCCAGGCAGGAGCCCCATCCTTTGCTGAGTGGGAAGGCTCTTTGGCCAGGTGTACAAGTCTCGGAAGATTGGCCGTATCCTAGCAGTGGACCGCCTTTGCCTGGGCGTGCGCCCTGGAGAGTGCTTTGGGCTCCTTGGTGTCAATGGCGCAGGAAAGACCAGCACCTTCAAGATGTTGACCGGTGATGAGAGCACGACAGGGGGCGAGGCCTTTGTCAATGGACACAGGTGGGGTTACCGTGCCCCTAGGACACACTTGTAGGGAGGCATGGATGTGTGTGTNTCTGTGTGTAACTGCTTCCAGGTACACAGCTGCAGGGGTTAGGGGTGGCTCCCCACAAGTGCACAACTAGGGGGTTGAGTGGGTGACCCTGCCCCTCAGGTGCAAAGGCGTGTGTGTAGATGGAGGAATGGGCTGACCGTGTCCCCAGGGTGTAGGAGGGCAGGTGTGGGGTGAGCATATCCCTCCTGGGTATTGATTGCCCTCTGTCCCCAGTGTGCTCAAGGACCTGCTTCAGGTACAGCAGAGCCTTGGCTACTGCCCGCAGTTCGATGCCCTGTTTGATGAGCTCACAGCTCGTGAACACCTACAGCTGTACACACGGCTGCGGGGCATCCCCTGGAAGGATGAAGCACAGGTGAGGATGAGAGGGAAGTAGCTGGTGCGTGCACTGCTGTGTACATGGTGGTGGGCTTGTGCTGGTTGGTGTCTAGTGAGGTGAAGCCCTATTATACCTCATATTGGCCCCTCTAGGTGGTGAAGTGGGCCCTGGAGAAGCTGGAACTGACAAAGTATGCAGACAAGCCAGCTGGTACCTACAGTGGTGGCAACAAAAGGAAGCTGTCCACAGCCATTGCACTCATTGGGTATCCTGCCTTCATCTTTCTGGTAAGTCTTCAGGGGTTGGGAGACAGCTACCCCTCTTGGTCTCTCTGTGAGTTTGAGGGGAAGGTGCCCCACTTCCCTCCGCTTCCTGATGAGCCAGGGAATAGACGCGTAGAACCAGTTTGGGTAGGCTGTGTCGCTGGATGAACTGACCCCTGCCCTAGGATGAGCCCACCACTGGCATGGACCCTAAGGCCAGGCGCTTCCTGTGGAACCTCATCCTGGACCTCATCAAGACGGGACGCTCAGTGGTGCTGACGTCACACAGGTGTGCCTCTCCCCGACCCCTCCATGGGCCTCTGGCAGTCCCTCTGGTGCCAGCCTGTGCTGTCTGCCCACAGCATGGAGGAGTGTGAGGCTCTGTGCACGCGGCTGGCCATCATGGTGAACGGACGACTACGCTGCCTGGGCAGCATCCAGCACCTCAAGAATAGGTGAGTTAAACAGGGCTGCAGAGGGCAGGGTGAGCTCTGTCAGGCATACAGGGCTCCCGGCCACCCCTGTGTCCCACCAGATTTGGGGATGGCTACATGATCACTGTAAGGACCAAAAGCAGCCAGAATGTGAAGGATGTGGTNCGGTTCTTCAACCGGAACTTCCCAGAGGCCATGCTCAAGGTGGGTGTGGTTGGATGGAGTAAGGGTGAGGGTGTGCCNTGCCNTGCCCTGGCAGCCGCTGACCTCCACGGTCCCCTGATCTCCTCCCAGGAACGGCATCACACAAAGGTGCAGTACCAGCTCAAGTCAGAGCACATCTCTCTGGCTCAGGTGTTCAGCAAGATGGAGCAGGTGGTGGGTGTGCTGGGCATCGAGGACTACTCAGTCAGCCAGACCACCCTGGACAACGTGAGTGTGCTGTGTGCGGTGGGGGTGTGTCTTCCTGGATTTGCCCGTAGCACTTAGCCCACCACCTGTCCGCAGGTATTTGTGAACTTTTAGCCCACCACCTGTCCGCAGGTATTTGTGAACTTTGCCAAGAAGCAGAGTGACAATGTGGAGCAGCAAGAGGCTGAACCCTCGACCTTGCCATCCCCCCTTGGACTACTCAGCCTGCTGAGGCCCCGCCCCGCACCCACGGAGCTCCGGGCGCTGGTGGCTGATGAGCCTGAGGACCTGGACACAGAAGATGAGGGTCTNATCAGCTTTGAGGAAGAGCGGGTAAGTGGTCAGCATCCTCCCAGCCACACTCCAGCTCAGGCTGCCCAGAGGCTCAGGCTGAAGGACCTAAGTGAGGGAACTAGCTGTAGATACACCTGCTTTCTAGGGCCATAGAACAGGGGGGGACTCATGCATGCTGAGGACTTGAGTGGATATTGGAAACTGAGGTGGGCAAAAACCAAATTCAGAGCCCAGAACACAATGGCAGCTTTGAAGACCCCAGATCAGAGGTGGGGATTTCAGGAAACCAGAGACTAGGGAGAGTTACAGACTGTGACTACCACACTGGGCAAGAGGGCCAGACGCCGAAGAGTGCTTAGTGGGGAGAGAGTACTCGGGAGCTCCAGTAGCCAGCCAGTGGTAAAGTCCAGTGTGAANGCCCTCAGCTCCCACTGGGGTGCTGAAGATGCCTGCCCAAGCCCAGTTTGTCTGCTCTTNACCAGGCCCAGCTCTCCTTCAACACGGACACGCTCTGCTGACCATCAAGAACCAAGTCAGGGATGCAACTGTGGGGGGCAGAAGTCAGGCGGTGGCCATAGCCCCTAGTCACACATGCCAGGCCCTGGAAAGGCAGGTTCAGGACCAAAGGGCTCCCGCCCTCCTCCCAACTACCACCGTCCTCGCCTCATCCTGCGGTCACTCTGGCCGCCCTCCCCAAATTGTGCCAAAGGCTGGCCTGGCCCTGGGCTGCACATACCCTCACCCTGCTTTGCCTTAAAGCCTTGGGTCTTGGCCCAGCCCCTTACCCTACCCAGCACCATCCACCTTCCCAGGGTGACATGGGCTGCCCCAAGCATCCTGTGACCCTTCTCTGCAGCGGCCCCAAGTCTACCCAGGCCAGCGTCTTGCACAGATGTCTTTTCATGGACATCCCTGACTGCAGGAGGGGGCTGGGCAGCTTGCCTACTTCCTTTGCATTAAGAGCCTCCCTCACTCTGCTGTTGTGAAGAAGTTAGGCTACCCATGGGAAGCCATGAATGTGGTCGCCTCAGCCCTGGTGGAAATGCAGGAATGGAGAAGCTGGGCTTGCTGGTCAGGTGAGGGGCCTCTGCTCCCTCCCTGTCCCCTCAAGCTGCCTTTGCTCTCCCATCCAGCTTGGCCCTTCCCGCCACCCACCAGGGAGCAGGACCTTGTATATAGCGCACAGATGTTTGTTTTCAATAAATAAGCAAAAAAAAACGCCTGTGGGAGCCCGTGCGTGTGACAGGGAGTTGGGGTGAAGGCAGGCCCACTGGGCTAGGGTGTAGTCTGACTGTACCAGGTGTGAAGGGAGGGGCTGTTCCAAATGGGGAGAGCTATCATTATTCCCCTCCCTGCCCACTCAGCCTAGCCCCCTGCTCTGTGGGCAGGTCCTAAGTGGGCTTATGGAAGGGCTTGTGCAGGGCTCTTCACCCAGCACTGGTGCTGTCCCTCAGCATCTTAGCCCCGCCACAAGGCCGAGTGCCTACAGTGAGCCCATTTGTTCCGGGCTGTCTCTACTTCCTGAAAAGTGGAGGGGTTTCTGGGAGAAGACCTCCAGGAGTCTGGGTGCGTAAGAAGAGTTTCCCAAAGGTGGTGGGTGGGCCTGTGCTAGTGGGTGTCTGGTAAGGTGAGGTCCATAGCTCACGTTGGCCCTGCCAGGTGGTGAAGNGGGTCAATGTACAGAAAGGCCCTAAGGCACAGAGCTTAGGAGGAACAGGGCCCAGGAGAAACGGGGCCTGGGAACTGTGAGGCTAACTAGTGATGGGACTCTGTGTACGCCAGGCAGGAGTCGGGGCANCAGGATGAAGGGTTCTCAGACTCACACTTCTGTCTTGTTCAGGTTCCCACCTCAGACTTTCCAAGGGCCTAGAGATGAGGGACGGAGAAGCTCCTTGGGGGATAGAGGGCTGACTGGCACCGTGTGAGGGGTGGAAAGAAAGTGAAGGAAGGGTGGGAGTAGCCAGGGCACCAAGGTGCTGCATGGCCCACTGCAGTTCCCAGAGGCAGGGCCCAGAGCTGGTACCTAGGCCAGTGGGTGGAGGTTTCCCTGGCCTGAGAGGCAAAGCAGGGGGGGGAGGGTAAGCTTGTTAAGACACAGAAATGGGGGCTCTGTGGGTAAGAGCACTTGGTAGTCTTACAGAGGATCAGAATTCAGTTTCCAGCACCCATGTTGGGTTGTTCACAACTGTCTGTAATTACAGTTCCATGGGATCTGACACCTTCTTCTGGCTTCCACAGATACCCACACACATGTGGTATANACACACACAGATATGTGTACATACACATAAGTAAAAATTAATTCCAGGAGTTTGGAGAGATGGCTCAGCAGTTAGCACTCCCTGATCTTCCTTAGAACCCTAGTTTAGTGTCCAACACTCATGTCAGGTGGGCCACAACCACCTGCTCTAAAGGATCCTGTGTTCTGTTCTGGCCTCCTCAGGCACACACACACACACNATATACCCCCAGAGTCATTTCTGTAGCTCTATGTGGTTTTGTTACTATTTTATGAAATCAGTGTACAGAAATGAAATATTTTTAGCTAAGACAGAAGAAAAAAACATCAGAGAGAGTAAACAGTACCAAAGGTTCATTGGGTAAATACAACAAAGTTTAATATTTCTGTATTTTATGTACATTTTTATAGTTTTATTATGACCCACATGTAATTTATTTAGTAATTTTAATATTGTATATTTTTGTTAATTACAGTACTTTACTTCAAACTTTTATTAATAACTTTTCCTGAAGTAAAATTATATGATAGAACAACTTTTTAGAAACATTTTACTGTGGTTTTTCCTGTTCCTATCTTATTCTGATCTCATATTTAAATTTTGTATTTTTATATTTTAGTGTACCATATTAGAATCCAACTATATTTTATGCAATATTCACAGAGCACAGGAAGCATAATAATATCTCTATTACGTGGTTTATTTTGTATACCTGATAGCAAACACTCTACCTTAAATTAATCTTTTTTAAACATCATCTGTTTCTTAAAGCCCTGTATTTTCAAAAATNTGCCTTGTTTGTGTATTTTCGGAAAATACATCTCACTTTAGTTTTTCCACTGAGTCAGCTCTTGTGCCATGGTTTCCATATTATATAGTGGTAATTCAAGCAGAAGTAACTTTTACTGGGAGATGTGGTAAAATGGTGTGTACATAAAATAAAGCGTAGGATCTTGCTCCATTGCTTTCTTGTGATTTAACTCCAGTCGGAGATAAAATTGGATGGCAAAGGAAACATATGTTGAACATGAACATTGCATAGTCTTCCTCAAACAGTAGAAGTGCTATGCCAAGACAGACTTGACAGGGGCCACACTGTTCTTAATGAAAGTTCATGAGAAGCGTTTTCAATGGAGACTCTACAGCATCTTCCTGTGTGTCTTCCAGCCTTGTTTCTGCCTGGTGTTGTGCTGTTGGAAGCTTTTGAAGTCTTGTTTTTTTGTGTTTACTCAATGTCTANTTTAATATAGCCAAGATGTCATGGAGTCATTTTTTTCAATTTACACATTCTCCCAGGTGTTTGGGGGAATTCATTTAATTTATTTCCTAAAGTACTTTGATACAAACTTTAGAAGCAGATCTCTGCTTTTCTATCATTCGCTTCTCCTTCCACAATCAGCTGCCTTGCAATTTTATGAAATGTATGATTAAAATGAACATAGTATGAGCAAGTGCTATAAAAAGCAAACAAAGACAGTCACCATATGGGAAAATAATTGCTTTAATAATTTTATACAACCACATAACATTCCCATGGGGCATTTTACACATACAAAAGAAAAGAAATGTTTCAGAAAACCAAATTCATTTTTATAATATTCCTGAGGATATTTTTCTACTAGAATATATGTATTACTGCTCTTGTCTTTGGTAAACATGGTAGAAATGTGAACATGCTTTACAGATAGTGTGAAAAGCCTTTAGTTCCTTCAAAATAGACCATAACCTTCTGAAATCTTAAAGATTTATCTCTAAAAACTCCATTGAATTAACTGGATTGATTCTACTAACATTATCAATATTTAGACTGCTTTTATAACATGCTTGAAAAACTTGTGATTGCATTTAAAATCTGCACTTGAATAATAAATACAAAAGAGACTGAAATGACATGAACTTCTTAGAGGACAGCAGCAGCTTGGCAGGAATGAGGTTTGAGCTGCNGTTGACAAAGAGGATTAAAAGCACATGTGTGAGTCAGAAAATAAGTATTATCCACAATGTGATGTTTTTAGGGTCTTTAATGATCTCCAGCTGAACCAAAGATGTATCATTGTATTAGATCATCATCAATAATAAAGGTCGCATTATCTACCAGCAGAAGATTTATGAAATGCACATATATGCACACACATGCACTAGCATACATATNCTATCATTGTAAATGTATGTCCACTTCAGAATATGAGGGGTAAAATATAAAGTGTGTTATCTATCTAGAAAATATCCTTAATTATTCTGAGTTAATTTAGGAAAATGTTCAAAA
>LZPO01075853.1:162198-211776 GCA_001675575.1 Neotoma lepida | reverse complement strand
CACACACACACACACACACACACACACACAATTAAAAATAAATTTTAAGCTGGGTGGTGGTGGTGCACGCCTTTAATCCCAGCACTTGGGAGCCAGAGGCAGGCGGATCTCTGTGAGTTTGAGGCCAGCCTGGTCTACAGAGTGAGTTTCAGGACAGCCAGGACTGTCACACAGAGAAACCCTGTCTCAAAAAACCAAAATAATAAAATAATTAAAATTTTAAGAAACAAACCTAAAATACTCTTGGCTCTTGACTCTTGGCATAGGCCTATAATCTCAGCTATTGGGGTGCTGAAGCAGAATTGCAAGTTCAGGCATAGCTGGTCTACAAAATGAGTCAAGGCTATCCTGGAAAACTTACGAAGACTGCTTCAAAAAGTAAGCTGGGCATAGTGGTGCATACATTTAATCCCAGCACTCAGGAGGCAGAAGCAGCAGCAGCAGCAGCAGTATGTGTGGCTCTCTATGAGTTTGAGGCCAGCCTGGTTTACATAACAACTTCAGGCCAGCCAGAGCTACATAGTGAGACCCTATCTCAAAATAAACAAAAGGAAGAGGGGCTTGGGGGACATAGCTCAGTGGTAGAGCACCTGCCTCGCATGCTTGAGGTTCTAGGTTCAATCTGCAATCCCAATGACAGAATGTGGCAGGCACCTGAGGGATGACTCCTGAGGGTTTTCTCTTGCCTCCACACACACACAATAGGATCCTGAATTCCAAAAGAATCNAGAGCCTGGTGTCCTAGGACCCAGTGAAGTACACTAATTCCTGCCCTTAAGACAGGGCATGAATTTGGAGGAATTGCTTTAAGCCTCTGAGGTCGTGACAATCCTAAGGTGTACCCCACCATCTTATTTTTGAAACTTCCAGAACAGTTGCAAGAAAAGAACAGTGTGCACCCCGTGCCCTCTGCACAAGCTCGTGGTTTCAAACACTCCGTTTTTGTGTGTTCAAGATGGGANNNNTCCCATCTTGAACAGCTTTGGCTGTTCTGGGACTTGATCTATAGACCTGGCTGGCCTTGAACTCACAGAGATCCACCTGCCTCTGCCTCCTGANTGCTGGGATTAAAGGGGTGATCCGTCATGCCCAGCCTATGATTGTTGGCACAATCTGTAAGCACTATTCTTGTGCTAACACATTAGAAAGTAAGTAGCAGCCCAGAACTAGCAGCTGCCCCCCTCCTCCAAGTGCAAGGACCTCTCTCTGGGGACAACAAGGACACAATGCTGTCACCCCAGAGTCCGAGGCATTTCCTATGTAGCTATTAAAAAACTTCCAGGGCACAGGAGCTATGAGGCTCCCACCATCCTACCTCAAGCCCAGTAGGCTGAGGAGCTGAGCAGGGCTAGAAGGAACAGAGGCGTCTGAGTGGCCATCAACCAGAAGCTTCTGCTGTAAGAGCAGCCACAGGCTACAGGCTGGAGGCCAGTCAGGGCAACTGTGTGTGCAGCCTGCAGGACTACAGGGCCATCACTATTACCCTTACCCTTTACTTTGGCACAAATTACCCATCAACCAGCCAGGGCCTACAACAATCTAGCCGAAGAGTTACCCAGTGCCCACCAACTCCATGGTCATTGGAGGTGGCCTGGCCTGCAGTTGGGACTCTGAAGTACTCACTTCCTAAAGTTTTCAATCTGGTAATAGTGAAGTACTATGGTGAATAAATGAGATTCATACCATGCAGTGTTGTTGTTTGTTTGTTTGTTTGTTTGTTTCCCCGAGACAGGGTTTCTCTGTGTAGCTTTGGCGCCTGTCCTGGAACTCACTCTGTAGACCAGGCTGGCCTCGAACTCACAGAGATCCACCTGCCTCTGCCTCCGGAGTGCTGGGATTAAAGGCGTGCNATTATTTTTCAAGTTGTGTCTTCTCCCAACCCTAGCTGAGTAGAATTTGAAAACATGTTTAACCCTTTTGTCCTTTCCTCCACATGTGTAAAAAGGAATTGTCAATGATTAGTTTGTATAGATGATAAGATGAATAAATGAATTATGTACAAAATGATGGAACTGTCTAAAAATAGATTCATGTTAAATCTAACCAACAGCTTTACTCTTTAAACCTTAGAAAATCAATAACGGAANACCAAATATATTCTGCTTAAACTCCTTGGGAATAGGGTCTTGGCCCAGCATCAAGCAAAATCCATCTATGCCTGTGAGGCCTTGAGTCTGAGTACCCTCTGCTTGTGAGGATTCGATCCCATTATTTTCTATCTTTATCACTGAGGTTGTCATTTGCTTCCTACATATATTTTTGAAATCTCACCTCACTAAATTGTATGTAGTTTCAAATAGAGAATATGGAACATGTATCATGGTAGGGAGGGGGGAGAGAGAGAGAAACAGAGAGATGAAGAGATAGAGAGACAGAGACAGAACACAATTGTAAAAGAGAACATTCAATACCAAATATACATGAACTCACAGTTCATTTAGGAATGACCAAAAAGTTATACAATGGGAAAAAAAGACAGCATCTTTAACAAATTGCGCTAATATAACTGCGTGTCTGCCTGTAGAAGAACGCAAATAGATCCATATCTATCACCCTGAACAAAACTCAAGTCCAAGTGGATCAAAGACTTCAACATAAAACCATACACACTGAATCTGATAGAAGAGAAAGTGGGGAATAGTCTTGAATGCGTTGACACAGGAGACAACTTCTTGAAGAGAACATNAATAGCACAGGCACTAAAACCAACAATTAATAAATGGGACCTCATGAAATTGAAAAGCTTCTGTAACGCAAAGGACACTGTCAATAGGACAATATGGCAGTCACAANATGGGAAAAGATCTTCACCAAATCTGTATCTGAGAGAGGGCTAATATCCAAAATATATAAAGAACTCAAGAAATTAGACTTCAACAAGCTAAATTCCAATTTAAAAGTGGGATACACATCTAAACAGAGACTTCTCAACAGAGGAATCTCAAATGGCCAAGAAACACTTAAAGAAGTTTTGAACATCTTTAGCTATCAGGGAATGCAAATCAAAATGACTCTGAGATTCCATCTTACAGCTGTCAGAGTGGCTAAGATCAAAAGCACAAGTAACAGCTCATACTTTCATGAATGTGGAACAAGGAGATCACTCCTCCATTGCTGGTGGGAGTGCAAACTTGTACGTCCACTTTGGAAATCAGTATGGTCATTTCTCAGAAAATTGGGAATAGATCTGACTCAAGACCCAGATATACCATTCCTGGGCATATACCCAAACCATGCTTCACCCAATCACAAGGACCCTTGCTCAACGATGTTCATAGCAGCTTTATTCATAATAGCTAGGAATTGGACAAGCTTGATATCCTCCAAATGAAGAATGAATAAAGAAAATGTGGTACATTTACATAACGTAAGATTACTCAGCTGTTAAAAACAATGACATCATAAAATTTGCAGGCAAATGGATAGAATTAGAAAAAAAATCCTGAATAAGATATTCCAGATATAGTAGGACAAACATGGTATGTAATAACTTGTAAGTGGATATTAGCTGTAAAGTAAAAGATAATCATGATAATCCACAGATCCAAAGAAGCTAAATAAAGGAAGGGCTTAAGGGAGGATGCAAGGACCTAGCTGGGAAGGAGAAATAGATTTCACAAGTGGACTGTGGGCAGTGGGGTTGGGAAGAGGAGGGATCAGGTAGGAGTGTGGGGAAGGAGGGAGAAAATAATGGGAGAAATGACTGGAATTGGGGGACATTTCAGGGGTGAGATGGAAACCTAGTGCATGGGTGTAGTCAAATGTTTGACTCTCACCCACCTGTTCCCAAATAGCCAGCAGCCACTTCCCAAGTAATTGACTCAGAGGCTTAATATAAATTATAAATGTTTGATCAATAGCTCAGGCTTGTTACTAGCTAACTCTTACACTTAATTTAACCCGTAATTCTTATCTATGTTTAGCCACATGTCTTGGTACCTTTTGTCAGTTTACTGTTTACCTTTTCCTCATCCAGTACAAATAAAAACATGTAGAGTCTAGTTAGCTATCATTTAATGCTTTTGCACTTTTTTCAGAGGAACAAAACTCTTTCAGTTAAAAGAGAAGACATAAAGTTTTAGAAATACTAATGTTCAAGGAGCCTGGCATTCCTCCCAGAAATGTGACAAATAAACACCTGAGCACTCTCTCCTTCAGAACCAGGAGGTTTAAACAGAATTCTGTTCAGGTTCTTGAATTGTGACATATGTTATTCCCTAAGAATCTCTGCATGGGAGAAATGTTAGCAGTTCTTTAACATGGTATCATCAGGACAATTTGCCACATTGCAGTGAATATGCCATAAATATCCTGAGAATTTGAAGTTTAGCACATATCGGTAAGAATTAAACCATATTCTATTCCTGTGTGACAATGGTTTTTAATAATTCAACAATTTCCATAATTTTTATTTTGATGCCATGTGATATTAGCCATGGCATTATTCATATACCATTTATATTGACATAATTTTATTTACCAACATTTTATTTCAATGTTGATGAAATATCATTTATTTATAAATGAGTAAAATATACTATAAATTATAATTTCACATCACAAACACTAGATTAAAGGTTCCTATGCCTTTGTCGGGTATTGGAATTACTTTGATAACTGATAAAATATATTTTAAAATGAATATAAATATGCATATATTTTTCAGTAAGGTTTCCTTTTAGGGACTCATGGCTTAACTGTGATAAGTATATTTTAAGACACAAAACTAGGGTCAATAAAACGTGAAAAATCTATGCCAAACTAAACTCCTAGGTGGAGCCACTTAGTTCTACCACACAGATTTTTTTTGTTGTTGCGTTTTAACTTTTATATAAAAATGGGTTTAAAAGAGGAAGCAGTAGGGAAAAAAATAGAGTCATATGAAAACTAGGAGAATGAAGGATTAAAAAGAAAAGAAAAGCTCAAGGATAATACGATCCTTTGCTTGAGGGACATCTTTCCTTTCCTTGTTTGTTTTCATTGATTAAGAACTTTATATATACGAATGTGTTTTGATCAAGTCCACAGCCATTCCACCGCATCCAATTTTTCTCTTGTCTTCACTACCAAGATTCCAGATTCCCTCTTCCCTCACATATTCTCTCTCTCTCTCTCTCTCTCTCTCTCTCTCTCTCTCTCTCTCTGATATTTATTTATTTATTTATTTATTTATTTATTTANGACCAGGCTGGCCTCGAACTCACAGAGATCCACCTGCCTCTGCCTCCGGAGTGCTGGGATTAAAGGCGTGCGCCACCACCGCCCGGCATATACCATGCAGTGTTAATCAGGAAAGAGCAGCTGAGTGTTCTAGTTAGCTCTGTATTGCTGTGATAAACACCATGACCAAAAAGAACTTAGGGAAGAAAAGGTTTATTTCATCTTACAGTTTGTCACTTTGGGAAGCCAAGACAGANACCTGCAGGCAGGAACTGAAGGGGAGGCCATGGAGGAACACAGCTTCCTGGCTTGCTTTCCGTGGTTTGCTCAGCCTACTTTTTTATACAATCTAGGACTACCTGCCCAGAGATAGCACCGCCCACAGTGGGCTGGGCATGCCCTCTTATATCAACCATTAATCAAGAAAACATCCCATAAACTTGCCTGCAGGCCAATCTAGTGGAGGTGTTTTCTGAGTTGAGATTCCCTCTTCCCAGATGAGCCTGGCTTTTGTCAAGTTAACACCAAACTAACCAGCACATTAGATTTGCTGGTAATACCTGCAATCCCAGCACTCAGAGGAGGTTCAGGGGCTCAAGGCCAGTGTGGGCTGCAGAACACCTTGTCTAAAAACAAAAACAGGAAAGAAGAAAGAGAAGAATCTCCTGCCTGTAGGACCAGTTAGAGTTGTATTTCCTTATGCTACAGCCGNCTCTGACGTGGTCTCCTACCTTTTTCTTCCCGCCCCTCAGCCAAGACAGGTTTGACAAGTGCTGAGATCTGGGTGGGTCTGATCATTTCCTGGTCAGATGCGTTGGACATTTTGGGGAAGAATACTGTGGGCTATGATATGCCCAAGGCCAGGAGTCCTGGTGAAGGCTTATTCTGGAGCATGGTTTCAGCTTCCCACTGGGGGATGTTTCTCTTTTAGCAGACAGTGAGGCAATGAGGCAATAACTTGTTGCCCAGGGCTGGTGACCATTTCATTTTCTGCATGTTAGTTGACATTCTCACAGAGTCCCTCTGCTTTAAATATTGTATCACTTTGACCTATGCACTTAAATTTTTTCCTTATTATTTGTGTGTGTGTGTGTGGGGGGAGAACATGAATGTATGTGTGTGTCTAGGCCTGCACATGCCATGATTCTGGAGCTGATTCTCCTTCAATGATCAGCTCCAGGGATCAAAGGAGGGTTGTTAAGTTTGTATTTGAACAGCAAGTGTTTTTGACCATCTCTGGCTGGCCATTGCTTTTTGTTGTTGTTGTTGTTGTTTGTTTTTGAGACAGAATCTTTGTGTGTAGCCCAGGCTGCCTAAATGCTGGGATTACAGGCAGAAGCCACCATTCCTGGCTTGGCTTGGCCTGTGTCCCTTTGCCCTGCTCTGATAGTTTCTGAGCTGCCTCTGCTTTCTGGACCATATATAGATTAGTCCTTCTTCCCTTCCCCTCTGGGGATTCTCTAGTAGCTCAGAGGGCTGGGGACCCACAAACGATACATTAATTCTTCATAGTTCTGGAGACTAGGAGTCTAAGACCAGAAGTCTCTATGTGGGATCCTGATGGTCTCCTTTGTAAGATGACAGATCCTACCCACGAGGGTTCCACCCTTATACTCAAATAAGGTCTGATAANCCCCACCTCCTAATCCTTTACCATGGCTATGAGGGTTTCAACACATTTCATGTCTGGGGAGACATGACAAGGTAGAGCTCTTTGAGGAGATCAAGGATCTTGGTACTAAGTCTACTATGGGAATATCACCACACCTAGGTATTTTCTATAGGCAGAACTCAAATATCTGAGTAAATCCCTACCAATACTCCAATGTACCCCAGCCTCCCTCACCCTATCCCCTAACAAGTTTGTGTCTCCCTTCAGAGCAGAGCTGTTAGGGGCCAGGTATGGTGATATACACCTGTAACCTCAACACTTAAGAAGTAGAGGTATGAGCATCAGGAGATCAAGGCCAGCCTGGGCTACATGAGACCATTTCNTATTTATTTATTTATTTATTTATTTATTTATTTAGGCTTTTCTTTAGATTGTAATCTAATTACAACATGTCTCTCTTCCCTGTCCTCTCTGGAAACCCTCCTATAGACCCATCCTCTCTCCCCTTCAAATTCATGGCCTCTTTTTTTTTCACGACTTGCTATTGTATTCATATATATATATCTGTATATGCAGGTACATTCCTAGATATAGCTTGCTGAGTATAATTTTACTTCTATGTATGTTTTCTGGACTGATCACTTAGCATTGGACAACCAATTGGTGTGTCCTTCTCTGCAGAAGTCCACCTCCCCTGTTCCCAGCTTTTGTCAGTGGCTGATTGTTGTTTGTGTAGGGTTAAGACCTCATGGGCTTCTCCCTGTCCCGATTTTAAGTTTTGCTACAGTGATATAGTAATAAAAATAGCATGGTACTACAGTAAGGAAAAATAGGCGTGATACTCAGTGGACTAGAACTGAGGACCTCTATATAAATCTACACACCTACATCTAGTTGACTTTTGATAAAGATGTCAAAAATTTGCATTGGAGAAAAGATAGCATCTCCAACAAACGATGCCAGTTCAAATGGAAAGCTACACATAGAAGAATAAAACTACAGATTTTATCTTTCACCCTTCAAAGAACTCAGCTTGAAAAGGAATAAGACCTGATATCCAGAACTTGTTAGAAGAGAAAATAGTGGATACTCTTAGTAACGGGTAATCTTGTTATCACCTTAACTGTATCTAGCATCAACTAAAACAAATTGCTGGGCATTCCTACATTCCTATGAAGGATTTTCTTGACAAGATTATTTGAAGTAGGAAGACACCCAGGAAATGTGTGGCGCTTTCTGCTGACAGCACAGATAAAAGGATATGGAAGAAAGAAACTTTCTGTAGGCTACTTGCCTTCACTCTCCTAGCACTCTGAACATCCTTTTGCTGAGGCATTCCTTTTTCTGATATTAGAACCAACTTCATGGGCTTCTAATTGAGCTGAAGACCATCAGCTCTCCAGCAATTATCCAGACTTTAGCATCACACTTGGATACATTCAGTCTGTTAGTTCTGCTTCTCCAGAAACATCGTTTACTATAATTCATCTTATATGCACAAGAAATGACTTTCTGAAATGAACTTTGGTAGAAATACATTAAGACCAACAATTGACAAATGGGACCACATAAAACCAAAAAGTTTCCGTACAACAAATGGCAGCATAATTTGAGTTAAGAAACAACCCACATAATAGGAAGAAATGTCTTTCTTAGTTATACATTTCACAGAAGGTTAATGTCTAGAATATACAGAGAACTCAAAAAATTAACACCTAGAACACAAACGATCCAATTAAATATGGAGGCATGAAGCTACAAAGAGATTTATCAAAACCTGAAATAAAAGTAGAGAAACATTTTTTTTTTCAAAATCGTAACATCCCTAGCCATCAGGGAGATAGACACAAATGAAATCTATTTTAAGATTTCAATTTAATTCAGAAAGAAAACCTAAGAAAAGAAAAGTAAATAATTTTTTAAAGAAGACAACAAATCCTGATGTGGCCTAACACTTACTAATATTTAGAAGGAGTGCAAAGTGATGCAGCCAGGAAGCAAATCGGTGAGGGAGAGTCTTCAAAGGCAAAGAAATGTAACTACTTCAGATTTCAGCTTGAGAATACACGCAAATGACTCTCTATTTCTCCTAGTACTACAGAGGGTGTGTGTGTGTGTGTGTGTGTGTGTGTGTGTGTGTGTGTGTGTGTGTNCTTCCGGGCAAGGTCCGATGGTTTGGGCAAGTCATGGGTTCAGTTAAGGTGGGTGGCATTCAATTTTTTGGAGGGTAGGGCACTGGTGGAGTTGGATTGAAGGGCCCCACACATTAGGGAATTGCTCTACCTCTGAGCTAGCTGTACCCCAACCCTTTTACTTTGTTTCTCTGTTTGAGACAAGCCTCCCTAAGTCCTGCTGGATTTATGATCCTCCTGCCTCAGCTTCTTAAGTAGATGGGATGGCGGGCCTGCATCACCAGGCCTGGCTGCTCTTCTCACCCCTTTAAAATATTTACAACTACTGGGCATGGTGGCGCACGCCTTTAGTCCCAGCACTCAGGAGGCAGAGGCAGGCCTGTCTAGTCTACAAAGAGAGTTCCAGGACAGCCAGGAGNACACAGAGAACCCCTATCTCAAAAAACCAAATAAATAATTAAATAGATATCTCAAAAAAACCTAACTAAATAAATAAACTATTTACAACTCACACAAATTCACAGGTTGGAAAATGCACATGGTGTGTCTGGACAGAGCAAAAATTGGTGTGTGTACCTCTGTTAGAAGTTACCTACAGGTCCATTTACTCTCAGCACTCGGGAAGCAGAGGCAGGTGGATCTCTGTGAGTATGAGGCCCAAGCCTCCTGGTCTACAAAGTGAGTTCCAGGACAGCCAGAGCTGTTACACAGAGAAACCCTGTCTCAAAAACGCTACCCCCCACAAAAGAAGAAGAAGGGGGAGAAGGAGGTGGAGGAGGAGGAGAAGGAGGAGGAACAGAGAGACTGATTTGATTTTTTAATGTCAAAGTCCAGCCCTAAAATAGCACACCTACTCTAGCAAGGCCACAGCTCCTAATCCTTCCCAAACAGTCCAACAGTTGGGAACCAAGTATTCAAATATAAGAACATATGGGGGGCATTCTCATTCAAAACACCACAGCATGCTATCCTTGAAATTATAAAAATCTAATTTTCTCAGCCTCTTAAGTGCCAAGATTAAAGGCATGTGCCACTATGCTTGTTTGTTGTTGTTGTTGTTTTTACTATAATACCTTGTTTCATTTTCTATTACACATTCTACAATATCTTCTTTAAGTAGCTTTACCTAACTATAAGTAGTAAAATACATTTACCATCTTAATGTTTTATAGTGATAGAATGCCATGTGTAAGAAACATGTACACCCATATTATCTTGATTTCAGTTCTGAGTCATCCACTGCAAAGATATTGCCCACCCATGTTTATTGTTGCTCTTTTCACAGTGGCTGGAAATGGAAATAACTGGAATGCCCCCCCACTGATGAATGGATAATGAAATGTGGTACATTTACACAATGAAATATTATTCAGCTGGAAAGAAAAATTATATTTGCAAGTAAATAGGTAGAACTGAAAAATAATAATCTAAGAGATGTAATCCAAATACAGAAAGAAAAATGTCACACATTATTTACATATGTGGATCCTGTGTTTGAATCTTTATATATGTGTATTTAAAGAGGAGTACCTGTAGAAGTCAGGAAACCATTCAAGGACATTAGGGATGGCTTTTATTTTATTTTCTCTTATTGAATATAGATTTTTTTATGCAATATATTCTAATTACCTGTTCCTCCCCACCTCCTTTCCTATCCTGATCCATATCCTTTCTGTCTCTCAGTAGAAAACAAAGAGGCATCTATATTATAATAATAAAATAAGACAAAAGCAAACAAATTGGAAGAGGACAAAACAAACAAACAGAAAAAAAAAGTGCCAAAGAAAAAGCAGAAGAAACACATACAGATGCAGACCCACATGTTTGCATACACAGGAATCATACAGTAACATCAAATAAAATGGGGTGGCTTTGTAAAGAGGGGAGATAAAAACTATGAAGGGAANAGTGGAATAATGGGGCATGACGGGCTACGTGGGATGGAGAATACAGTGAGACTGTGCTACGAATAGCTAAAAGGATAGCTAAAGACATCTTAAAATAGAAAGCCAAGCAGAAGCCTGCTACTGTAGAAGCTTCCCAGATTATAAAGTTAACCTACAAGGAAGGACTTAGACATCATCTCCTAAATTCCATAGGGCGTCAAGAAGAAANGGAGGAGGAGGAGAAAAAGAAGGAAGAAGAAGAAGAAGAAGAAGAAGAAGAAGAAGAGGAGGAGGAGGAGGAGGAGGAGGAGGAGGAGGAGGAGGAGGAAGAAGAAGAAGTTATCTACAGATGTCTCTGGCTCAGAATGGGCCAGCAGAAACTCATAATCGTGCATGTTAATGATGCTTTTTTTCAGTTCTTGGTATTTTCCTGTCTGTATTGGTTTGCTGTGGTGGCCATACAAAGAGAATAGAGACTGGGGTTAGGGCAGGTTAGGGCAGGTTAGGGCAGGTTAGGGCAGGTTAGGGCAGATTAGGGCAGGCTGGCTTCACTAAAAGCCTCAGGGAAGATGTGTTTCAGGCCCTTCCCCAACTCTTGGACTTTTCTTTCCACAATCCTTGGAGCATAGGTGTCATCCTGCTCTCCTCTGCTATCGTGCTCACAGGATGTTCTGTGAGCATGTCTCTGTGTTCAAATCTCCCCTATCCCCTTTAGGGTGCTGAAAATCAAATGCAGGGCCTTGCATGCCAGGCAAGCTCTCTACTACTGGAATATACCCTAGCCACAAATTTCCCCTTTTGAAAGGACGGTCACATTGAATTAGAGCCTACCGGCTGGTCTCATTTTCAATTTGATTACCTCTTTAAAGACACTATCTCCCANTAAAGTTTCACGTCCTGCGGGTTAAGATTCCAATACATGAAGCTTTTGGGGGCACACAACAAACCTATAATACCCACTCTGTTGGCACGCACTTGTGGGTCCATCTCTCATCCCATTCCCTGTGAGGGACACAGTTCAGTGGTACGGCAATGACCCTGCAATTTGGGAGGCAAGCTGGAGCTGACTCCAGGAGACTCTGAGCATGAAAGCAGAGCACGGATGGCTCCTACCACCCACAGACTGACCCAGGACACGTCCACAACCCTGCTCTAACAGTAAAGAGCCTGCATCACTTTGGCATGGTTCTTGAGATGTGTCTCTTCCTCCACGCTACTGCTCATGATGTCTGCCCACTTCACCCTTTCTTGTGCATTTATAAGGGCAGCTCTGCAAAAATATATAAACACAGGGCCTGTCTGGTGACCTCGGGCAGTTGGGAAACGCTTCAGGGGCTACAGTGGCGATCTGTCTGCAAAGGACAGAAAAGCACAAAGCAGAAAGCTGACCATGTCAGTGAGAAGCTNAAATAAAACTGCCTCTAGGAGNTAAGGCAAGAGTCGGAGGAGAAACTGAGACCCTGGCACAAATCCAAGCCCCAAGGATGTCAGAGCTGCATTCTACCGTCTGGGAGCTCAGCTGAGATCAGGGAAGTGATCAGATAGGGCTGAAGAAGAGGGGAGCCTGGGACAGCTGAGGCACTGGCCAGAGTCAGGCATGTGAGCAGGTGAGTGGGCAGGTATGGAGCCACCTTGGCTGTACTATCCAGCCTGGATGGCACCAACCTACCAGAGTAAGGAAAGCAATCAATAGGTCCTGGTCTTAGCCGTGGGCAGTGCCAGTCCTCTGTGAGCACAAGTTCTGAAGGCCAAGTCTCCTGGAGGGCTGCCTGCTATCAAACTGGTAATGCCAAAGGAACTCACACTGTGGACACCAGTGGGNTCAGGAAGCCTGAGTGAGCGGCAGGTATGTGCCTGGTAGGGTCAGACTATCCTGGCCTTTTCCTTCGTGCTGGGGACCACATCCCCAGCTCCTCAGCCAGCAGGTAGCAGCTTCTAACCCTTTCTGGTGCCATCTGAAGGTTAAGGTTAAGAGTAAGAAACTTGCTCTGAGCCTATGTGNAAAAGATGGGGCATGGAATCCTCCGGCCAGCTGGGTTAAACATCAAAAACCAGGCTTATCAGCCTGCCAGCCATGAACAGGTCAGGAATGTGGGCCCGCCCTGAGGGCAGAGGGCCCTACCTGGCTGGGCTTTGTCGGAGGGAGGGGGCATCTCTTCCAGAAGGGTTTATCACACAGACAGGCGAACGGAGGCATTTCCCACTCATCCCTACTCCTTGGCTTTCTGGGATAAGGATTTGACAATGAAGAGGACGTGCTGTAGAGGGCTGTGAGGCAGGCCCTGGGCTGAGGTCAGTGTAGCATGGCTCCAAAGCTTTCCCTTCCAGGCTAGTAGTACTCTATGTCCCTGGTCTCTCCTTACCTCCTCACCCTCCTGTCTGAATTCACCACGCTGGCCCATCACAATCACACTGAAGCTTCAGTCTTTTGCTGTGAGCCAATTTCCCATACTNAGAGCCAGCCCCGAGACTCAGGCTCCCTGTGGTCACTGTTATGCATGGACACTCAGGTCTTGTACAGACAGCTGGCTCTGCCTTGGCAACCTATCTGCTGCCTAGGTGGTTCCGTGGGGCGGGCCCACAGACTGGGGAGGGTGGGGCATCCAGGGAGATTTAAAGAGCTCCCAAGGCACACCCTGTGCCCTGTGCTGCCGCTGGATGCCTCAGCTCCTACCATGGCCGAAACCACCAAGCTCCAGCTGTTTGTGAAGGTTCTGGGCAAGCTGGGATGGAGGGGGTGTTCTGTTTTCTTGTGTAGGCTGAGGGGTGGGTCTTCCTAAGGGTGCCCCTTCCCCTGTGGTGGACTGAAACTGCCCCACACAGGGCTGAACAGAGTCAGGCAGCCCCGGGGAGGAGCTTCCATGGTTGGGGGGATCAGATAGCTTGGATCTTGCTCTTCACTTTGGCTCCTGGGCCTGGCCCAGCACTGGAAGAAAGCCCTATGGTGGGGAGGTGTCAATCTGGTAGCTTGTACCAGACATTTAGGTAGAGATTTAGGTTCATGTGCCAGAAGGGGGCTTATCAGATAGCCCCATTAGCTCTCAGGCCAGTGCTCAGATCTGAGTCGGGGGCAGGCAGGTCCTGGCCTCCTCTTTGGTCCCTTCCCTGAGCTGAGCTGTCAGCCTCAATACCCAGTTGTGTGGGTTAATCACTTAGATGACTCTCTGGCCTACCCCACCCTGTAGCCAGTTTCTATGACTGGAACTCNCTGGTTCTGGAAGAAAAGGATGTGGCAGGACCCCAAGCCCAGACACTGTCCCTACCCTCCTCCAAGTTCCCAGCTTCTCTTGCTTTCCCCATTCCAGGGATCAGGTCAAGGGCCCTCACTAGACACTTGTAGATGCCATGCCCAACCAGGCCAGAGTCCTAGCGCGCCTCCAGAGCCAATGGCAGTGGGAGGCAGGTTCCTACCCAGCCAGGTGTCAGGATTCCTGGGTCTGCTCCCAGCCTAACACCCCTGCTCCACCCTCCTAGGCCAGTGAAGATGGCGAGAGTGTAGGACACTGCCCTTCCTGTCAGCGGCTCTTCATGGTCCTACTCCTCAAGGGTGTGCCCTTCACACTCACCACAGTGGACACACGAAGGTGAGACACAGCCCTGGACCCCTCCCTGGCTTCTGCCCACCTCAGGCCAGCCACCTCCCTTCTGCCTGGTGTCCACAGGGCGTTGGATGTGCTGAAGGACTTCGCACCAGGCTCGCAGCTGCCCATCTTGCTCTATGATGGGGATGCCAAGACAGACACACTGCAGATTGAGGAATTTCTAGAGGCGACACTGAGGCCACCTGAGTGAGCACCTGAGGGAGCAGGAGGGCAAAGATGGGACTCCCTGGGGGGAGGGGACACTTGGGAGAGTACCTAGGAAGGGTGCTTTGAGACACAGTGNATGTTGAGGATCTGAGNGGAGTTCTCAAACTCCCACAAACAAATCTACAAGTTCTTAAACTCACCTACAGCTTCCCTAGCCTGGCGCCTAGGTACAGGGAATCTAACACAGCAGGAAATGACATCTTCCACAAGTTTTCTGCCTTCATCAAGAACCCAGTACCTACACAGGACAATGGTGAGACACAGTCCAGANGGTACGGGCAGGAGGGCCAACCCAAGATCAAGGCTAAGTCCTTACTGTGCCCTTGCCCCCAAGCCCTGTATCAGCAGCTGCTCCGGGCCCTGACCAGGCTGGACAGCTACCTGCGTACACCACTAGACCATGAACTGGCAAGGGAGCCACAGCTTCGTGAGTCCCGACGCCGCTTCCTAGATGGTGACCAGTTCACACTGGCTGACTGCAGCCTGCTGCCCAAGCTGCATATTGTGGATGTGAGCGAGGGACCAGCTGGTAGGTGTGGGGAGAAAGGACACCGAGTGAGGCCCGAAATCACACTCTATTNTACCTACAGACCGTGTGTGCACACTTCCGCCAGATGCCCATCCCTGAGGAACTGTGTGGTGTCCGCCACTACTTGGACAGCGCACTGCAGGAGAAGGAGTTCAAGTATACGTGTCCACACAGTGCAGAGATCCTGGCAGCTTATCAGCCTGCTGTGCACCCCCGTTAGCANCCCTAACTCCATACACTCATCTGCAGCCCCATAAAGGCATCTCTTCCCCAAGTAAGCGTGTCTTGAACATCCAAGTGGCCAGAGGCCCACAATTACTCCAGGCCAGCCCCATGGTGAGAAGCATAGTTCAATACGACAGCCTAAAATGATGAAGGCAGAAGAGTCCAGTAGGCAAGGTACAGCTCATTCTCTTCCATGGTGCTAGCAAAGGCCTGGGGGCCCCTACAGCTGCCNTGACACAGAGGCATCAGGGATCTAGGGGACTGGATTAGTCTCCCAAACCAGTCAGGCCAGAGCTGGGCGTGGTGCCCTGGATGGCCAAGAAGGGTGGGGAGCAGAGCCCCATGGAGCTCAACCTCCGGGATCCTGGCCAGGTAGGTGGGGGCAGGCCTACATTCCTTAGTCCTGTCACAGGCTGCGGGCCAACCCCATCTCCTNCTCTAAGGGGCTTCCACTGTCTGACACTCTGTAGTGGGCTTCCAAATATGCATCTTCCCCAAGACAACTCCTTTGTGCATCTTTGTCTGGTGTGACCTGCCCTGCCTGGGTGGGGCTTAGAAGTGTGGGACAGCATTCCAAGCCTTATGGAGTCCTGGNTCTACCAGGCTGGGACCTTCTCAGCTTCTGGGCTGGCCATGCAGAAGCAACACAATGAGTCTAAGAAAGCTCTACCCTAGATCTATCCAGGAGAGCCTCCTGGATGCCCAAGAGAGCAGTTTATTTGACCAGGAANAGATGTGAGGCACTCCTGCCCAACAGAAGGACCAGTCAGTGGAAGTTAAGCAAGGGGTTTCTCTGATTGGTGGGGTCTCACATCTACCCCTTTCCTTGTAGACAGGCTCCTGGCAAGGTCACAGGTTCTGCTCTATCTTCAGGTCTCATCGAAGTCTACACCGCCAGCTGGTTTCTTACTAGAAGACAAGAGTNTGTCTATGTAAATGCATAGAGGAAAGGGAAGGGACCCGGGTNGGAAAGGCATGTGGCAAGTACCTTTTGAAGCCAGGGTTGATAAGAGANTCCCCTGGACACCGTCTCCTGACCCCAANTCCAGAGCTGCCTCTCTGGTGATCGAGTTCTGNCGGAAAATCAGATCAGGGAAATCTTGAACCCAAAAGAACTCTGACCAGAACTCTGTCCACACTGAAAGATTCTCTCTAGAACATGAGGCATCTGGGAAGGCAGTTCCAGAGAAAGACCAGCCCCAACCTACATGCCAGGCCCAGGTCTTACCTGGTAAGAAGAGCTGAGGGCCCGCTGGATGGGCGTTTTTCCTGGGACTAGTGGTGGTCTCTTCTGCAGCTGGGAGAAAGTCATGGGCACCCCACTCAATGCCAAGAGGGTATGCAAAAGCAGGTCCCCGAATGAGGGTACAGGTGCTCACATACAGCCTACCTGCTAGCTGCCTCTCTAGGTTGTACACACGCTCTGCCAGGCTGAGAGTCAAAGCCTGTAGCTTGGAGGCTGCCTCTGGGCTGGGCACCTTGGAGAGGTCAAAGGCTAGTGCNGAGGTGTCCCCTGGGAGGGTCACCNAGGCTTTATCCTCTTGCAGGCTTACAGTCACTGCTTGCTGCTGGCAGGCTGCCCTACGGAGGGAGAGGATGTGTTTTATCCCAATCCCAAGTTCCTCACCCACATGGCCTCCCTAAATTGGGACTCACCTGAATCGGGAAGGGATGTCCTCAGTCCCATTTAGGCCAAATCGGGCTTTCTGCTGGGAACATGGGATTGTCACTAACAGCCCAAGACCCTGGACCCACTGGACACTCCAAACTGCCCAACCTCGGAATACTATTAGGACCACAGCAAAGGAGGGCAGGGGTAAAGGGGTGCTAGTGTCTCCCATCCCCAGTGCTGTTACGCACGAGCGTCGCCAGGCTGTCAGGCGAGAAGCAGGTGCTCCAGAGCTCCGCGGCGTCCGTCACACTGGGCGGGAGGGGCTGTCAGGCACGGCGCCCGCTGCGCTCCCGCACCCCATATCCCTAGACCCCACTCACTAGAGGTTGAAGCCGCTGCCGTCCCGGTCCCCACCATCCTCCAGCTCACAGTAGCACACGAAGCGGGGAGGGCCTGAGCCTGGTGGCAGAATGCAAAGCGGCGGCGGCGACAGCGGCGGAGGGGCCATGGCAGCAAAGAGGTTTCACCCCAGGACCCAAACCTATTGGGGGTTGAGAGCGCCTGCGCAGAAGTACGAACTTGGTGACTCGCAAGCTACGGAGTCCGCTCGGGGGCGGAACTTCTGGTGTCTGGAAGGACGGAAGGACGAGACTGCGAGGCGGGGCGGTGCCCAGGGCTGCCAGTGTTTCCGGAGATCAGGCCTGGCTCGCAGGACCGAGCTAGAGGGCGGAGCTTAGCGCTTGGGGCGGGGCTGGTGGCACCTCGAGGGCGGGGCTGGCGGCACCCTGCAGGACTAGAGGGCGGGACTTAGAGATCTAACCCCTCGGAAGTAGGCTCATCAGTCCTATACCCGGCTCCTCCCTTTGGTCCTTGCACCCTAGCAGAAATCTATAAGGGCCTCACTTCTTGTGCCTCTCGGCTCTTCCGGGTCCCTCCTAGCGACCGCGCACACACCTGCCGCTTTTCAATGCTGGTCCTCTTTCCTAAACATCCCCCATAAGCTGATCCCGAAGGCCTCCGGACTGTTAGGCACTTGTCCCTTCATGTCACTTTAGATACAAACACAACTCTTTCCACGCTGAATTGTAACAAGCCAAATGCAAGAATGAGTACAGTATGTTTGGTAAACAGTGCAAACAGGGAAGCCTCCCTACCCCATGCGATACCCTCCCATTGTCTGACCCCCTCACCCCNACTCTCCGTGCTACCTAGCCCTGAGGACACCTTGACCTAACGCAAGGTCTCTGGAACTTGAGAACTGATGGAAGAGATGTATAATCCACAGGACAGCACTCAGGTTTCGGCCAAATGCTCATCAGAATCCACACCAGGGGCTGCAGAATAAGAGCTGGTGTTTGAGCTGCTATCTGCAGAGGGTGGAGCCCGGCAAAGGGTGTGCCCAGGAGGAGGCCTGGATGGGAAGAGAAGTCTTCCCAAGGCTGTGCAAGAGGGCTGTCATGACCCTACGAGAGCCATGTTGAGAGTGGTTACTGACTTTGTGAATTGTTATAAGGTATTTGAAGGGTGCCGTCAGCCAAACATCCCTCAAACATACCCACTTTTTTCTAGTTTTGCTCAGGCTTGCTGAGGCTCCTGCCTCAGAGTCTTTGTGTGGGTTGTTTCCTGTCCCCAGCCCTGTGTACTACCCTTAGCTCTTTGCTGAAACAGCATCTTTTGAAAGCGTTTTCTTGANGCTCTGCTTAGAACATTTCAACTCTGCTCATCTCCATCCCTCTCTCCCATGTCATTACTTATTTTCGCTGCTTGTCACTGTGGTTTCAGGATTCTCATGTCAGCCTTGATGCCTGCTTAATGTCACCCTCAAATGACCCCTCCCAGAAGCTGCTCCTAAAGTCTTGCTTCTAGCCACTGGACTATGGCGGAAGTGATGCTGTCACTTCTCCCTCCTAATGTGTTGCTCACCACAACACAAGGTAGCCCGGGACACCTTTGACTAGCAAAGTATGGAGGCCTGCCTGCCAGTGCTAGTGGGGGAACTAAGANGCAGAGCCCATGCAGAACCTGTTCAGACCATGGGCCTGGGAAACAGCACACTGCATCGTCTTCCACTAGAGGGCCTGTTCCAGACCTTACAGACCCAGATAACACAGTTTATCATTCTAAACTGCTAAATTCTGCAGTGACTTGATTCTCAGTCTCCTATGAAGCTGCTGGTTTTTTGTTTTGTTTTGTTTTGTTTTTTTGAGACAGAGTTTCCCTGTGTAACTTTGGAGCCTTTCCTGGAACTCTCTCTGTAGACCAGGCTGGCCTCACAGAGATCCACCTGCCTCTGCCTCCCTAGTGTCAGGGACAGACTGCTTCTCCCTGACCTTCACTTAGCTGCACACTCGTCTGAGGCCACACTGAAGGTGAGGTTCATAGGATCACCTGTGTGGGATATCTAAGCTTGACAGCCAGGTCACCATTGGGCAAGGGGTTCACAAGACCTTGTGCATCTTCACATCACCCTTGGGGTCCTGGAAGCCCTAGTCATCTGACACAGCCCCAACTATGGACCAGGTACCCTAAACTGCAGGAAACCTCTGCATCCTGTCAGAGCCTACCTCATCTTGCCAGGATGATTCCTTGCCAAGGCTCAGTGTCTGGCACCCACAGCCTCTGTACCTAGATCAACCCCAGCCAGCCCAGTGCTGGGAAACTGAAGCAATGTATTCTAACTGCTGGTTCTGGACAGTGTACTCGCAAGCCCACTCCTGGTCCAGTGTAGCAAACTGATGGAGGTCTTTCTTGAAGTCCAAGGCCCTGATAAGCTGGAATCAAAGAATGTGTAGGCAGAAGCCTGGGATGAAGAAACAAGCCGGTGAAATGGGTGTGAGAGAGGGTATGTGCTTACCTGACTGACATCAAAGTTGTCCTGGATGAGAACCTGAACCCAGCCTAGGGACACTCNAAGCAGGCTAAGGAGCAAACTAACCCACAGAACCTATAGCATTGTGGAGGATCCTCGGGGCGGAAGAGCTGGGGTTGCTTCCTCTGAGTGGATTCTATGTTCCCTAGATGCCCTGAGGTGACTGGTCTGTCCTAGGACACAACCCACAGGGATAGGCCACTGATTGAATTGCACCTGACTCTGTTGCTTCTACACTCCCTCCCCCAGGGGGCCGGAGTAGGCAGAGGTACAGGTTGGTAGGCTCTCCTCAGCCCGCTCTGTCCATAGGAACAGAGATGCTTTTCTAGCGTCTATCAAACACACAGCTCTTTTTGTTTTTGTTTTTGTTTTTGGCTTTTCGAGACAGGGTTTCTCTGTGTAACAGCCTTGGCTGCCCTAGAACTTGCTTTGTAGACCACACTGGCCTTAAACTTACTGAGATCTGCCTGCCTCCCAAGTGCTGGGATTAAAGGCATGTGCCACCACCACCCAGTCAAATAGCTCCTTTTGTCCCTCCAGCTTTATTGCCCAATCCAAAGGTTCTAATCCCACACCTTGTAAAGCTTATGGGATCTGAGGCTCCCTGGAGCCTTTTCCTGCTCGAGTGACTACTGTCACTCGTGGACACACGTCTAAGGGATTAGCTATTAAGTGACTAACTTCCACCAGCCCAGCCCAGGCCTGGTTGTGGCCAGCAGCTTGAAGGGGCTGTGGTTAGAGGGGCTGGGGCATGTGGTGAGGTTGGAGCCCTATGCAGGGTAGGTGCTGAATCCAGCGTATCCTTTAGGCTGTTCCTAGTCAGGACTTCATCAAGAACAGACAACCCTCTGGTTATCATATTGAGATATTTATGGGAGGGGCAAGGGGCAGCCCAGGGGCCTGGAGGACAGACAGACAAAAGTCAAGATCTGATTTGCTTTAGACTTTATTTCTCAATCAAGACAAAGCTGGAGGGTGTAGAGGCACTTTGGGGAGCCAGGGCTGGGGTCTCAAGAGTGACAAAGCGAAGGAGTCCTGAGGACCAGATCACCTGGACAGAAGAACAGGATCCATCAGTGAGTGACACAGGCAACACCCTTGGCCCCGTGGGGCCCAAACTGTACTTCTGGCAAGGTCCTCCTTCTGGGGGAATTCCCCCAGAGTCTATGGTCCCAAAGTCTCAGGCAACGGCACTAGTGAAGAGCCCTCTGATTTACCATTCCNATCTCTGATCTTGCCCATTCTGGTTCCTTGCAGACCCCTGCTGTAGGATGAGCTTCAGAGGGGAAGTCCTTCCTCATTCTGCCTGGGACTAGGCACCCACATCATTATTCCTCTCTTCGTGAGCCCTTGGTCATCAGCCCCATTCTAGCCATTGGTATTGGAACTATGGTTTCCTGGTGGTCTCACCTGGACCTTGTTCCGCCTGGGGAGCTCTGTCTCCACCACGCAGTGGTTATGTGTTGTGTGAGTAAATGAACAGGGGCAGCACTTACCAAGTGAAACCAGTCCACTGACTTCTCTCACCTGGTTTCACTCTTGAATGCACTTATCTGCCAAGAAGGAAGCCCAGGGAAGCAGTCAATAGCAGGCTTAGACCCATATGCACCAGGGCTCCCTTTTCTCTGAGAAACCTCCCCCAAGGCTATGGAGAATTAGCTTTTGTTGAGCCCCCAAACTTCAGACTCTATCCCATTCCTGCTCCAGTCTCTTCTTCAAAACATAAGGGGTGGTCTTTCTCCATGTTTTTTCCAGTAGCACCCCTAAACCTCTAGCTGGGGGGCTGGCAGACAGGGGTGCTAGGTATCCACCAGGAAAGGGGTTCCCAGTAAAGGGGGCTGCAGGCAGAGGTAATGATACTGGGACAGACTGACACCCCCATTTATTTCCTTGGAGTCCCCTAGGCTAGTAGGTAGGGCAAGGGCCATGCTCTCCCCAGTCTCCCCTCACCCTGCTACAATCCGAGGACTGTCGAGCTCTAATCTAACTATGATTCCCTTCCCCTCCCCCACAGCTTAGCCTCCCTCACCCGGTTGGGGCAGGAAAACAATGTCTTCCTCTGTGAGACCGTAGGTCTGGCTAAAGGTGGTGAATTTCGTCTTTAGTTCGTCCTTCACAGTCTGGGTTCGGCCTGGTAAAGAAGGGATCAGCCTCAGGAGACAAAAAAGCCTCCATTCTGCCCCCACAGCTGCGTCTTGGGGACCACCCCTTTGGTACAACCCCCTCCCCCCTCAGGATCAGGTCTTGGTCTACTTTCAACCTCATGCCCAGCTTCTAAGGGGTCTCCCCTGGGTGGGGGCCTGGTGGGGTGTGATACCTACTGTAGAGGGTGGCCATACGGAAGGCCTGGCCGGGGCCCTTGGTGCCCCTGCTGAGCAGCAGTGCGTACTCATCGTAATCCGTTTCCACCACGGTGATGGTGTGGACACCGCCCCAGTCTGGGAACCCAAGAGATGACACTGATTGGGATACAGGGCTCCCATGATTCTGTCCTCCTCTACTTGGAAGGGGTGACCTCTGAGGGCGTCACTGTAGGGAGGGTCTCAGGCCTCTGGCTCCCGGACACTTCTTCCTCCCACCGTCACTTTGGCTGCCCTCCTTGTCCCTCCCTCGGTGGCCATCTGCCAGGTTCTGGCTGGCCATCTGCCAGGTTCTGGCTTCCTGCCTGCATAGCCCAGGAACACTGTCCCCAAATCATAAGTCTTGGGGAGAAGGCAGAAAACACTTAAGTTCAGAAAATCACAGGCTGGGTTACAATGCAGCCAGAAGGAGACAAAAATAGGGTTCTTGTGGGGAGCCATATCTCAGGTGAGGAATGGAGAGAGGTCCTTGGGTAGGAACTGTTGAAGTGTGGGTAGAATTCAGGGAATGCCTGTGAGTAACCCACTTGGGCAGCAGAGAACTGGAAAATTCCATTTGGGCTGGAAAGGGGCCTGGCAGAACACGGATGGGCTTCAGAGAAGACACAGTCCCTAGAGAGAGGTCTGTCTGTCCCCAACACCTATGCCCTATGTGCCTGAGGCAGATTCACAACCAGGTCTGTCCTTGGCTGACTGACCCTGGTGGTATGACCATTATCCCCACAATTTTGGGTCGGAGGTTGTCCAGTCTGCCAGCAAGAACCTCAGAACTGACCCAGATAAGGAAGTGGTTTACTCACGGGGACTGTTGTAGTTGTACTGTCCGGGAACTCCCCCAGGCTGCAGCACCATGATCTTCGTTTCACACTGGTTTCTCCTGTGAGCAGATCACCCTTGAAGTAAGGGAACAAAGCCCCAGGATGTCCCCAGACAATGATATGGGGACTTCTAGGTCCCGGAACTTGCGGCACCCCATTCTCTTACCTGAGGAAGGTAGAGGTGAGGTTGAGGCCGCCGTCTGTGGAAGGAGCTACCACTGTCTTGCACATAAACAGTCCTGTTTTCTTGTTCTGGAACCAGCTTGAATTGGAGGCGAGGCCTGTGCTGTACCAGCGCCCCAGGAACTGTGACCAGTGGATGCCTAGGTTGGCAATGCTCCATGCGCCCCTCATGGGCAGACTCAGTAGGCTTCTGGTTCTTTCCCCTCCCACTATCCCCCTACACTGGTCCTAGTAGCAACCTTTGCCTTGGACTATGCCCATCCACGACCCCTCCCTCTCTAGTAGGCCTGATCCATTGCCCCATGGAGGAAGGGGGGTAGTAAAGACCCTCCCCTCTTCCCCAGGACATTGAGGTCCTCATCTTTG
Source organism: Neotoma lepida (assembly GCA_001675575.1). Lineage (NCBI taxonomy): Eukaryota > Metazoa > Chordata > Mammalia > Rodentia > Cricetidae > Neotoma > Neotoma lepida. The sequence continues at coordinate 188,215 of LZPO01075853.1, read as the reverse complement.
CCCCATTCCTCATCCCAGTCCCCTAGTGGGTGGAGTGGGTATCAGCACATGCCACATTCCTAGAGGAGTCGGGTGGACCAACCAGGTGGTGGGCCAGTGGGGTCCCAGCCAGCTCCAGCNCATAGATGGCGGGTAGTGCCCAGCACATCCAGGGGCTCACTGGGTAAGTGCTAGCCAGTGCACAGTCGTCCTGGGACCCAGATATATGATCCGTGCTTGTGCATGTCCCAGGTGTCTCGGGCTTATAGAGAATTGTGTTTAGAAGACATGAATACTATGTGGCCCATATGGGTGCAAGTGCCCTCTGAGGAGAGATTGAATGGAATGCTGTGGCTTAGGAGGGCTTCTTTTCAGGCCTAGGTAACCGGCCCCGGCCTTCCTTTGTTCTCAGCTGGCTCAGGCCTCAGTCCAGCATAGGCTCTGAGAGCACTGGAGAACAAGCGAGCTCTTCTGTGGGAGAAAGCCAGGCTCATTGACCTGAGGGCTGTGTTGTCTTGGGGGTGGGGTAGGGGAACCTCACCTTGTCTTGTTGAAAGTTGGGCTGTACGGAGACATAGTCCACACCCTCGGCTGGAGTCTGTGGGAATCCCAAGAGCCCCAGCAGGACCAGCCCCATCCACAGCATTCGAAGAGCAGCCATTTGCCTGGAACGGAACAAGCGTCTGGGCCTGAGGCCAGCAATGTGGACAGAGCAAGGAAGATCGTGGGCAGAAGGAGCAGAGGGCACTGTGGAGACCCCTATTTATGGGCCAGGCTTGGCCTCCACCCAAGGCCCAAGGACTGCCCACTGGAGGCTCGTGATGCTGGTGTGAGGGAGGGTGGCTGTCCCAGCTGCAGCCTCATCAGCAACAGGGCTGGTTATGTAAGAGGTTCCAGCTGAGCCCCACACCTCAGTGAAGAAAGGGCAGGTCGGGGCAGGCAGAGGGCTCTGCATTTCCCCCCTCCCCACCCTAGCCCTAGAGACAGAACTGGCCCAGACCTTGCTCCACTCCTGTCAAAGCCCACAAAGCCTCAGCAGCAGAGATGGCACTGGAGGTTACTTTGGTGCTGCCCTGCTGCTGGGAAATCTAGTCACTTCCCACCTGGGGCTTAGACCTTCCCCTCACAAGCCCTNCCTATCATCCTCTCCGAGTCCCATGACCCCAGCAGGGTGTAATACAAAGCACCGTTTGTGCCTTGAACTTTTGGTCCCGAAAGGCCAGCAGTCCAGGTGGCCATGGGGAACTGTCACCAAGCAAAGAAATTCAATCTACTCTGCAGTGAATTCAAGAGTCAGCCGTGCTGAGTACAGCCTCCGCTGTGGTCAGCCCATTGGGGTTCACCTGGTGGTCCTTTGGGCTCCCTCAGGGCAAGNAAGCAGTGGTAGGTGGGGAGAGTGCTGTAGGTGACGACAGGGGGTTGCAGTCTGTGGCTTCTTCCTGGCTTCCATGGCCTTGTCCCTGGATGGGAAACCAATGGCATGGAAGAGAAGGCTGGCACATACTGCCCTCCTGTCCTTCCCTGTGACCCAGGAGCTTCGGGTTCTGAGGNTTAGGATTAGTTAACGTTAACATCTGAGCGGGCTATGCTAGGAGGGACTCATACTCCCTCACTAACGTTGGGGCTACAGGAATTGGCCCAACAGAGCTCCAGGTGAGGAAGTAGGGTAGATCCCAGAACTACCCAGAGGAGCCCAAGAGTCCACTTGTTCACTCAGCCCCCGCCCAGGACAGCCCATACATTGCCCACTCAGGTCCATCCACGCCCTGGGCCTAAGGAGGGAGGATCTGTCAGAANAAGTAGGGGGAGGCTGACTCTTGGACCATCCAGTCTCCAGGCCCCNGCCTGGCCCAGCAGCAGCAGATCTGAGTTTTCTCCAGAGGGGCTGAAGATGCCGAGAGGAAGAACTTGGGAAGAAGGCCTGGGTGCATCAACCTGTGTAGGGGGTCCTGTAAATGGGATGAAGACCCCCCAAGCAGAGTAATCTTGAAGTTCTTCCAAGGGTGGGACCTTCTTATGGCTTGAATCTGAAATGTCCCCAGCAGGCTTACGTTTTAAAGGCTTATTCCTCTGCTGGTGGCAGGCACTATTTGGGAATCTGTGGGACCTTAGGAGGTGTGGTCTAGCTGGTGAAAGTGGGTCACCGAGAAGGGCCTTTGAAGGTCCCTGCTCCTGCTGCTTTCTCCTCTCTGTCACTCCTGGTTCCATGCCTCAAAATAAGCCTTTCTTCGCTAGTTGTTTCTGCCCAGATGCTGTGGTCTTAGTGATAACAAAGTAACTAACACAGGCCTCTCCGAAGGACACCATGGCACTCCTGCTGACACTTGGTGGCTGTTCTACCTACAAAGTCAGCCCTGCCTGGTGAGGTAGGGGCTGCCCCATTTCCAAACCAGTATGGGCCTCTCTCTGACCAAGCACTCCTGTGTACCCCTTCTGGGAAGACCTCTTCCTGGGCCAGTCCCAGGACCCCACCTTGCTCTGCTCCCTTCCACAATGCTGCTTAGGCTGGACTGGCCCACTGGAAACTGGGACACAGTGCTGATCCCAGTGGAACAAGTGGGGGAGTGAGAAGAAACAGCACTCAGGCTCTAGTGCCCAGGTTGCATGAGGTACAGTCCTGGAAGCCTCTGGAGGGACCAAGATTCTGATGCTCATAGCCTTACCAGCCCCCACCACAGTAGGAAGCTTCTCTCCTACCTAGCTTCTTGCCCCTGAAGTGCCTTGTTCCAGTCTGCCCCGAGTCACAAGGAATAGGATAACAATGACCCTTTCAAGTCCTCCTCTGGCCCTATCTCCTGTCTGTCAGTTCCTGGTCTCATCTCCCGGACGTGTCTGCATCACTGCCTGCCCCCTGTTCCCTTTTAGGAAAAGCCTGACCACACTTCCAGGAAGCTTAGTGGGGTTTTGAATGTACTGGGGTCCCTCCTCCCTGCTCTCATCATCCTATTTTGAGGACCATAGTGTCCGTTTTCATTAGTGTCCTGTGAAGGACTAGGAAACAAGTTCACACNAACTATTGTAAGAATGCACAGCAGGCCAGAATTCAACCAGCACTGTGGAGCAAGACCCTGAGTGCNCCAGCTTTAGCCTCCACATGGTCCCAGGTGCCAACTGTCGGAGGTCTCTTCTTCTAAGTTCTTACCAGTTTGAGGGCATCTGCTTCCCATGAACTGTAGGATGGCTGAGTGTTAGAACCTAGGATCACTCAGAATCACCTCCTGCCTGAACACGCTGCCTCCTCCAGTGGCTCAGAGCCAGGAGTTGACCATACAAACAGGACACAGAGGCCTTCCTGGGTCTGGCAAAGACAAGGTCTCCAGGCCAATGTTCAGCCTTTATGTACCTCGGTTTCCCCATCTGTGCAAAAGGAGTGGAGGTATTCCTACCTTGCAAGAGTTCTTGGGAGGCTTGTTAAATGTAGGCCTACTCAGAGGTTAAGAGCGCTTGCTGCTGCTCTTCCAAAGGTCCTGAGTTCAATTCCCAGCAACCACATGGTGGCTCACAACCATCTGTAATGAGATCTGGTGCGCTCATCTGGCCTGCAGGCATGCATGCAGATAGAACACTGTATACATGATAAATAAATCTTAAAAAAAGAAAAAAAAATCTAGGCCTACTAGATTATGGAAATTTTTTTGCAGTAAGTAAGGGACTCTGTTGGTTGAGGTGGGGCCTTGGACCTGCTGCCTCCCCACAGCTTGGCTCTGACTTCCCTCTCATCTTTACCAAGTGTCATAGAAATTGGGCTGCATAAGGACACTAAGCTATCGAGGGATCGGGGTGGGCTGGCCTGGAGGCCCCTCCCCCACATGGTCTTGGGCATACCTCTCCCTTCTCCAGGCCCATTGCAGCACTCAGGCCATCCTGAGTGGTAAGACCCTGAATCAGCACATGAACTTCAAATAGGACTGTTTGGCGGGGGGTGAGGCCTGGCTCTGAGCACGGGGGGGACCTCTTGGAAGGAGTCTTGAAAGGCCCGAGGAACAGTCCCAGCCTTGTCCTATAGGGAAGCAGATTCCTCTCTGGGGGATGTCAGTACCCTGGGTGGGAGGCCAGCTTTCTGACATCTCCAGAGATAGCTTATCCTCAAGGCCTGGTAGGACCTGAGCTAGCTGAGTGACTGTTGGCTGAGTGACAGCATTGATCTCTGAGTCCCCAGCTTTAGTTTGGGATTCACCAGGGCACCTGACTCCAACCTGCTGCCTGAGCATAGCCCCTCTGTGTTGGAAGCATGTGGAGGGGGGCTTTGGGAGACCTAGACCCCCACCTTCTCAGGCCTGCCAGGTCTCACAGCCCTTTTCAGAAATGTCCCTCAAAGGGCTGTAATGAAGAATGTCATTACCCTAGGCCACTGAGAAGCAGCTGAGTGAGATATTTTGGACTCTGAAAGTTGACCTTAGTCTGTGACATGAGAAAACCAGGGCCTGTGTAGAGGTTACACTCTAGTTCAGGCACTCTGTGTAAAGGGCTGTGCCCATTAACCAAGCTGTGCAGGCGGCTCACCAGGCTGTCTCTGAGTTTCCATTCAAGCCCACCACCCGCTCTTCTCCCGGTTGGTTTCTGTGGCTGTTGGGTTCACCTCTGTTGATTTTGGACATGGCTGCATCTCCCTGCCCACACTTCTAGCATTCCTTTCCCAGCCCTGTAGGCTGGGGGACCAGGATCAAAGAGGAAGCAGACAGGAGGTTGGGATAAGATCAGTTCCTGGATTTGAGTCTCTTGTGCATATGTCAACCAGGCCCCAGAAGGGTCCCAGGATGGACAGGCCAACTGCTGCTTGGGAAATTGGGTCTGGGCAGGCAGCTGCTGGAAGACAGAGAACCTGGTGGGACCACTTCTACCTGCTCTGCTCTTGTGATGGTGTACCCAGAGAGAGGCTGAGCTGCTGGAGGGCCTGGCCTACTCTCAGCAGCTACATCCTCACACTGTCCAACAGTGGGACCATCAGTGCTGGGGTAATGGAGTGGATGGTGCTACAGATCTCCAAGGCCTGCTCTGGCTTCCAGAAGCAGCCCGCAGTCTGGATTGAAAGTGGATGGGCTGAACAAGGCAAGCTTAGGAGGGCTACAGTTTCCTCAGCAGTGTCCATGGAGGGGCCTTGTTGTGTCCCTGTAGGGCCAGGCAGAACAGAGAATGCCTTGATCCTCTAGAGCCAGGCTCTCCCAGGCCAGGCTGTCTGGCGGGGCCTTCAGCACCTCCTGAATCCCATCTGTGGGTTCACAACAGCCACAGAACCTGGTTCTTCTTCCTTCCTTCCTTCCTTCCTTCCTTCCTTCCTTCCTTCCTTCCTTCCTTTCTTTCTTTCTTTCTTTCTTTCTTTCTTTCTTTCTTTCTTTCTTTCTTTCTTTTGTTCTTTCTTTTTTTCTTTTTCTTTTCACTTTATTTTGAGACAGGGTCTCACTGTATACCTGTAGCTGGCCTGAAACTCTCTATGTGGATCAGGCTGGCCTTGAACTCACGGATATCTGCTTCCTGAGTTCTAGAACTAAAGATGTACCTGGATCTTAATCTAAGTGCAGCCCTGAGACAGGGCCCTGCCTTTCGCTCTGGGGTCTAAGATGATCGAGGAAACTGGTCCACAGCTTCTGAGCAAAGCCATAGGGGATACCTAGAAAAGAGTGTCTGGTTACCATGCTCTGATTGGGTGCCTCCTTCACAGCCCCATCTGGGATCTGGGCTTCAGCACCCCAGGAGGCCCCTGGGGTCACACCATGCTCCCTGCTCCCCAGGCTGGGGCCAGGTGCTGTGTAAGTACAAGCCTGTCTCTGTTTCTCTGAGACTAAGGAGGGGAGGTAGGTCCACAAAGAAGAGCAAATGGGGACACGTGTCCCCGAGGACATCATAGCCCCCAAATCAAACACTGTAGCTTCTGCACAGGTCTGGTACACTGAGGTGGTAGAGCTGGCTCTACCCAACCAGCCTGGCTCACATTCCTCATGACAGCAATCATGGACAGCCAGCCCGTTCCTTTGTGACAGGTGTTTATTTGTGTTGGGGGCAGATGAGGCTGAACACCTGTGAGGAGGGGCACAGGTCTTGCTGGGATGTGGTGAGGGCCGAGTCTGCCATGGTCAGCCAATTCTGATGGTTGGTCTTCCGGCCTAAGGAAGAAAGAGAAGCCGAGAAATGGAAGAGGAAGTGGACCCAGTGGGACCTGGGCAGGGATAGATCCCAGCAGGAGGGGTCTAAGAGGAGATAGTGGGGTTCAGGGGGGGCACTAGAAGCTAGAGCCACAGGAAGGGCAAGAGAGCCAAGGGTAGGTCCTCAGCTGCTGCCTCCATCTCCTCTGTGGACCTTTCAAACCTACCAGCCATGCTCACAGTTTACCCTCACGTGGCAGGGTCTCTGGGAACTTAGTCTCACCTGAGTGGGACAGACATAGTGACAAACTGGTTGTCCCTGAGCTCGAAGGTTGTCACCCATATCTGGAACAGGACCCCATCTTCCCTCCTGAAGCTGTGATCCACCAAGCTGAGGATGGACCACTTTCCCTCGAACAGACAGAGTCAGCCCTCTCTCATGCCATATGTGACGTCAAGCCATATCTGCACCAATGGTGCTGGATCTAGTCAAGACCTCATGACTGACTCTCAAAGCCTGTTTCCCCACATGCACAGAGAGTTGTCCCCACCTGGAGGGTCCCGAGGGCCACAGGAGAATGTGAAGTCTGTAGGGTTGGCTTGGGCTGAGCTCCCCGTTCCTTGCTGCTACCCATGGGAACTGGACCTGCTCGGCCTGACTTCACAGTCACTCTCTCCTTCCCCTGGCTGGCAGGAGACAGATCTTGTGAAAAGACAGGTTGGGGTGCGGGACTTGAGGGAGCCCCCCATACCTTCTTGGGCCTTGGGCCTGGGTCTGCATCATCCCCAGCAAGGTGAGACCTATCCACAGGCGCTCCATCTGGGTGGGGGAGGCTGATTCTAGGCAGTGGAGTCCTGATANCAGTGGCCTGGAGGAGGCAGTGGGGTGTTGGGTTCAGGGCTGTCACTGAGCTTACACTAGCCCTGTCTCAAAGCGGGTAGCTNATCTCCACATCCAAGAGGGGAAAGATTATACCCCTTCGGCTTCCTCACAATTGAGCCATCTCACACTCCCAGGCAGCACTCTATCCTATCCCCAGCCCTTCCTGCCCCATTGCCCACCTCCTACGCTCCCGGTGCACGGCCCTGAGCATGGAAACTAGCAGAGATTGCAGCTCATATCCGGGCAGGATGACAGCAGATACCTGTCAGGATCCACTGTGTACCCAGCATAAGTGGCCACCCCAGAGTCCACCCACGCTTGTCTTGATCTGTTGGCCACAGTTCTGCATCTACTCCCACCCCCTGCCTGGGAGCAGATTGAGCTGTTCTTTGGGCTAGGCAAAGAGGGACACAGTGTGCTGTGCCAGAGTTGGCCCAGGGCCACCTACTCAGGCCCCAGGGCCAGTCTGGGCTGTGGCCACTCATGGGGCTACTGCCTTCTCTGCAGCGCTTTGCCCACTCCTGACCTCATCCTTGGATGGAGCCCTCAGCTGGCCCTGATGCCACCAGCCTCTGGNTGTGGTGACTACCTGAGGATTGCAGTAGCCTCCTCTTGACGACTTCCCCCCTGGCCCCTTCACCATTTGCTGGGAGAGGTGGTTGCTAGGATTCCATCACCCTGGTTCAGAAATATGCCCCTGGGGATGGGCAGTACCTTGGGAGACCTGGATGACCAGCTTAGATGCTTCCTAGAGACCTGGTCCAAGTCTCAGTACTCTGAGATCATATGAATTTGGTGGCACAGACCCTGGGGGGCCCAAAGCCCCTCCCAGTGCTACTCTCCTCTTGCAGGCCACTAGGCCATGTCTGTTCCTTCTCCTGTCCTCTACCAGGGTTGAGTGACTTTCTGGAGTAGAGGCCTCATCCTTGCCTCCGGATACCCTAGTCCCCTCACTTTCCAGAGCCTTTTCATGAGGGACTTGGGATCATTTCAGGAGGCCTGGGTCACAGGCTCAAGCTGGAGGGTTCTGCTCTGCCCCCAGGTAAGGGTCTGGTACCCAGAACGTGATGTGGCTGAGTGGGGTGGGAGAGGGGTGGCTCNCCTTCTCCCAATGTGTTCCATGAATCTCTTTCTCATGTGGCTAACTAAGATTCTGCACAGGCTCCCATATGTAATCCAGGAAGCTACACCGGATACCCAGGGAAAGAGGTGGTTACCCACAAGGTAACCTGGAAAGATGGTCCTTCAGGTGTCCCTCTTTTCCAGGCCAGAACGGGCTCTGAAGCAGGCTTCAGGGAGGTGGCTGCCTCCCTGTTGTCATTGACCCTGTGAAAAGCATGGAGAGCATGGAGGAACCCTGGCAGCTCAGCCTCAGGCACATGAAAGGGCGAAANAACAAGACCCACCACAGATCACCAACAACATGGACAGTCAAAGACAAAGGAAGATACGCACGTATGAGGTGAGAAGAATCGGCTGTGGGATGCTCAGAGACTAGGAAGCCCTGAGGCTTGTTGAAGTGAAGATGGACACACAGTAACCCATGTGCTGGCTAGAGACAGTCTTTAAAGATGGATGTTCAAGCTGGGAGTCCTTGCACAGGTTTGTAATCCCAGCACTCAGAAGGCTGAGGCAGGAGGATCTTAAGCACAAGACCAGCCTAGGTTATACAGTGTCTTTTAATACATATATTATATATAANATTATGCATAATACACACACAAGTTTAAAAATAAATATATCAGGGCTAGGAAGATAGCCAAGGCAGTAAAAGTTCTTGTTTGGGAGTAGTGGGGTGTATGTGTCCAATCCCAGTGCTGGGGAGGTAGAGACAGGCACCCCGGCTGGCCAGCCCAGCCTTCTCATCAAGTTCCAGGCCAGTGAGGGACTTTGCCTCAAACAACAACAATAAACCCCATAGAAACAACGACAGGTGGATAGCACCTGAGGTTGTCCTTTGACTTATACATGCGTCTGCACACACAACACCAACATGCGATACAAATGCAAACACATATTTTGATTTTCAAACAGTTTTAGATTTGCAGGGAAAATGTGGGACTAGTGCTCCTGTTTTATCACACGGCATAGCTAAGGAGGCTTCGCTAAGCAACATTGAATATTGAGATGCTAAACCATGTAAAGTTCATGTTTTAATCAAAATTCGTGTTTGAATCAAAATGGAGTGCTTGGCTGGCATGTGGCCCTGGAGTCCATCCAACACAAAAACGAAAAGCAAACTTTCCTAGCCCATGTAAAGGGTTTGTCCAGTTCAGTGTCTGATCCAGGCCCCACAGGAGGCTTTGCTTCGTGGTCCTTGGGCTCCTCCTCCTTCCCAGTCCTGGCCTGGGACAGTTCTTTCGATGTTTCCTTCTTCCTCAGCCTTGAAGGTTAGGTGTTTTGCAGAAGTCCCTCTAGTGGGGTTTGTTGTTTTCCTAGTGAGCAGATGGTGGTTTGGGAGGAAGGCCTTGGAGGTTGCTGTACAGCGCTATCCTNTGGGCCTACCTTCAGATCTCTTGCTTCCAAAAGATCATCCCAGCTGCCCTTGTTGATAGTTGACTTTCCATCGTAGAAGAGGGGATGGGGACGGTNGTCAGACCCTCACCTAAGTGTCTAGCCACTCCTCCTAACCAATTGTGTACAAGTCTTTCCTAACTGGACATGGCTCCCAGTTCTCTGAGAAGGGCAAGACTGTTGGGGGAGGGAAATATATCTGCACAGTGAGGGGAAGCTATGATCCACGCTGGGTGCAGACTTCCCAGTTTGGCTGCTTTGAGTTCACACTTCTGTCAGTAACCCTCACTGAGGCTCTGTGGGTAAGCCCAAAAAACTCATTGGTTCCCTCCCTGGGGGTGGAGTGGGGGAACCAGGAATCATGGTTTGTCACTGGGACCTTAGGGGCCAGATGTTACTTGATCTCCCACTACTCCAATTCCTAGTGAAAATTCTTTCAGCAGAGGTGAAGTGTCCTTCCTACAACGGCCATGGCAGTGTCACACCTAGTCAAGGAATGCGTGCTGGGTCCTCCCATTGTAAGGTCACTCTCCTTTGTCACTGTCCTCTGGGAGGACCTCGGTGTGTGCAGCCTGCATTTCAAATGAGACTGGCACTCTGGCTCACTGGCTGCCAGCATCTTCATACTGTTGCCTCTTCCGGATCACAGTGTTTTCTTATTCACTAGCTTATCTACATCAGGGTGGACTCAAGGATGGTGTTTGTTCTTTGGGGTGTAACTTTGTACTTTCTTATTCATGGGTTGCTTAAACTGTTTCAATATTGGCCAGAGGGAAGGCATTAATGGCTGCCATTAGGGAAGAAAGCAGAAAGAAGCAGCAAGTGGCCTAAAGCATAATGGAGAATTCAGACTGCCTCTGTGTTGGCTTGATGGCAGTCCCTGTGACATAACTCCATCTTTGTGGGTTTGGGTTTTATAGGATTTTTTAAATTTTTGATAAGTCACAATACATGTGTGTGTCCAGGAAACTGTCACCACAATAGAGAGNTAGATTTGTGGATGTTTGAATGAACATGGGCCCCATAGATTTGTAGGGAATGGCATTATTGTAGGTGTGGCCTTGTTGGAGTAGATGTGGCCCTGTTGGAGGAAGTGTGTCACAGGGGGTGGGCTTTGAGGTTTCAGAAGCTCGAAGTGTCACTCTCTCCTGCTGCCTGCTGATGTGGATGTAGAACTCTCAGCTCCTTCTCCAGCACCATGTCTGCCTGCATGCCGCCATGCTTCCTGTCATGATGATAATGGACTAAACCTCTGAACTGTAAGCCAGCCCCAATTAAATGTTTTCCTCTGTAAGAGTTGCTGTGGTCATGGTGTCTCTTCACAGCAATAAAATCCTAACAAAGACAAGTGAGTGTGCCTGCCATTCCATGAAGATTCCTTGATGAGGAGGCAGAGGCAGGTGGGTCTCTGTGAGTTGAAGGCAAACCTGGTCTAGGTAGTGAGTTCCAGGCCACCCAGGGCTACAGAGTGAGACCCTATCTTTAAAAAAAAAATCCTTGAACTGGGGCTGTTGAAATGAATCAGTGGTTAAGAGAATTTGTTGCTCTTCCAGGGGACCTGAATTTGACTCCCAGCACCATGTCAGGCGGCACATGACCACCTGTAACTATAGATTCAGAAGATCCAACAGAGCCTCTAGGGTCATCCCTCTACACCTTACTTAAATAAAAGGTAAAAATAAATAGTATTTTAAAGGATTCCTTGGGGCTGGAGAGATGGCTCAGCAATTAACAGCACTGGCTACTCTTCCAGAGGAGCCCTGTGTGATTCCCAACTTCCACATGGCAGCTCACAATCCCCTGTAACTCCAGTCCTGGGGAATCCGATACCCTTTCTGGCTTCTGAAGACACTAAAAATGCAAGCAGTGCACAGATATACATGCAAGCAAAACATCTATACACACAGCANAAAAGGTGGTTTTTTTGTTTTGTTTTTTGTTTGTTTGTTTGTTTTGTTTTCTCGAGACAGGGTTTCTCTGTGTAGCTTTGGCTGTCCTGGAACTCTCTCTGTAGACCAGGCTGGCCTCGAACTCACAGAGATCTGCCTGCCTCTGCCTCCGAGTGGTCGGATTAAAGGCATATGCCACCATCGCCTGACCTAAAAGTTATTTTATAAAGATTCCTTAAGCTTTCTTGGGGATTCCTCCCTCTCACCTGCTTCCACTGCCCTCCAAAAGTACAAGAGTTTTCAGTCCCTACAGACCAGTTTGCACTATCCATAAGGGAAGCCATACTACATGTCCCGATNGCCTGGGTGCTCTCATTCAGCTCAATGAGTTCAAGCCCCAGCAATTGATGGCATCCATAGCCACAGGGTGTTAGTTGTGCCACCTTCTACAGCTGATTTCCTTTCATCGATTGATGGCCATGGGTATTATTTGCAGTTTGGGAGCATCACATATAAAGCTGCCAGGAACACTGAAGCACGAGTCTTTGTAAGGCCATCTGCTTACTTCAATCCTTGGGAAACCCAGTGGAGAAGTGGAGAGGCACCACTGGGTCCCTGCTCCATCCAAAACCATAGGAAGNGAACAGGGGCCCACAATATACTCAGATCATTTNTCTCTACTATAAAAACTTAGGCAAAGTTGTCACAGCTTGTGGATCCACCATCTGATGCTGACCCAGGCCCATGCTGAGGGTCCGCATCATGGTAAGGGACCCCTTCTTTGAGCCACCCTTGAGAGGTGTAAACCTCATGCCTATCTCACTGTCCAGCAGGCCACAGCTAGCCGCAAAGAAAATAAAGCCCCATGAGATGATACCCGGTGGCTGTCATCAAGCTGGAGAAGAGGCAGCCTGAATTCCCCACTGTGGCCTGACGTGGGGGCACCCATGTACCTCTTTTTGCTCTCTCCCTCAAGAGCAGCCACTCTTGTGTCACCCTCACTATCTCCCTGAACAGCCTAGGGCTCCTTCCCCCAGCTTAGGACAGGGCTAGGAGAGACCAAAACCTAGAAGCAAAGTGTCTTTTCTTTGGCATGAACACTGGTCACATAGGAGACCCATGAAAAGTCCCTCCCAGCCAAGGGGCAGTGCGTGTGAGTCATTCCGGCACACTGCAATTCTGAACTACACCCAGGGGGCCAGGAAGAGTCCAGTTGGCCCTTCTGGCAGTTCCTGGCCCTGGATCCTGGAGACTCCCTGTCCAACCTAAGGTCAAGCCCCTGTACTGTCCAGGTTCTGCCCAGGGTATCCCATGGCCACAAGGTTGCTGTGCCATGATGGCCATGATGCCCACTGCTCTANAGATGGAGCAGAAAAGAACTCACTTTAACCCTAGACCACCTCCAAGGCCACCATGAGCACTTCAACTTGCCTCTCCCTGATCCCAGGTCTAACTGACATCTTCTGTGTCTGTCACAGGAGGTGGGAGGAACTGGATCTCTATGACAGTCTCAGGCATCTCTGGAGGGACCCCCAGACCTAGCATGGGATTCTGCAATTGAAATCTCAGACTCCATGGCAGCTCNCACATCTCTGGCGCCCCCACCTGGCCATCAGCTTACTCACCTAGAGGTTCCTGCTGACTAGGAAAGAAACACACACCTAGGCCCTAACTGCTGCTGTGTCCTCTCTCTGAGCCCAGAAGCCAATCTCCTTCTCACTTCTCTGCCCAGCCTCTTAGCCCAGTTGTCTCTTCCAAGTGGCAACAAGCGGTGGGCAGTGCCTCTGAAGAGCTGTTTGAGCAGTACAGTTTCAGTCATGGTGCTGACAAACCACGGTGGGCAGCCCTGGGGCTACACAGCCTGGGGGATCTCCAGGTCAGTGCCCTCCATGAGGCCATCCTCCCTGGCCGCCAGGCTTAGCTCCAGGTGAGGCCCTAGTTTCTCCAGGCCAGGTTTTGACTCTGAAGCCCTGTTACCTGGTAGTCTAGGATCAGTTTTAGCCCGGAATCATCTGACATGGTGTTCCTCCAGACTACAGCAGCGACCAGGGTGGGGGTAGAAATGCAGTATGAGGATTCTTCCCTGACCAGCACTCCGACCACAGGCAAGCCCTTAGCCAAGCTGATCAAACACATTGTCTAATCCAGAAAGTCCCCAGTGACTGGGCATGCCAGGGGACCAGGACCTACCCATTCAGATAATGGAAGGGTAGGCTTTTCAATTCAAGAGTTGAGGGCAGGTCCAAGGGACCAAGGAGGAACCCTCAGCTAGGGACTTGATTTTCTTCCAAGGAGGTGCTGCTGGTGTTGCCTGCCCCACTTCCCATCGAGAGGGTGGGCCCATCCCATGAGTAGGCCCTGTCCCTCAGACTTCCAACCCTCCTCCCTGGCCTGCTTCCATCTGCCTGCCTCCATGTCCTTCCAAGCCTCAAGCTGAGCCCCCTCCTCTGTTTCTCTGCCCTATCCTCTATCCAAACTTTCAGCTCCCCAGCTGGTTATCTGATTCCTGCTGAGGGATGCAGGGCCCCTGCCCAGCCTAGTGAGGAAGAAGGGCTGACCCTGTCATTGGTTGATGTTAGGGACCTACTTCCCTACTTCCTCCACTGGCTCCCACCCCCCAGAAATGAACAGCCTGAAGGGCTAGGATTAGACCTCTAAGTCACCCATTTTAAGCATGGTAGAGATAGATGTCTCATATACACAGAGGCCTGGGAAGTGAGATGGTTACGACTCTTTATCCTTCCCTACAGACCAAGAAGAGCAGAGTGACCCTTAGATCGTGCCAGCAGCACAGGTGTCCTGATCCTGTGGGTGTCCCCAGGGGGCTTCATGGTGTGAGACACATGGGATAACTCTAAGAGGAATGCAGTGGGGACAGGACAAGGGTAGTCCTGGGAAAAGCAGTTTCCTCTGGGGAAGGGGGAGGTGTAAGACCTGGAGGGCCTGGAGGTCTTAGGACCCAGAAGGAAGGGATCAAGTAGAAGTGTCTTGAGGAAGGCTCAGGTTTTTCACCCCCTGTCTAGCTGCTCACTTCCACCTCCAGGAAACTGCAGGCTCAGCTCTGAANCCCAGCAGGCTGGTCCAGGCCCAGCAGGCCCAGGTGGCGACGGGAGGGGCAGCTCACAGGCCTGGTCCTTGTCCAGCTGATCCCGTTTCACCTCCAGCAAACTGCAGGCTTCAGCTCTGAAGCCCAGCAGGCTGGTCCAGGCCCAGCAGGCCCAGGTGGGGATGGGAGGGGCTGCTCACGGGCCAAAGTAAAGAGACTTATCTGGCCACTTGGCAGGGCTTAAGGGCTGGGTGTGTTGTCCAGGCAGAATTAGGCAGCTATATGTGACAGGGTCTAGAAGTGGAACCTAGAAGGAGCCCACCCTCATTTGGTAACAACACCCAAGCCCCGGTCCCACTGACATCTAGGAGGATCCCAGATGAGACTAAACCGTTTCCAACCCCCACACTGACCCATGTGTATTAACCTCCAACCCCCGTGCCTCTCCTGCACTACCCCCTGCACTCTGACCACTGCTTGCCATCCGGTACACACCAGCTCTTGCACGCTAACCCCTACATGATATTGGCTGCATACCAGCCCCTGCAAGCTCGCCTCTGCTTACTGACCCCTTGGAAGTCTGAGAGGACCAGAAGGGGACAGGGCTTCCCTCTTGCATCTCAAACNTGGCCCCCTCCATAGTGGGAAGGGAGTGGGCCTCTGCTTTCCCTGTGTCCCCATATCCATGACTAGGAAGGGTGTGGAGGACTCTGTGGGGAGGAGCAAGCAGCCTGAGGCATCGAGGCAATACCTGTGCTCAAGGAGGCCTCTGTGAGACTGTCCCTGCATTTTGCACAGCATGGCTCCTGTCTTCCAAGACTACACAGACAAGTGCAGGGGGCTCCGGCCATGACATCCCCATCTTACCAGAGGCTTTCCTGGAAGATGCGTAGGGCAGTTCCCTGAAGCAGTGGTAGACAGCCTGACTGCTCTGTTTTAAGGGCAGGGGGATGCTCGAATGCAGTCTCCCCACTGCTGGATTCCAGGAGTTGGGGAGCTAAATGGTGTGGGAAGGCCCTCCCACTCAATCGCCTACTCACAAGAGTTTGTTTCCTGTCTGGTCAGCTAGCTTTCAGCTCTATTTCCCTGAGTACACAGGAATGTGAAGACCCCCCACCCCATATGACTGTTTGGGGTCTTCCTACCACTGAGCTGACCAGCAGAAAAAGGGGTCATCATCTTGGCAAGAGGGACTCATCTCTCATCACCAAGAGGAAGTTGGGTTTCTGCTTCAGAATAGGAGAGGATGCTCACTGTGGGGGTCCCTGGGCCACCTTCAGTACTTCCGTAACTACTAGTAAGGGTTACAGGACACCAACAATCCAAATTTAAGGTCAGTGAAGGTAAGGTCTTCTGGAAATTATGACCTTATGAGGGGTTAAGGGTAGCTCGGTATCGAGCACACGCCTAGCACATGTGAGGCCCTGAGTCCCTGGGTTCCAGCCTCAGCATCCCTTAAAGTCAAACAAACAGTGCCTCTGGGGCTGCAGCTGGGGCAGAGGACACGTGGAACTAATTTAGAGGCTGGCCTGCAGCTTCCCACTTCTCCAAAATGTTGAGTGGAACTGAGTTTGAGAGGACAAGAATGTAAAGTGAAGCTTACATTATCTCCTGTACATCGATGTGGAATCAGTTGGGGATACAGGTCAAAACATGAACCCCCAACTGTGTGAGGGATCACTGCCTCTCTCTGGAGTTAAAGGTCTGTGGCTGTTCACATGTGTGCTTCAGGCTGAGAGAGACATGCAACACACACACACACACACACACACACACACACACACACACGCCTCAGGGCTCTGTGGTGGTGCCAGTCTGTGGCCCTCAGCGGCAGGCTGTTGTGACCACCCTTCTTCTCTCCTCCATCTATCTCCCCAGTACAGAATTTTCAGAAATTGGCAGGTGGACTCTACCACTGCAGATTCTCGTCCTTGTTAGGTCTGAGCTCTGCCGTTTCCTCCTTGGGCTTCTCTGGGGCTTCTCCTGGTCTTTCTCCAATTCACGGTTAATGGCTAGGCTGGCCCACGTGTTACGGGAGACCCTCATTCTTTAGAGACAGTTTACACAGAAGGAATTTTTTTAAAGCAAACACTCCCAAGAGGACTGGAATGGGCTGCTGCTGNCAGGAGANGAGAAACTGCATAAGGGTTCCTGCGTTGTGGATTTTAAAGTTTTAAAAATATTTCTGAGGTGGGTGGCATTTTGTTGTAAGTGACCCCTTTCCTATCAAATCTGGTGGAAGCTATCTCTTTTTAGGGCATTTCCCCCCACGATTCCTACAAAAGCAAGTGTGAAAACCACGAATGCAAATGGTATTATTATCATCAGTCGGGTCTTTGGAGGATCAGACCTTCTGTTAGTGGGAGAATGTCCTGGTGCCTCATTTCCTAATATGGAAAGAGCAACCTCACTGCAGCTTCAAGGATGTGGAGCCACAAGGGGGAGCTCTCTGTGTCAGGAGCTCTGCAGTCATAGGCCATGTGGATGCTGTTCTAGGGTAAGAACAGAACCCACGCTGCTCTTACGTCTGGATTCAGCACCCTCTGTCACTGAATCCTGGCTAGGTCAGGCTCTGGTGAGTGTGGCTGGGTTGGAACCCTCTGGCATGGGCACATGGGGGGGCTCTTCTGACACCTGTCCCTGATGTCACATGGTGGTCAAACTCCCTTCCCTACAAGGAGGGCTTGGTTGATAGAAATGGAGGCTAAGCCTGCTCTGGCGTTCAGTGTGCCTATGTCATTACTTTTCTCATCTGTGCGACAAAGCATCTGGCAAGCAGCAGCCTAACAGAGGAAAGGGTCACCTCAGTTCACAGCTCACATCCATCATGGCGAGGAAGAACGGTAGCAGGAACTTGAGNCAACTGATTGCATTACATCCACAGTGTGGAGGACTGGATGAATGATAGTGTCCAGCTCACTTTCTCCTTTCCATCTTGTCTGAGNTCCTGTTCATCCGTTCATCCATCTATCCGTCTACACCCCTCTCCATTTACCCACCATCGCCCTCCAGTCAGCCGCCCATCTATCCATGCATTATCCAGCCAGCCAATACAGTAAGATAGGTGTCTGTCAATTTCTCCATGAGAGGTGCCATCTTGGATATATCTGGGATACAATTAAGGGTAAGAGACCATGCCTCCCTTGTAGAGTTTGATTTGGGGGTCAGATAGACAATTATATACTAGAATGGGGGTTGGTCTTATTGGTGTCATCAGGAAAGGCTTCAGGCCTGTACCTATGATGGCCCAGCCCTGTTCCAGATGTGCTTGGTTTCTGTACAACTTGCTCAATAGGAGGGAAGTGGGCATGAGGCCAGGGGATGGGGAAGGTCTATCATCAGAGGGATTCTAAACACTCCCACCCCCACAGGCCTTGCACCACCCTCCCGAGCAGTAGAGTATTTCTAGGAGAGTAAAGGTTAAATCCAGTGGGCTATCCCTATATGCCATTTGCTCTCTGTCAAGGCCAAAGATTATGGAGTCATCTCCATGGATGGTTTTGGGCCATGACCTGCTTTGCCTGTCTATTGGGGTTAAGATAGGCTTAGGTATGGGTGTGGCCAAGCAGTGGCCTGCTGTTGTGGACTCGGTAAGGTGAACATTGTACTGACAAACTCTTTATAGGTATGCATTTGGAGCTGGGTTGCTTACGTTCTGGGCCCATTGCTTTGGATGCTTTGTGCCTCTCTATTTCTGAGTGGCCTTTCCAGAATGGCCATCAGGCCTAGAAATGTTTGTCTTCATGTCCCATAGGAAGAAGATATACCCTGTCCCTTCTCCAGCCTGGGACATCAGCATCAAGGCTTCCTTCTGCTCTGGGGTCTGACTGTTCCCGCCTGCCATCTGAGAACCAGTGGTCCAAGGGCATGCCCTGGGCCTAANACACCCCATCACGTTGGCCCCAGAGCTCCGCTAGGTACAGGTGTGGCCGGTGATCTCACACAGCTGGGAGTCAGGGGAGGTGAGGAGTCTAGTTGTGGGGGTTGAGAAGCCAGTTTGGGGTTGCTCAGAGGATCAGAGGCCCATGTTCTTGCCTCTCACCTCCCCCATGGTCACAGTGGTCACATTCTGGAGTCATAGGCAATGTGTTTATTTGTGTTGAGAGTAGAAGCAGGGCGAGGCTGTACTGGCAGGCACCGTTCATTCTTCAGCAGACGTTTGGATCATGTAACCAGTCTAATGGGGTGGGGACAGACAGTGTTGGGATGGTGGAGAAGGAGGAGCAGCAGGGGAGAGACTCAGGAGGGACAAAAGGCAGGTAGATTGGAAATTGGGCGGGGAGATGCCACCAGAAGTGGCTCCAGGGAAAGGGCTAGGAGGCATGCCCCTCAGAGTGCACCTCCGTCACCAGTCTGGGCTCCCCCAGAAGCTCCTACATAGCCCTGCCTGTCCTCGCAGGATCCTAGATTTGTGATAGATCTGGTGGTATGGCACCGTGAGTGTTAAGGTTAGTGCAAACATGTATGTGATCCGATATGCAAGTTGTATGGGATGTGACCCAGATGACACAGGCCTAAAATACTGGCACCCAGGAGACTAAAGCAAGAGATTCGTGATTGCCAGACCAGCCTGGGCTATACCAAGACCCTATCTCAAAATGACAAGAGAGCAAGGTGAACATGTGTGTGTGTGAGCATGTGCCTGTCTGCATGTTTGTGGGCACATGCTTGGGTGTGCAAATGTGGTTGCACAGGTATGCACTGGAGAGGTATGATGGGGAAGGTCCTTGGACAGGGTGGGGGCTGGGAGTCCTGATCCATCCGTGAGAGGAGTGAGGCTGAAGACAGGACTCACCTCTGAAGCCCCTTGACCTTGGGTTCTCAGAGACTTTCCTGCTAGAAAGAGACTGTCCATATTCAAGGACTTCCCTGAATGAACTCCAGTCTCCTGTGAACAGGGAACTATCCTCCCGGGACAGAGGAACCAGTGTGGGGAAGGGGCAGCCTGGGATAGGGACACAGGGTTGGGAGGAAGTGGCCTGAGACTCAAATAAGAGCATGAGCAATGAACACCTCCCTTCTGACTCAGGCTAAACTCTGAACAAGCTCTTGGGTTCAGACTCTGGGACCACAATACCCCATACATGCTCCATGAGGATCTGNTGTGGCTGCCTGGAGGGGGGCCATTGGACTTGTAAAGGCCGGGAAGGTGCCACCATTGTCTCCAGATCCCATCTCCCTTTCCCATCATGCACTGCCTGCAAACCCATTACCGGTCAAGTCAGGGAAGATGAAGTTATTCTTCTTGAGGTTCTGGGTTCCGGTCAGGCAGATGAACCTGTGTATCATCTTATGAGGAAGCCTCCATTTTCTACCTGTGGCCAGACGAGCACAGCGTGGCTCTCAGCACTTGGTGATGGTGAGATATTTACCCCCAAGCCATCCCAAGCTCAGGACGCACCACCCTGACCAGGGTTCTGCACAGGGGCCCAGGGAAGCAGGGGCTCACCCAGAAGGCTGACCCTGGTGATAGTCTGGCTGCTTGTTTTTCTGAGGGAAAGCACCAGGGCGAACGTTTTATAGTCCGTCTCCATCACCTGCACGTCTTCTCTGTCAGCCCCAGTCCCTGACCCAGAGGGACACACATGTAAGGTTCCCAAGGCAGCTGTGACCCTCCCACTCACGCCACACTCACCTTTGTTTTCCATGGTGAACTGCCCAGGCTTGGTTGTTGGGATTAGGGCATAGGACCAAGTGTCACAGCGCTTGCCCCTGTGGGAGGGATAGGCAGGGGCAGGAAGGGGGTGGGGCAGAGGGCTACGGAAGCCAGCCAGGCTCACCCTGGTGGACCATTAAAAATAAACCGGCTATTTATTAGGAGAGGTTTTACCCCAGAAGGCTGCAGAGAACCGGAGCCTTCCCCACCTCCCCAGGCCTCAGCTGAGTTCCTTTCAGTTATTCTGTACCCTTCCAAGGAGCCTGGCTCAGTGCTGTAAGAGTGACTCCTGCTCACCCCAGCACCTGTCCTCAAATCCACAGGGACTTGCCATGTCAAAAAGAAAGTTTCTGGGTATCAGTAGCTCACCTCCTCTGACACCCAAGCCAACATACTTCAGCAAGGGCCAAGAACACACTTCAAGTAGGGGCTGCCTATCACTGATAAGACTGTAGAAGAAGAACCTGCCCAGGAGATNGAGGCAGGACAGGCAGAACCAAGACAGGGACAGAGAAAGAGGTCCCTGACCACACAAGAGTACCGAAAACCCATTAGCCTTCTCTCTCCAGCGTGACTCACCACATGCCTCCCCCTTGTGTTCAGCCCCCTGGGTTGGGTTTTAGCAATGGTCGTTAAGCAGGCTGTGTTAGACATGGCCTCTAGATGTGTTTCCTCAACCCACAGTGTGGCTGGGCCGTGCAAGGCTCCTGGAACACAGCCCTAAGTCCTTGACTGCTTGGACAGCAAAGACACTCCACTCACCGAGTCATGGAGTTGGTCACCTGAAAATGACCATTGTCTTTTAGCTGGAACAGTGTGATGTAGGGATTCAGCAAGTCCCGGTGCTCTCTCTTGTAGGCATTGCCAGCCAAAGCGAGGACAAACCATTCTCCCTGAAACTGCATGGCTGGTGATGGGCACAGCTAGCCCCTTGCCACCCTACCCTGGGCAGCCCACAGCCAAGACCCCTCTTCAGGAGGCAACTTCAGGCCAGGTCTGCATCAATGACACTGGCAGAACTCTGAATCTGCTTTCAATCTAGCAGGTAGATGGTGGCCTTGGTCAGTAGCCAGGTGGCCTTCCCAAACCTCTTCTTGTCTCCCTTCACAGAGGGAGCGATTCATGCAAACACAGACAATACCCATGGTTCTGTGCCCTTTTCTGGGGGAGGTCATGGGCTCATTCAGGAACTCTGGGTTCAGGTTCTGCCCTGGCCTCCCTGTGTAGTGCCCATGGACCTGCATACACCCTCCCTCCACAAGGNAGGACCCCAGCCAGCTGCAACCTGCATCTTCTCCTTTGAAAGCCCTGTACCTTGTCATTTTCAAAGCTTGTCAGCTGGGGAAAGCCTCGAGGGTTGGCTGGAGTCTGGCCCTCCAGGATTTGGGGAAGGGTGAAGATCAGCCACAGAGGCCACCAAGGGCCTATCCCAGCAGCTACCAGGCTCCAGAGGGACATGGCCTGACTGAAGAGTGGCTATTGGTAAANCTTGCTCAGAAACCTGTNCCTTCATGGCCCACCTGGCCAATGGCCAATGCTCCTTCCTGGGAAGTGTGGCAGACCAGGTGGGTGTGGGGGAGGGCATGGCTGATCATCCGCAGACCCTAAACACAACACCTGCCAGGGTCTCTTGGGTCCCAGCCAAGAAAAAGAAAACCTGCTGGGTCTAGCTGGGACCATCTTGTGACTCCAAACACCTGTCCTAAGTGTCCCCACAAGTGGNTCAGAAATCTGCCCACATCCACCCTATCTGTCCTTCATGCCAAAGAACTACTTGTTCTNGGCAGGGAGCGTGACTACCCCTGGTTTCCACAGCTTCTTACCCATGGAAATGGACTGCTAGCTCCCAAGCGGCTCCATAGCCCCTATGTGCTAAAACCAGTGTAGCATAAGTATTGTCTGTTCACTGTAGGAACAGAAAGCAGGTCAGAGGGAGAGGGAAGGGCCTCAGGAACACCCGAACCAGGTAAGAATTACTGAGGGTATTTCAAAGGGACCTTTCATGCGGAGGGGAGGGGAGGAGCTGGGGGAAAGACAATGTGGAAGTAGGGCTCTTATGAGAGCAGGCACAGTGGGGGCAGAGCTTTTCGGACTCTCATTCTTTAAAAGCAGGACCTTATAGGAGCTGAGCTCCACGGGANCAAGGTCCTACAAGAATGGAGCTCTATGGGAGTGGGTCCCTAAGGAAGTGGGGTCCTGTAGTTGCAAAGTGCAATAGAGCAGGATCCTGGGTAGGATCCTGCTAGAGGCTGTGAGAGGTAGGTGCCATGCTCTCCCTGCTCACAGGCCGTTGACTCAAGAGATAAGTTGTGCAAACTTAGTGGATGTGGTTCCTGTCTGAGCTTCCTGAAGGAGGTTCAGTGACATCTCAGCCTGTTCTTTTCTGTGTGGTCTTTTCTGCAGGGCAGGACACTTAGAAGACTTGGAGAGCAGAGGAAGGACAGGACAGACCTCCAGGCCCAGCCCAAGCAGTGTCCTTGGTGGACCAGGCTTTTCCAGGCCTGCTGAAACTTCACAATGAGGACTTGTCCTCAGGAGATAAGCCCCATGGTGACTTAGGATCCTANGAAGTGTCCTGGCTTTGCCTTTCCTAGGTCTGGGAGGCGGTTGTAGCTATTTCACTCCATCTCAAGACTGTCCTGAAATGAAGGCTGGGCAGCTCCTCCTACCTTGATGTGATTGGTGGAGCCTCCAACCAATGCCCAGGGTGCCACACTACATTTACAGCAACTAAACAATCCTGTCATTTTGGAACTGAATGGGGTCTAGGGTCCTGTGTAGTGTCCTGAAACTGACCAGGGCCTTCTACAAGACCAGGATTGGGGGCAGGGAGCAGGTGATGACAGAGATCCCCATGCAAAGCTTGGAGAAGGAGACAGCTCAGGGTGGAGACCATCCCACTGGCAGGCCCTGCCACTCTGGAAGCAGGGCCCTCCTGCTCCTTCTGCCCTGTGCCTCCTTTCCGTCCAGGACCCCTCTCTTGCTCTCTTTCTTCCTTCTACCTGCCCACTGTCCCCTTTGTCCTCCTCAGCTGCCTCCATCTTTCCTCCCAACAGGGACAGTCAGAGCAAAACTCCCCTCTGCTGTCTCCCCTCTCTGGGAAGACTCCTGAGTGCTGCCCTCTGCTCACATCCCTCACCCCAGAATTCTTTCCCAGGACACTCTCTTGAGTGGCAGGAGGCCCCTGAGAGGGCTGTAAACTGTCTTCATATGCAGGGGCTACCTGTCCATACAGCATCTGGGTAGACAGGAAGGGCAGGTGTACTACTGTTCCTTCCTGCCTGCTGAGAAGGGACACAGCTTGTCATGTCCCAGGCAAGGCAGGACAGGTCACCTGCTCTGTGGCCCCTCCAGGTCAAGTCCTCTATTCCTGTGGTGTCAGGCAAGATGGTCAGTTACATATTGGCTTCTACAGATTTTTAAAGTTATTTCTTCTTAGATATTATACATTACCTATTAGAATTCAAAGGTTATATACAAATTATAACATTTGTGTATGAATATGTGTATGTATTGTATATATGCACATGTGTGTATGTGCACGTGTGTATGTGGGTTTGCAAGCACACAGAACAAGAGGACATTGGGTGTCTTTTCTGCCTTATTCCATTGAGATGGAGTTCTCACTGAACCAGAACTGTGCTGGAATGCAGCAAGCTTCATAATCCTCCTGTCTGTNTCCCCATCCTCCGGTGCTAGGGTGAAAGAAAGGCCTGGCCATGCCGGGAGATCCAAACTCCTGTTTGCATGATTGTGCAGCAAACATTCTTATTCACTAAGCCATGGTTCCAGAGATGTGTGTGTGTGTGTGAGAGAGATGTGTGTGTGTATGTGTGTGAGATGTGTGTGAGATGTGTGTGTGAGATGTGTGTGAGATGTGTGTGTGAGATGTGTGTGAGATGTTGTGTGTGAGATGTTGTGTGTGTGTGAGATGTGTGTGTGAGTGAGATGTGTGTGTGATAAAGCTATCATTATTTTACCTAAAAATTTCTTAACTGGAGCTTTTAAAACACTTTTATGAAACTCAAATATGTGTCAATTCTAGAGCTCTGTGTCCTCAGGTTGGCACAAAATCTAATGACTGCATGGTCCAGGCTCAGCCCATTCAGACCCATAGGCAACAAGGCAGAGATTCAGATGGCTGGGCCTTGGCCATGTGAGCTCAACCCCTACCAGAGTGAGACCATTACTTTCTGTTAGGGAACACAAGACAAGAAGGAAAAGGTGTTTCTGGGGCCAGGACAGTGAGGCCAAGGCCAGGCCCCACAAGACCTGGGTGCTCCTGTGAGCTCTATTTTTTTGTGGCTAGGATAGTCTCCAGAAATTTCTCCTTCCAAGACCCCTGTGGTCCACTTCCCCCCAG
The DNA here is from genome assembly GCA_001675575.1 of Neotoma lepida. Classification (NCBI taxonomy): domain Eukaryota; kingdom Metazoa; phylum Chordata; class Mammalia; order Rodentia; family Cricetidae; genus Neotoma; species Neotoma lepida. Next base: position 163,805 of record LZPO01075853.1, on the reverse strand, counting down.
TCTATTTTCCTGCCATCCCAAAGTCCAGCTGCCCAGAGACCCTGGGTGACCAGAGCCTCCTCTGGGGCAGCTGTGGCCCCAAGAGCAGCCATCCACCCCTATTGCTACAGCTCTCATTCCAAAATGGGCCAGCAGACAGGACTTCACCCGACTTTGCTCTAGGAATCATACAGTAGTCTTGCTAGTGCTACAGCTCACTTGGGGTGTCTTGGGGCTGCTAGAGGGGAGGACATGATGGGCTGGGGAGCCAAGGGGCTAGCCCACCTTTGCCTTCCTGTCATCAATAGATGGCTGAGCCTAGACTTTAAGCTCCCAGGAGCAAGGACTTGCCTAGTTTGTGTCCCCAGGGCCTAGGGCACTTGAGAAATGTTTATCAAATGAACACTGGAAGTCGTCAGGCCACCAGCAAGCTGATGTCTGAGGCAGGAACAGATACAAGCCCAGCCATGTCTGGACTGATGCCCAGTTCCCTGAACTCCAGCCCCGGCCTTCAGAGCCAAGCAAACCATCCCAGGTCTGGAAAGAACAATGCTCCTGTCTAGAAAGGCCCAACTCCTCCCTTAGGGGGATATGCATAACTTGCTTCTGGCTCCCTGTGGCTGGTAACCTTGACTACAGTCTGGGTAGGAATTGCTGGGGAACAGCTGTATCAGGGGTTCCACCCACATGTTGAGGGNCCCATGCTCAACCCTAATTGATCCATGATGTAGGCTCCCTGTTCCTGGGGTACAGTTTTCCACTCTATGTGCTCCAAGTGCTCCCTTAAACCCACACTGGTATCTTCCTGGCAAGTGCCCCTGGACCTAAAGCTCTTTAGCCTCCAGGGTCAAGGGTCAGGAGGGGCCTAGAGGACTTGTTGGAAGGCCTGTGTCCATCTCCAGAGAGGGTACCTTAGGCAGGGTCCTGAGTCCCACCCGCCGTGGGCACTAAGCCAGCACAATGGGCTGGGATGGGGAAGGGAGAAAGTGCCACAGAGTAAGCCTTCATTGCAGAGGGGAAACAGGCTCAGGGAGAGAAGGGACTCTTGCTTCTAGCAGAAGGAGCTGTTTCCAGCTCCATCCCCCTATGGCAGAATCCTCAAATAGCCAGGGGGCNNGTTGCCTTCCCTTCCCACCTCAGCCCAGTGGAACTCCCATTCAGGTTGACAGAAGAGACCCAGGGCCAAGTCTGATGTTTACTGAAAAGCCCCAGAACAGGAGAGGTGTGTGAAGGGTTGCTTCTGGGGACAGACAGGAGAGACTCCCAAGAGCGTGTTCAGGGTGCTCAGAACTCTCCGAGGGCCGTTCACTGTCCACAGCTTCTCCTCTCCGCCAGATGGCCTCATCTCCAAACCTCTCAGTAGACACAAGCCTTAGCAGGGGCAGAAGGAACCCTGACCTCAACCCCACTGCTCTGTCCTGCTGACCCACCACTCACCATTCAGGATGTGGAACTGGTCCGCAGTCTCGCAGAAACCTAGGGGCTGAGGCAGTAGTAAGGGAGGACAGGGTGTCAGCCAGGAGGGTGACTGGGCTGAGGACATTCACCATACTTGGGAAAGAAAAAGATCTGGTGTTCTGTCAGGTTGGCTCCCCTGACTCGCTGCTCAAACACATTCAGGACAGAAT